>PKML01043797.1:29723-85145 GCA_002933935.1 Eutrema yunnanense | reverse complement strand
AAAATAAATGTTTACCTAAAATAAGTTTAAAATAAAATTAAAATATTATGTTTAGGTTCACTATTTCTTATTTAAAGTTTAGTTTTTTTCTATTAAAAAAGTTTTTTGGGTCATTTTAATATTAAATTTGTGTTATTATTATCAATTTTAACTAATACTACTAAATTTTAAATTAATTTTTTAAAATATGTTATTTTGGACAATTTCCCTATTTTTTATAATTTTTATTATAAAAATTAGCACTTTCTAGATTTTGTATAGTTTTTACCACTCCAATTATTATTCATAATTTTTAGCAATTTGGTACAATTCATGATAACTTTCCTTTTGCAACGTGTATATACGAACAGTAAAAGAAGGGACAAAACGGTAATTTAGACGCTAAACGACAAAACAAAACAAAATTTTAAGTGATAAAATCCTTAAAAAAACTTAAAAGAAGTGTTATATGGTGCAATTTTGTCTTTTTTTGTTGCGCTTGACCAAGTCATGATCCTAACTTCTTCCATCAAACACTCATCTTTTTTTTTTCTTTAAAGTATCAAACACTCATCTTCTTATATCTCATTACAAATAATAATAGAACTATTTTTCTTAGGGAAAGTATCATAGTATCATACTATATACCCAACAAAACTACAAATCTTCTAATATCACCCTAAATCGAAAAACACAAAACTTAACCAATAAAAACTTGAAGTATGTATGATAACTTACGAGAATCGGGATGGACCGGATGGCATAATGGTGGTAGAATGATCATGCGATTCATACCAATCACACTCTGCATGTTCTTACCAATCACACTTTTTTAAAAAAAATTGCAATTTTCATTTCTTCAACACTTGAAACTTTTGTTTTTTCCAATATATAAAAGGAATAGGCTCGAGCTCACTTCGATGACTGCGAGATAACAGTTAACCCAATGTGTCACTAAGACCATTTGCCTACCAATTCTAGACTATTCATTCATTTTGTTATTCCATAAAATTGAATAAAACCTTATAAGATTCTTCTAACAACTCCAGAGATGGGATCGATTCGAGAATACCGAAAAGAAAAAGAAAAAACATTGGAAGGGCTTCTAAACGGGCTTTTATGCTTAGCTGGGCCTGAAAAATAGCCCACGCTTGGAGAAACTTGAAAAACAAAGTCGGAAGGTTCGAAAAGTCGAAAACAGAGAAAATTTCCCAGTCGCCGTCAACATTCTCTTTTTGTACGGACGAGAACGGAGAGCGAAAGAGATGAACGTAGTTCACGGGTTGAAGAGGATTCCTCGCATCAAATTTCCTCAGCGACATTTGAAACCTTCAGGTTTTTTTTGATATATATTAGTGAAACCCTTTTGCAGAATCTATGTCGTTCTTCGTTTGAAGTTTCATGATTTTTTTTCCTCGGCCTTTCTTACTTGATTCGGAAAATTTTCTGTACGGTTTCATCGTCACGAATCAGATATTAGATGGTGTCTTGTTTGTCGTGGATTTTCTCTTCTTTCCCCGATCTGCTTCGTTCCGAGAAAATACCCATCGATTTGCATATATATAAATTAGCTTCTACTTTGAAGATACCTAGATTCATGGATATAGAAAGTATTGAGAGTAGTTTTGAATCGTTAGAGTGGAGACTCTCCGGAGTTTTGACATGGAAGGATTTGAACCAAAAGAAGTTCGTGTATGATTTGTCTCTGTTTGTAATTGCTTTTGTTATAGACTTTGGTTAAGTACGAAAACTTATTCCTCGTTCATCCTAATAACAAATCATTGTATAAGCTCTCTTTGTGTTTAGCTTATGAATGATCTGTTTGTTGATGAAGATGCGAGCTAGTTAATAGTTATACCTTTTGCAATCACAGAGGGCAAGAAGCAGGTGGAGAATGAAGCTGATACGTTTTTCTTCTCCAATTTGAACATCCCAAAGACTGTAGGCGGGAAGGCGTCATTGCAGCCAAAGCGCACGCCAGTTTCAAACGAAGAAATGGAAGCTATATTGGTTAGTAACTTCTTGAACATGAATAACACTTCAACAAGTCTTACCCTTTTTCACGGGTTTAGTTTACATTTCATTTTTGAGTTTAGCTGCGGTTATCCTAATGGCGTGACGAAACCTGTGTTTCTTTTTCCATTGTTTTGTTACATTTCTAACTTCTCCGATTCTGCGATTTTTCACAGTTGGGAGGCTGCATCTGATCATTTATCATGATCTCTTGACGAGAAATGGTGGATCTCTTGTCTTCTTCACCATTCACATAAGACACTCAAGAGTCAAGTCTTGGTTTCTATAGGAACTGATGGCCAATGACACAAATAATAAAACAACTCCATTGCAGTCTTGAAAGTTTTTACTTCTATATCTGATCTATCTTCTATATTGAGTCACCATTGATTTTATAATCCCTATTAATGCTTTATAGTTGGAATTCATCGTTTATTCTGTTTATATCACATGATGAAGCTCTTTTACAACCAGTCAGAAATCTTGTAGCCTAAACGCAAAGCTACTTTACATAAACATTCACAGGAAAGCAAAGTGAAGAGAAGGATCACTTATGGTGGTGCCTCCTTCTGCATCTGTTCGATAAGAGGCTCAAGAACACAAGACTTTGGATTCTTACCCGGTGGACCTTTTTCTCTTCGTTCAAGCTCTTCAAGCCTGAAAGTAATGAGACGGTCCCAGTTTCCTCCTTCGAACAAGACACCAGCTTTGCCATCAGTGATTCTCTGCACAATCCCACAATACATGTGATACGGATTGTTCGGGTTCTTGACAATAGCGATCATCCCCGGCATGAGAAGCGGCAGCTCAGGCGCTCTCGGCTTCTTATACGCAGCCACCGCAGATACATCGCTTCCTCCACGTTTTGCAGGAGGTTGTTGTGGTGGAGGCGGTGGTGGGTTTCGTTCAATGAAAGTTTTCAATCCCATTTCGCCGCCTGGAAATCCTCCGGTGAGACCCATCATCTCTTTATCAAAACCGTTTTCAGGTACTTTAAACGACAAGTTACTCTCATCGCTCTCTTTCTCCGACACGCTCTCAGCCTTTGATGTCTCTGGCTCTTCCTCTATGTTCCTCTTGAGCTCATTCTCGATACCTTTCTCTCCGTTGCATAATCCTCTTCCTCCCATCACTTCCCATAGATTGAATTTAGCCATGGCCTTTACTTGATGACCGTTTGACAGCTGTTTCGGAGGTGGGAAAATCGACCGGTTTGTAGTTGAAAATAGATGGGTTTGGCCGAGGAAATTCGTTCCCCGAATCGGAGATCGAATGGTTGGTATAGTGATCGAAGTAGTCGCCATTAACAAAAAAATAGTTTAGAGGTGACTAAGGAAAGATGGGAAGAGGTAGAAGAAGTAAGAAGCATGATCGGCTTCGTTATAATGACCACCACATATCATGATTTCGCTTAGATGAGGCTTAAAATATCAATATTCCATTAGATGACAAAAAAAAAAAAAAAAAGAGAGAGCTCTATCTTGTTTGGACCTGATCCGGTTTATGCGTAACCGGATGGTTTGTTTCGAATAATGATTTAGGAGGAAGAGTAGTAACATTTGGGCTTTCTTCAAATAAGTTTAAAGTTCGAATCTTTTTATTTCATTATGGGCCTTGATTAAAACATATTGGGGACTAATGTACTTTTTATATGTTTTGTTTGCTAATAAAAAGGCTGCAAGAACAAGATAAAGCATTTGGTCAACGAAATTAATAATTGAACAAGATCAATCATCATTACACAATGTAACACATCCACTTTTGTCTTACGCTGTCCTTTACAGCCATCGGCATTACCAAAAACGTAGTTGGCAACTCTTATAAAAAAAAAATTGTGAGTAAAGAAGCATCGGATTCGATATATTTTAGATAATATGTAAAAGCATAAGATTAAATCAAACATTAGGTTTTCATGATTAGTTAATCGGAAGACTATAGGGGTTATTGGGAGTTGAATTTATAGAGAGTTTTGTTGATTTTAAAGTTATCAGTCAAATTTATATAAAGTTGTTGAATTTTAAAAGTTTTTTAAAATTGTAAAGAATTCTGTGTATTTAAACAATCTATAAAAGAATTCTATTATAACAAATTTCGAGAATCCAAGGAATATAGGTAGTATTTTGAAAATCATGTTTTATGAGTTAAATTGTAAATAATATATATCCCAATAATACTATATTTTAACAGAATTATAAAACCATTAAAATACAAATTTTTTGAATAACAATAGATTTTGATTAAATTATAAAAATCATCAAACCAATAACAATAGAATATTATAATCCATAAACGAATAATATTAGAATATATTAAAAATGTAAAAATCCACAGACCAATAACAATAGAATCTTAAACTCTAAAAAATTTCATAAATCAATCTCCCAAGCCATGTGGGGGTAAAAGCGTCTTTCTCACCAAATTTGAAGTGTCTTAATTGCCTTAACCCAACTTCTTGCTGAAGCAGCAGCATCCAAACAAAAACTAGTTAGGTCAAAACACTTTCCCCTTCAAACAAAAAGAAATCACAACAGTTTCGTGTGTTCCCCTCCTTTTTTTTGTTTGTTTGTTGGGTTTAAAATTCATCTTCAACCTCTCCTTTGATCAGGTATAGCAATTTATCGATCTTCTGTTTTGATTTTTCAAATTCTCCGAAGGATTCAATTCCGATTTCTGAGATTCTATTTTTGCTCAAGTTTTTTTTTGTATTTTGTTAGGGTTTCGATTTTTTTTTTCTTTTGGTAGGCTTTCTTTGCCTATTTCCAGAAAATTCGATGCCGTAGATTTTATTTGAGCTTAATAAACTCCAGAAAGTGGAATTAAGAGCTCGTTATCATCCTCTTCTTCTTCTTCTTTTTCACTGATCCGCAGTGAAGAATAAGAAACTCTAGTTGTTATATTTCTCTCTTATGATGATACCTTTAGATTAGATCTTATGATAAGAAAAAAGCATAAGACAGAGACTGAGACTAAGGGTTCATGGCACACTAAAACTCATTTAGGAGATTGCTTCATATTGGAATCTAGATTTGGTCATGCTCAGATGAGGACTCTCTTTTGGGGAATCAAGTTATGTACTTCTTAAAATCATAGCGAATTTCAGATAATTATTACATTCGCGGGTATGTGCAAGCTGAAATAGTAACCACCATATTCATTTGAATGCAGGATCTCTTGCTACGCTTATTCATTTTCTGGTGCAAAGTTCAGATTCATGGATGATGCTACTCCTAGGAAATTGAATATATTACCTGATCACTTTAGTGTTCCTAGTCCCACCACGGAAGCTGTTCAAGACGATTCTCCATCATCTTCGCAGCCTAAAGACGATTTTTCTTTGAGGTAACTTGTTAGCACATATATATGCTACAATTGGGTAAACTTTGAGCTGACAACAGTAGTTTTTTTTGTGCTTTTGTTTAGAATAGGTCTCATAGTCAGTCCCGGACTCGTAGAAAACTGAAAAGAGCAGCACTCATGTTGAATTTGTTCACTCTTCGCCGTCTGCCATGGGTCTCAGATGGTCAAGAGAAGGTTCCATTCTCACACTTTTCTTCTTTGTTTTTGATTCATCGCATCCAAGTTTGAGACGCTTTCTCTCCTGATCACTGAACACTCCCTGATTTGCAGGTAGAGCTATCAGCAGCGGAGTTAGAATCACTTAGATCAGAACTTTCTGATCTGGAAGAAAGGGAAGCTTACCTCAAAGCCCAGTAAGTCATATGCTCAAATTGTTCCATACTCAGATCGAAACCTCCCATCTCAATTGCTTTTCCTTTTTTTGGTCTACCCCTTACATAGGTTGGAACATGTGGATGAAGTCTTGCGTTCTGCCCGTTTATCTGGTTATTTGTTTATCCGAAGTGTAGGGTCTTACTCCGAACCACTTGTCATTACTGATCCACAAGACTCAAAGTTAGTGTATATTATTGTATTTAAAAACTTGCCCCGTTTTTCGGTTTGACTTCAGCGTTGGGCAGCTCTCCCGGGTGAACCACCTCCGCTAGACGATGCAGAAGTAGATGACTGGCTTCCTCGTTTTGTTGTCCTTCAAGGCGCTTGTCTGTTCTTCTATTTATTGTCAACAGGTAAGTTAAGTTTCACTTTTACGATCTAGTCTCAAATGTATATTCCTCTTGTAATGTCTCTTGGAACTCTCTATCGCAGACTTGAGCCCTCAAGATTCGACATTGCTAGCGGATATTGTTGAAGTTGGTTCTTTACCAAGCTACACGAGAGAATTCGATGAAACCCATCATTGCTTTTACATCTTAACTCGTCAAGGTCTAAGATTTGAGTGCTCAAGCACTTCTAAAACACAGGTGAAGCAAATAGATAATACATCTTCTTAACACACATGTTCGTTGTTGAGAGATCTTGCAACATTTAAAATGCGATGATTTCGTTATTGATGTCAGGTGGATTCGTGGCTGTCGGTATTGCAACTTGATTGCAGGTCTGAACCAGAAGAGAGATTACCAAATGGATCAAGCTAAAGCGCTGCAGTAAATTGAAGACTGTTCACTGCTCTGTATAGTTTGCATTTCTCTGTGTATAAAATGCTTTCTTTATAATGTAGTTAGAATTGACGTCATTGAAAAGATCTTTTACTAAACTGGTGATGACAACATCATATGTTGCTTTGTTATGAGTTGGTGAATTTTGATTTTGGCAGAAGAAGAACTTCGAACCTATTTGTCTTTGTTCAAAGGGAAACAACATCGTGTCGTCTTGGGATTTCTAACTTTGTGTAGAGAAATTGTTACGTCACGCGGCTCACACTTAATTATGTAATCTTTAGCTTACTTTTTCAACTATACATGCGTGCACCAATGCCATCGTCAATCACATATATTTGTGGAAAATATTTTAGATATATGATTTATCTTTCATACTTACCAAAAAAATATAAAGTTTTTTTTTTTTAACACTGAACGAATTAATTACGAGAACTATTAGAAAGACAATTTTATAACGGACAATGTTATCCGTTCCACAAAGATCCCACGATCACAATAAACAGCTCCATTTGCACCATGTAAAAGATAAAAAATGTAAACTTTATAATGTACAAACACCTTCTATTTTAGTAAGAAAAAACAATATTGAAAATAATATATGTAAAGTATTAAACTATCACAAACAAAATATATAAAGAAAAAAAGTTAACACGTCCGCGCGTAGCGATTAATCTGCAGAAATTATATTAACCTCCAAAAGTTGAAGATTTTCTTATAAGTTTATCTCTATTAATCTGCAGAAATTGCGTCATATGGACTAAGGGATTTCCACATAGACATTTATGGCTAAATATTTAAAACAGTAAAACGAATTAACTTCAGTTTTTGGGGGTTAATTTGATGCTTTTCCTTTTCCCTCCCACTTAATTCCATCTGATTGTGGTATATTTTTAGTAGCAGCTCAAGACATTGGAATAAGTATATTCATTTCTTGAATAGGCAGGCAATCAATCTTGTTGGAAAAAGAAGATTAGGCAACAGTGGTTTATGCATCGGGAAAAGTCCCTCAGTATGCATCCAACTTTCGAAAATCGGGTTCTGGCTTCGCCTCTAAGACCTGGATTACCGAACTCCTCGCTCTTCCTGCTGCAGGTTTTACATACATTATGCTTCTTGTGATTTACTGTTTTTATGCATATAGAACGTAACACGTTTAGTATTTGCTGTTGAACCATACGTACAAGAGTTATATATAGCTGATGAGCTCTCTGTTTCAACTCATGCTTCCTTGCTTTCCTTTTTTTTTTGTCGCTTTCATTATAGCCTTCATGCTCCAAGATCAGGAAGTACTTGCTGCCGAGGTAATATACCGCCAACCCAAATGCACTATATATCGATTTATCTCTCTCTCAATAATTTGATTTCTCTGTTTTAATCAGATATTGGAACGCACTTTCATCGCTATCAAACCTGATGGAGTGCAGCGAGGACTGGTAATAGATAGATAGGCCTGAGTTCATAATTTATTATTCTTTCTTGCTCTAAAGTGTTACATTTCTTGAATAAAATCTTACTGCTCTCACGCCAGATATCAGAAATCATTTCCCGGTTCGAACGCAAAGGGTTCAAGCTTGTTGGTATCAAAATCATGGTTCCTTCAAATGGTTTCGCGCAGAAGCATTACCACGGTCTAAAGGAGAGACCTTTCTTCAACGGCTTGTGTGACTTCCTTAGCTCAGGCCCTGTCGTCGCCATGGTAAGTAAAGAACACCTTTCAAACCATAATAAACCGACTTGGTTTGGTTTCTAATTAATCCCCTCCGTTAGATCAACAAGCAAAAACAATCATAA
Organism: Eutrema yunnanense; assembly: GCA_002933935.1. Classification (NCBI taxonomy): domain Eukaryota; kingdom Viridiplantae; phylum Streptophyta; class Magnoliopsida; order Brassicales; family Brassicaceae; genus Eutrema; species Eutrema yunnanense. The sequence goes on along the minus strand of PKML01043797.1, from coordinate 76,845 downwards.
ATAATTACCGTTTTACTGTCTCCAAGATAACGTGTAAAAACAATAATTAATGATTTGTTTATGTTTTATATTACCCAATGATAATATGCCACGTGGAAATCGATGAAAACCTTGTGATACGGACTTGAAATCCGATTTGCAAGGCGGTTAGTTTAATTTTTCGTCGAAATCCGCCGACTCCATAGATAAATAAAACTCGTATAAATCTCTGACGAGTTGACTCGGTATTATCCAGGTCATCGTCTCTCTTCAGAACGACTTTTAGCTTCGAGCTTTCCGTCGTCTTCTTCGTCTCTCTCATCGCTTTCGCTTGCAGCTTTTACTTCTATAAACGGTAAAGCTTCTTCGTATTCGTACCATTCTTCACGACGCCAAGATTTTCGGTTTTGTTTGTTTCATTCGTAGTCGTAGTCTTGCTCAATCGAAATGTAACAAGCTTTGCTTCTCATTGATTCCGTTTATGTAGTCTTATTGTGATTTATCACTCACTCGCTCTGTTCTTTACGGGGTAGTTTTTGATTCCATGTGTAGATTAGGCTTTTTTTCTTCGCTGAACTTCATTTTACATATATCTTCAATCTCTTGATTCTCTTGACTACTGTTTTACTATTGTAACGGCGTTTTGTTTGATTTGTGCTTTTGTTTTTTTAATGGTCTGTGTACAATTTCGTACATATCGTATTAGATTTGTGTGTTTCGGTGAATGAATTTGCTTTGTTTGTGCAGATGGAGACTGAAATTCCACTTGTGGCTGAGGCCATTGCTCTCACCGAAAAGAAAGTCGCCATGGCTTTAGGTAAGATTAATGTTTATGTTACAACACCACCATAGCTTTCTATGTTTCCAGTTTTTTTTTTTTTTTTTTAAATCGTTATGTTGCTCATCTTCTTGCCTTAGATGATATCATCAAGTTGTCAAAGAGAAATACCAGAGTGAATAAGGGCAAAAAAACAAGGAGAGGAAAGGTAAAAACTATCTTTAACGTCATTTAACCGGTCCTTGGCATATAATTTTGCTCTTCTGCGCAGAACAAAAACCAAAATTTTAATGGTGCTGGGAGAAATAATATCTCTAAAGTGCGGCCTTATGTGAGCTCACTTTCTGCAGTTAGACAGGTTAGCTTTGCAGTTGATCTCTTTTCTTGGCTTCTTTGTCTTTGGATCCTGTTGTTACTTTGTTTGGATTTGTCTTGTATGTGACTTATCTCATAATTTTCAGGGTGCTGTTTCCAAGAGAAGGTCTAATTTCCAACGAAATCAGTTCCCTGTTACAACAAACATTGCTCGTAAAGCCGCCACTACTGCTCCTCCACTCAGTGTCCATGGTAGAGCTTTCAATGCCGGAAGGATGACTAGTGCCAATCAGTCAAGGTCTAGAATGCTGGATAATTCTCTTTGACCTGTTTGTTAATCTGGAGTCTTTATAATCTCTTCGATTGTTTCTGATTCAAGAAGCTTCTTCTCTAAGTTCCTTACCAGACGGTGTTTCTGTGGAAAGTATAAAGCTCCCTTCCTGGTTGCTAGTTAGTCATCAAATTGATGACTGCATAAGTGTGGTTCATCTATGTGGATGAGTTTATGATGATACTTGGAGGAGTCAGTGAATATATTTTTGGTTGGAGATTTGAGTTAAGGACTCAAGAACCCTAGGGTTGAGCAGATGAGTGGCTAGGGTGTTTGTCTCAAGACTGGGTGGGTCTTTGATATGACCTCAGTGGTTAGGATATAGCTAGGTTGAGCATAAAATTTGCTGTTGCTTGAAGTTGGTGTTTATTATCAGATTAAGAAGTTGAGCAATCCGATATGGGGATACCGTTCTTGGCCTTTCATATGACCTCAGTGTGCTCATGAAACTCATTTTCATTCATATCAGTCTCCTAGGTGTTATGGTTCATCTTCTTGCTGCGTCCTGAAGATTATAGCTTTAGCTCTCTGAGGTTGTGACATTGATCTGGTAGATGTCAGTTACTGGGAAAATTAAGAAGATTCAGACTTCCGGATCTTCATCAATATATATCTTGGTTGCACCTCGGCCATCTCTTAAGCTTTATGCTCTTGGTCCTTGATAAGTTGTTTTGCTGGGACAAAGGCCATCTGTTGGTGGGTGGACCTGGAAATATCTCAAGAGCTGCACTTTTTCTGTGTAGTTACTGCGAAATTGGAGTTGTGTCAAGTGTCGGGGGGCCTCTAGGACTGGGAAGTGAAGGGTTGCATTGCTTATAATATAAATGGCTATTTGCCATCCATTTGTTGCTTGGATTTCGCCTTAGATCCTTCTATGGTAGTAAGAAGTTATAGCTCTTAATGTTTACAACTCAGTATCAGACCATTTTATCTGTTGGTGCCAGTTACTGGCTGTTGCTTCAAGTTTCTGTTGTTCGGTAAGGTTGTCTCTGTACGTCTTCTCGCTTCTTCAGCAATCCTGTTCTTTTTATGCAGGCTTATTGCTCCACCAGTCCAGAATAGATCTGCACCTGCTAGATTCATCGCAATCGCAAAGGTAAATTTTTCATTGCCGTATACTCTTCAGACCCACTTCTTAGTGCCTCTTCCTTTGATTCCTTGTTGATAGATAATGGGGCCCTGAGAGATATATCCACAGAAGTGCCTTAAAACGTACTGCAACCATAGCTATAACTGCCCCCTAATGGGTCCTGAGATCGATATCGGGTTTGTAGATTTTGAACCATTAGAAGTGCAATGGTAATTTGGTGGGTAGGATCTGTTTAAATTTTGTTTGGATTTGATCTGGTAAATGCATATCTGGTGGATTAAATCGTGCCTAACTCCTTGATATCAATATCCAAGAGGTTTATAGTGAATGTTTAAGGGTTAAACTAACAATCGAACTTCATCCGCGCAGAGGCATGAGGTAGATCAGAAAGTAGAAAAGAGAGGATGGGAGAGGAAGACACTGGACTCTCGGTTTGCAAGCATGATAGAGCAGAGAAAGAGGAACAACAACAACTATGGCGTAGGAGTGCAAGTTCCAAGGTTGCCACCATGGGCTAGAGCCAGAAGATTTACTTACTGAGAAACCACAAAAGCTTTTATGGGTGTTTCATTTTAGATTTGGGCTTTTTGGGTTTAGATTCTTGTTTAGAAGCAGCAATGCAATTCTTTTGTGAATCTTTGACTTACTAGTTACTACGTATCTTGAAAATGCATCCAAGAACGAAATAAATATAGTTTGAATTTTGGATTTTCATTCGGTGTGTTACATTGCAGCTATTTGCATTTCTTTGTAGGGCAGGGTTGCTTATAGCTATGGGCATAATATCCGGATCCGAAAAAGAGAAACCGAACCCGAACCGAAACTGATAAAATACTCTAACGGATCCTAGATTCCTAAAACCGAACCCGAACCGAACCGAGAACTGAATGGATACCCGAAATAACCGAAATACAATTATATATCCAACATTTTAATTATATTTAGACTTGATAAGCCAAAATTACAATTATAAATCCGAAGATATGAATTATTTTTTTACCAAAATGATTGAAATACCCAAAATATACGAAGTTTTAAGTTATATTTGTTAAGTTTTGTTTAAATTTTATTCAAATTTAACCAATTTTCATTTTTTAAAAAAATAATTTTTCGGATATCTGAAACCGAACCGAATCCGAATGGATTCAAACCGAACCCGAATGGATCCAAACCGAACCCGAACCGAAATTCTAAAATATCCGAATGGATAATAAATCCTAAACTTGAAAATCCGATTGGATCCGAACCGAACCCGTTCGGATATCCGAACGCCCACGGCTAATTGCTTACATGGTTGATGTTTGCCTCGCCGCTGGATATATATCTTATTGTTAAACACAACAGTTTTCAAAATTGGGGGTGTAGCTCATATGGTAGAGCGCTCGCTTCGCATGCGAGAGGCACGGGGTTTGATTCCCCGCACCTCCAAGTTATTAGTATGTTCTTTTTTTTTTTTTTTTCCATTTTCGGTTCTTTGTATTAGGGCATCTCCAACTCTATCCCATTTTCTACTCCAAATGCCATTTTGTAGTAAAATCATTTCCAACCCTACTCCATTTTTAACTGCAAAATGGGGAAATGCCATTTTTTCCTCCAAATATGGAGTGACTCCATTTTCAACTCCAAAATGGAGTTGAACTTTTTTTTTTATAATTTAGTCCTTCATATTTTATCATTTTTTAAAATTGTACCTTTCATTTTAACAAATATTACGAGACAATGATTTTATGGTTTCATTATTTTCCAAAAAAAATTAAGTAATGTACTTGTCACATATGCACAACAGCACAAAAAAATATGACTCGTCAAATATTCTTGTAATAATTTCACTTCTTATTTAATATAATTAAATAATTAAAATATATTTGGACTTGATTAAAATGTATAGATATGATGATGAGATTTTATTATAATAGCATAAACTAATATTAAATTTAAAAATACATAAAAATACTGAAATTAGAAATAACATAAAGTAAACTTAATGCAAAAACGACTAATAAGACGGTGTTATATGACATAATGACTACATGTGTAATTTTACATAACATGATATAATCGAGGATGAACGCGATCTCGATGCTCCAATTGAAGTTGGAAGAGAAGCTTCACCTCCAGAGGTAGATGTAGCTGAGGATGAAAATATTCGGTTCCAAAATTTTCTTGCTCGATTCAGATAAATCAAAAATAAAAACGCTCATTTCTCACTTCGAAATACGTTAATTGATCATGTAAGGGAAAAATATTCAAATGGTGATGTTTAAATTAAAATGTGATTTGTTTTGTTATTTTTTATGATATTGTAATGGTTAAATTCAAATAATATCACAATTTATGAAAGTTTGGAAAAAAAAAAAAAAATGAGTTAATTTGTAAATTTTATAGATAAAGTGTATTTTTAGCAATTAATAATAAAATAGAAAATGAATAATATACTAAGAATATTCTTTTTTGAGTAAAAAATGGAAGAATACATTGGAGAGAAATCCAACTCCATTTTGGAGATAAAAATGAGGGAATACATTGGAGATGATCTTAGTGGGTTTCAGTTATTTGAGGCGGAAGTAATTGGGAACTTTTCTCTCTTTCCATTTGCCTCTACTAATTCCACTTTTCTTTCTTTCCAAGATTGTAATAATTTACTTACGGAAATAATAAATTATGATTTAAGTAAATATTGCCAATTCCAAAAACTGAACCAAACAAAACATTTTACGTTTCATTGTCTTAACTACACATTAAATATCTAAATATTCTGGTCCCGGGCCCTAAGTAGTAAGTACCATCGAGAAGCGGCTAAATACTTCGACCTAACTCCATCAGATAAATTATCTTCTGAATTTCTATCTTCGCGATCATTTAATGGTCGAAAGACTCCAAACTGCTCTTTTGTTTTGTGTTTGACCTAATCTTATTTTACAGATCCGGCTCAATATTTGTAAATGTCATGAAGCCATCTTCCTTGTCGTTTGTATATCGTTTTCATATGGTGACGCAAACAAACATTTCGTTTTCATATTGTACACGTTGGTCACTCGTACTAGCAATGTATGTTTTATATATTATGGGGTCTGCTTCAAAACCAAATAATATTAAAGAAACTTCGTGATCATCTGATAGAAAAATGGTGAATCCACGTTAATGATCTTTGCTTTACATCAACCAGATGGAAATTGACACAAGTAAATGACGAGTTTGACAGAAAATTGAAGAAAACTATTTCAATGGATTAAATGCTTTCCTTTTGTTCTTGACTTTTAGCCTTATCTACTTTTGATTTTAGAAGTTGTTTAATTTGGAACGTCACTTAATTTGACAAGCGGAGCTGCGGAAGCGAACCACACAATTACACAAATCAGTCTTCTCTTCTATATATATATATATTGGGGTTATGTTTGTTTATTTTTCGGCTCTATATCGATTATATTTTGTGTAATCTATTTAAGAATTTTCGTTGTATGTTTGCATGGCGTAGCTATGTAGGATAAAATGAAACATCAGCCTATGGGTCCATATTTTTATGAAAAAAATCAAGGGTCCATTTTTTTAATTAGATTCAACATGATGTCAAAAAATAATAATTTAGATTCAACATTTTAGAGTAGAGAGATGTGAAACAACCTTTAATCAAAATTCAAAATAGTCAATGAAAGTTTTTAAAAATAACAACTAATTATAAATTATAAATAAACACAGTCCGCCTAATCAATTGTTTTCATTTTTTACATTCATCATTTTACCAATTTTCAATCGGGGATAATGTTACATGGATCGTTTATCGAATATTATAGACGATTTCAGTTTCAGTTGCATCTGCTGAAAGAAGTTTTTAAAAGTTGAAATTAATAAAGTCTTATCTTCGTTCGAGTATGTCACAAAAGAGATTGAGTGACTTGGTTATTTTGTCTATGGAAAGAGATTTGGTTAAAAGTGTTGACTTTGAAAACTTGGTTATGATTTTGTTGGAAAGAAGGAAAGACAAATTATGTTTTAAAATTTGTTACTCTAGTTTTTATTTATTTATTTAGGATGATGATTGTTATTATTAGTTTTATATGAATTTGAGACGATAATTATTATTATTTATTTTATATGATTTGAATTGGTTTTATATGGATTTCAGACGATGAGGGTCTTTTTTTTAACTCCGTTTACGGGTTCCGTATGTCTAGGCATGGCTCTGTATGTTTGTTATAGTTAAATAGTTTAGTTTATAATTGATATAAATGACTTCTTGTCACATATTTAATAAGTTTAGTTTTGTGTTTTCTATCTATTGATATCTGAATATGTGTTGGTTTCAGTTTTTGTCATAGTTCAAATTAGTTTGGTTTTTTTGAAGCACATATAAAATATGTTTCTAATTATTTGCTATTAAGGAATTTTAAAATTGTGGCTACTTCTAAAATTGTGGCTACTTCTAAAATTGTGGCTACTTCTAAAATTCTTTAATTATAATTGAATTTGAAAACAACTTTTAATATGTTATTACTTAGATGAATGTTGAGATGGCGGAAGAAGAACCGAGCAAAACAAACTTTATATATATAGATTAAATCAAATGAAGACTTACAAAAGAATTTCGCTCCCAAAAAAAAAAAAATTATAGAAGAGAGAAGTCTTGATTTGTGTGGTTCACAAATCAATATTTGATAATTTCATATACCGTATGTATATATATATCCTAAATTACATTTACATGCACCTATGTGTCGCTTTCTTAGAATATTCACGAAAAACGTAGGGAAACCATAACTGAAACACAGTAAAAAGGTGTTAATTAAAGAGACCCAAGTCACGGAAAGTCCTTGGAGAAGTTGATGTCAAACGGTGCCACCGATTAGTATATATGATATGATAAAAAAAAAAAATCTAATCGGATTCATACTTGCTTATTAATGATCCAATGACCTCAATTCTTGCAAAAATGCATCCACTTCTTTTCGAAAATTGTAGCTGTTTTGTTTTCATTTTTGTAGCACATACATACATATGTATTATAAAGATAAAAACTTGATTCATATAGAATCAAAGTAGAAATTTAATTTAACTTAAATTACACCTAAAGTACAAACAATCCTGGAATGCTTAACATACATAAATAATATTCTCAAATCTTAGAGACCCCGTATTTTCTGGAGAAATAAGATATAGCTTGGAGGAATTTCCATGAAAGCAAAACAACCACAATTATTATTAAGTCAACTAAATATCTTTGTTGGGAAAAATATTCGGATAATCTAAGAGAATACTTCTTGTGAAAAAAACAATACTATATCCATTCGTTCGATTATCTTCTATTGAAACTAGGGGTGGGCATTTTAACCAAACCGAACAGAACCAAATCAAACCAGAGTTAATACCCAACCATTTGATTGAAGTTTTTCTCGACCCGAACGGTTTGGTTTGGTTCGGTTTAAAACCGAACCGAATCGATAAACCAAAATATTTTTGTTAATTAGTTAATTAATAATATTAAAATAATAATTCATATGGTGGAATTTTCGGATTTTCACATAATAGTCATAAACAGAACTAAGTGGTTTTACAACCGAACCGAACTAAACCAAACCGAACTAAACCCAAACCGAACTAAACCCAAACCGAACCAAACTTATTTCGGTTGAGTTCGGCTAGAATTTTATTCAATCCGAATAAACCGAACCGAACTGAACCCGAACCGAACCCAAAATTAAACCGAAATGTCCACTCCTAATTGAAACTAATAAATTACATTTATTACCAAAATAAATAACAACGACTAAAAAAACATTTCCATTCACAAGAAAAGAAACTTAAAAGGGTACTTCGGACAATTCCAAGCAATCCGGTATATTCGCACCCATACCAGATTATGACAAGTGGCACGTTTTCTTTCCCCTCTCTTTGTCTCTCTCTCTAGAGAAACGTAGTAAATGTATAGTCAAAAGTTTCCATCACCACCGCTCTATAAAACCCCTTTTGCTCGATATTAAAATAAACAAACACTCTTACGAGTTTTGAATTATAAACTCTCTGCGACCTTTTTTTGCCGTTAACGATGACGAAGAACATTCTAGTCACCGGCGGCGCTGGATACATCGGAAGTCATACGGTGCTTCAACTGCTTGACGGTGGTTACTCCGTCGTAGTTGTTGACAATCTCGACAATTCCTCTGCTGTTTCTCTCCAGCGCGTGAAGAAACTCGCCGGCGAAAACGGAGACCGTCTCTCCTTCCACCAGGTTCCGTTGGCCTTTTTTCGTTTTCTCACTTCTCTCTCCATTGAATTTTTTGCTTGTTAGGTCTTAGGAAACGTGTGCTTGAACAATTTTTGTTTTCAATCAGAGTTTTGGTATCATAGTTTTCGATTTCTACGAAATTGGAATACCTCTGATTAACGACGGACGCGAGATCCTCTTTTTGCTTTGCTTGTTTTTTCGAGGTTTTGATCAAATTTTCGTGACAACAGGTAATTTTGTTCGATGATGGTGTGTGATTCCAGGGTTCTTGTTAAATTCTCTGTACACCATGTGGCTAATCCTAATTTTAAATAAATTCAGAATAAAGCATCAATGCCATGTGAAAGACTATTTTAATATTATTATCCCAATTTGCTACACACTTGATCTGTCTGGAATTGGGATGTTTGAATCAGAATTTTATCATGCGTTTTAATACCTAAAAAATATTAAATTTACGTCTGCCATTTCTGAAATCAGAATCTCTTGGGTCATTTTAGTTTCTTCTTCAAACTCTGCAGGTGGATCTCCGAGACAGGCCTGCCCTTGAGAAGATCTTCTCAGAAACAAAGTAAAAATCTTTGAATCAAATGATTAGACTGTTCATATAATTGGTTTGATGAAACGTGGAATTATTATTACAGGTTTGATGCAGTGATACACTTTGCTGGACTTAAAGCAGTTGGTGAGAGTGTGGAGAAGCCTTTGCTGTATTATAATAATAACCTTGTTGGGACTATTACGCTTTTGGAGGTTATGGCTCGATACGGCTGCAAAAATGTAAATATTCTTCCTCTCCGTTTTGCCTATTGCCTGCCACCACATGGATTCCCTTTTTTTGAATTCATTTTTCTTTATATAATAAGATTCTTTTCCCCTTTTGAGTTTTGTCTTCGTTTGATCTCATGATTGGCTTTTACCACTCTGTTTTTCCAGCTTGTGTTTTCATCATCAGCTACTGTTTATGGCTGGCCAAAAGAGGTTCCTTGCACAGAGGAGTCCCCAATTTCTGCAACTAACCCATATGGCCGTACTAAGGTAGTAATTTTAGCCTGAGTATTTACCAGAACCCACCTTGTGATAGTGATAAGGAAAACGAATCTGACTGAGATTCTTTCGTTGTTGCTATGTAAGCTTTTTATCGAGGAAATTTGCCGGGATGTACATCGTTCTGACCCTGAATGGAAGATCATATTGCTTAGATACTTCAACCCTGTTGGTGCACATCCTAGTGGCTACATCGGTGAGGATCCTCTTAGAGTTCCCAACAATCTCATGCCTTATGTCCAACAAGTCGCAGTTGGCCGGAGACCTCACCTCACCGTCTTTGGGACCGACTACAAGACAAAGGATGGTACAGGGGTATGTATGTCTCTTGTAGACAAGAAACCAATTGACAGATTTCCACTACAATCTCATATTGTGTTGCTATGTAGAATGTCGGAGATATAACAACGAATTGTGCTTTATCTTAACATTTTTTTTTCCAGGTTAGAGATTACATTCACGTCATTGATTTAGCGGATGGACATATAGCCGCTCTGCGAAAGCTAGATGATCTAAAAATCAGTAAGGATTATCTTTAGACTCTTTTCTGTTTCTCCTCTCATATTATGATTTGCCCTTTGGATCCAAGCTCAATTCTTGGAAATTCGGTCAGATTGTGAGGTATACAATCTTGGAACGGGTAATGGAACATCGGTCTTAGAAATGGTCGCTGCCTTTGAAAAGGCGTCCGGAAAGGTAAACATTTGATTGGTTTGTTCAATAGCAAAAATGTTGTAACCAAATTGATTTTTAACTTTTTCTGATTGTTTCCCATTAGAAAATCCCGTTGGTGATGGCTGGACGACGTTCTGGAGATGCTGAAGTTGTTTACGCCTCAACGGAAAAAGCAGAACGCGAACTAAACTGGAAGTAAGTCCGATTTATATTGCCACTATATTAGAAGAACTAGAACATGGACGTCAATGCCAAATATGAAAATCATAATAGATATATAGAAATGGTTTTTATAAGTTTCAAAGTTGACAATATTTGAATTGTAATTGTATTTGTTTGGTATGGTATCAATGCAGGGCTAAGTATGGAATCGAGGAGATGTGTAGGGATCTATGGAATTGGGCCAGCAATAATCCTTACGGCTACGATTCCTCCTCCAATGGCTCTTCATAGTTCTCGTTTCTTTTTTCTTCTTCTTTCCTTTTGCATTAATTATTCTTATAATCACATGACAAAAAGGTTGATAAGAACCCAAATATTTAGAAGAAAATTGGGAAGATCCGTGTATTATTATTATAGCAACTCTTGATATTTAAATCGTCAGTTCATACATTTCAACCACTGGAAAATTTCTCTTGTTTATGTATATATTTGTGCTCTTTTCATTCTATATTTCTTAAACCTGAATAATGTAATCTTTGTATTTTTATATTTGCAATTTTCTAAACTTTAGGATTCAAAAAAGAAGCCAAGAGAGGTTCTAATTTTACATGTGTTTTGATAAAATAACACTTTTACATTTTTGTTTGTTTGGTATCAACAACGGACGGCTACGATCGACCCATCAATAGTAGAAATCGCGATCCTGCAATTGGCTTTTGCTGCGATTCGGTGAGTAAACAGACCAAGAACCCGAACCTGACCCGCCATTTTCAGCTTCGACTCTATTTCCACTGTAGACCCGGCCCGCTTATCCGCCCCCACTAACCCGGATCCAGATCGCTGAAAGTTGGCGGCGGAGATTTGAGGCGCGAGAGGGAACGACTGTACAGAGAAAGTAGCTGACATACGCTTTGTTCGACCCGGTTCGATCTCACCAGCGGGTATGAAAATGAAACCGATCCGGTTTCCGTAGTAGAAGAGCTGGATTTTGTTGTTGTAGTGAGAGAAAGCGGCGCGGTTAGGGTTTCTGACGGCGGAGAATTGGGAGAAGGTGAAGCTGACGGAGCTGTTGGCGACGGAGAACGACGGGACCTTGACGTTAGTGACGGAGATCTCTGGATCTCTAGGTCTGAAGACGGTGAGGTAAACGGTAACGGCGGCGACGATAACGAAGACGATGAAGCTCGTGGCGACGGCACATGAAGCGAGGTTTGTTCGGCCAGACGAAGAAGAAGGCTTCGCCATCTCGGAGGAGATGTTTGGTAGCGATGTTTTAACTATTCCCCGGTAGGGATAAGAGTTTTTAACTTTTTTAAAAAAGGGAAAGCAAGCAAGCGGCGTGTAAAGCTAAAAAAGATATCTGTTTGGCCATAGGGATAACGTTACAACGTAATTGGACAGAGGTGAGGATGCATGCAAGGAAAGTGGCAGACGAGACGACTACTAAAAAAACAAAGAATTAGTTGAAATGATTTTAGACATTAAAATCCTAATTTTCACTCCATTCGTGATAGTTTATTTTATTCAAACGGGTATAGAAAGAAAAAAAAAAAAGTATAAGATAGAAGATTACCCAATTGCTAGGTTTGACACCTTTTGAAGATTGGAGATTGGAGTTAGAAATAGGAGCTACTAATAGAGGGGCATCACTCATTGCGCAAAGTGTGATTTCTGGAAATTGAAATCAATCGTACGTGGCGGTTGGTCATTCTTCTTGGCTACAAGACATCTTTGCTAGTGAAAGATACTATCCCTCTTCTTAGTGTTAAGTTTTCTCCTCTGGTGTCTTTTAATTTGGCTTAAAAATGTTATAGGCTAGTAAATTTTTCGAAGCCTCTTAAGTCAAAACTTATGTCCCTTTTGTTAAAGGTGATGCTTTGTAAGAACATTTATCCGTTGATCTAATATATAACATCAGATGACACAAAAAAAAAAAAAAAAAGATTACCCAATTGCCCGTTTGGAAACTAATGAATTTTTTTCCTAAAAATATCCAATTTTTTTTTAAAAAATTGTCAAAATTTTTTAAAATGATTCTAATTATCCGAGAAATTGGTCTCGAAAGTGATCCTTATCCAAATTAGTGAGAGTTTGGATAGTGATTTAGCAACCCAAATTTCTCGAACCTTTACCCTAATTTTCCGTTCTATTTCTCTATCAAAAACACTTTGAACATTGTTTTTCAATACCCGAATTTCCCATTCATGATTCTTTGTTTCGATATCCGAAATTGGACAAGTCTAGCAGCATATACATATTTGAAAGGGAAAATAAATGGTGTGGCATTGTCGGGTTAACTCGACCCGGAGCAGAAATCCGTTTTTGAATCGGGCCGGATAAAACGCAGCGAAGCGAAATGTTGCAGTTTAGTGTGGCCGTGGAGCTCACAGAACAAAAACCCCTGATTCAGTAAACCCCCGATTGCTCTTTTCTTATCCAGAAAACACACAATCTGGGAAAATTTCAAAAATCCGCAATGCGAATGCGATTCTATCTTGCAAGGTTCACTTGGTGAAAGCTTTTCTTTTTCGTTTCTTCCTGTGCATTGTTGTCGTCGTCAAATGTCTTCCGTAGACACTCTCTTCTCTCTCGGTATTCGTTTCCCAGAGACTCACAAAAAATCGATCTGGAAACACGCGACTGTATCGAGTTTTCCTCGATGGAGAGCTCCGATTCTGCGTCGGTCGTTTACGGTTCTGTGCGAATTGAAACCTGGGTCATCTCGGTCCGTCGAGGAGAACAATCCCGCTGGCGAAGATTTCGTCACTAGGGTTTTGAAAGAGAATCCTAGCCAGGTGGAACCTCGTTACCGAGTTGGGGGTAAGCTGTATAATCTGAAGGAGAGAGAGGGTTTAAGCAGAGGCGCCAGTGCGACGGGTCCGTTTGAATTCATCAAAAGGAAGCTTGATTCGAAGACTAAAACTGAGAAAGAGAGCAATGAAAGTCGCGATATTGGAAATGAGTCTGTTTATTTGAGTGATATTCTGAGGGAATACAAGGGAAAGCTCTATGTCCCGGAGCAAGTTTTTGGGCCAGATTTATCCGAGGAAGAGGACTTTGAGAAGAATGTGAAAGATTTACCAAAGATGAGCTTGGAAGATTTTAGAAAAGCTATGAAGAATGATAAAATTAAGCTGCTGACATCGAAGGAAGCTTCTGGCGCTCCTTACACGACCGGCTCTAGAGATTTCATCGTTGATCTTAAGGAAATTCCTGGAGTCAAGAGCTTACAGAGAACAAAATGGTGAATTACTAGGATAAGACGAAGAAAAAGGTTTAGTTTAGATGGATCCAGGATATTGCTTTTGTCTCTTAATGATCTGCTTCTCCATGATAGGTCAATGAAGCTTGGAGTTGGAGAAGCTCAAGCTCTTCTGAAAGAATACACTGGTCCGCAGTACGAAATAGAAAGGCACATGACGGTGATCAGTCTATTGTTCATTTGGATCTTATTTACTAGATTGTGGTCTAATCCCCTCCATATTTTTGTACTGTGTTTGTTAAGAATTTTTCAGAATCTATTCACTAGGGTGGAATTTAGATTGTCTATGTAAATAGAGGTTGGCAAACAGATGTACTGTGTCCGGTTATTGACTTAGCTATTAAATGTTTATTTGCAGTCTTGGGTTGGAAAAGTGGCGGACTTACCAAACCCGGTTGCGTCTTCTATTTCAAGTAGAGTGATGGTTGAGCTGGGAATGGTGACAGCAGTTATTGCTGCAGCGGCAGCTGTTGTTGGAGGATTCTTAGCCTCAGCTGTTTTTGCAGTCACAAGTTTCGCATTTGTCACTACTGTGTATGTTGTTTGGCCTATAGTAAAGCCATTCCTCAAACTGTTTGTTGGCATCTTCCTCGGTGCTATTGAAAGATCATGGGATTACCTTGTCGATGTTCTCGCCGATGGGGGCATCTTCTCTAGAATTTCTGATTTCTACACATTTGGTGGTGTATCATCAAGCCTTGAGATGCTCAAACCAATCCTACTTGTTGTCATGACTATGGTTCTTCTTGTTCGTTTCACACTGTCACGGAGACCAAAGAATTTTAGGAAATGGGTATAGTACTTGTAATCTTATAATGCCTGCTTTTACGTATTCTCAGTGATATTGCTTTTGCGCTCAATCACTTTAAAACTTTTTTGCAGGATTTATGGCAAGGGATTGCTTTTTCTCAGTCTAAAGCAGAAGCTCGTGTTGACGTAGGTTTTAACTGTTACTCCTAAATGCACGTTTCTTCAATTCTAATACCTTTTTCGTTGAGTTTTTGATGACATCGGATGTTTATGTTTCAGGGTTCAACTGGCGTTAAATTCGGTGATGTTGCAGGGATTGATGAAGCAGTTACCGAACTTCAAGAGGTATCTCTTAGCCAAATTACTACTTTTAATTTCAAAACATTAAGTTTGTTTCTCGTTATCACATTCACTTGTATTATATCTTCTAAGCTCATGAACATTCATCAAAGAAACTCAGAATTTGTTTATGCAAGAAGCTTTTTCATAATAATGAATACTATATGCACTTGCTAATTTTGTTTGAATTCCGCTCCTTTGTTATGCTTTAATTATGATCCTGGTTCACATCCTTGGTTAGCAGTAAATTAGCGTTTCCTTTTCATATTTGGGTTTAGATTGCTTAGCCTCTAAAACTCTTACCATTAGAGCTTTACTGTACACCAGTAAGTACAAAGTTGCATGACGTTATTTTTTTTTGAAATCTTGGAAGCTCGAGAGAAACCGGGAACTGAAGATTACTAACCTCTAATTGTCATGCGATTATCACATTGTCTTGATAGCTTGTGAAGTACTTGAAGAATCCCGATCTGTTTGATAAAATGGGAATTAAACCTCCTCATGGAGTTCTTCTAGAGGGTCCCCCGGGTTGTGGCAAGGTATGTGTAACCATCTATGTTAATGCCAATCTAAAAGATTTATTGTTGTAAGTAAGTGGCTAGTATTTTGTAGCTACAAGCATGATATTTTAGAATACTAAGGACATATCTAATAATTCAAAACTTGCAGCGGTAACTGTTGAGATCAGCTTCTACTGAGGTTGATGGTTGGATTGCAGATTATGCAGTGTTTAGCAATTTCATAATTTGGCGTTAATGCTAGAACTATCTATCATCACTACTCCTTCGAGATCGTATAAAATGTCAATGTTTTATACAATTGTCAATGATGAGTTAAACTCTTATTGTAGTTGAGTAGCTTTCTCTGCAAGGATCTTTTGACAATCCAACCACTTGCGATCTATAGCTTAACCTAACCTGATTTGCTTTTGTAGACACTTGTGGCAAAAGCCATTGCGGGGGAAGCTGGTGTACCGTTTTACCAAATGGCAGGATCTGAATTCGTCGAAGTTCTTGTTGGGGTTGGTTCAGCTCGTATCAGAGATCTATTTAAAAGAGCTAAGGTGATTGGATAGATGTGTATTTAAGCGTTTCTGTGCAGATGTTCAATAGTATTTGATGATATTCATGTCCTTGTGCAGGTAAACAAGCCATCCGTTATTTTCATCGATGAAATCGATGCCTTGGCAACTCGGTATACACAAATTGTTTTTCACTTGTATCTAGATTTGATAGAGTTACTGCCTTTCCCTGCGTAATTTTTCAACTTGAGACAGAGTTTAATTGATATCTGCTTTTAAAATTTTGGTATTCGTTAGACGTCAAGGGATTTTCAAGGAAAACTCAGACCAGTCGTACAATGCAGCCACACAAGAAAGAGAAACCACATTGAACCAGCTACTCATCGAGCTTGATGGTTTTGACACCGGCAAAGGTGTCATTTTCTTGGGTGCCACCAATCGCAGAGATTTGTTAGACCCTGCTCTTCTACGTCCAGGTCGATTTGATCGAAAGGTTTGTTGATTAAGAAAATACTTCTGTACCTCGGATTGGTAGCAGTTATTCTGAATCAATGATATACCAAACCACAATCGCAAGCCTTTGATTTGATCCTGCATTAGTGTAGTAGACTCGGAGTTTCTGAATGGCTATAAAAAAATAATCTTCTTATCAGATAAGAATTCGTCCCCCTAATGCGAAAGGGAGATTGGATATTCTGAAGATTCATGCCAGCAAAGTTAAGATGTCGGATTCTGTTGACTTGTCATCGTATGCAAGTAACTTGCCAGGTATAAAATTGATGTTACAAATATTTCTTTTTTGCTCATAGTTGTTTATTTACCACAGAAAACAGGTTTGTTTAAATGTATTGGTTTGTATAAAACTTTGATTCAAGTAAAACTTTGTTTTTTTGCTCATAGTTTCGTTTATATCAAATACAGGATGGTCTGGAGCAAAACTGGCGCAGTTGGTTCAAGAGGCTGCTCTTGTAGCAGTCAGGAAAACGCATAGCTCGATTCTTCAATCAGACATGGATGACGCTGTTGACCGACTCACTGTTGGTCCGACACGTATCGGTTTAGAATTGGGACATCAAGGTCAGTGTCGTAGAGCCACAACTGAAGTAGGAGTAGCAATCACTTCACATCTTTTAATGCGGTATGAGAATGCAAAGATTGAGCGGTGCGATCGCATTTCCATCATCCCTCGTGGTCAGACACTGTCTCAAGTTGTGTTTCATCGGCTTGATGATGAATCCTACATGTTTGGTCGTCGTCCTCAACTGCTTCATCGTCTTCAGGTGGTTTTTTTTTTCTCTATTAAAATCTCTCCTTTCATTTGTTTGATATTAGGCCTAGGCATTCGGTTTTTCGGTTCGGTTTGTTTATTTATGGTTTTCTGATTCGTGTGCTTCTTTTTCCCTGTTAAAAATTTCTGTTGCAGGTATTGCTCGGGGGAAGAGCTGCAGAAGAAGTGATCTACGGCTCAGATACTTCAAAGGCATCAGTGGATTATCTATCCGACGCCTCATGGCTAGCTCGTAAAATCATAACCATGTGAGCCCAATTTTGCACATATTAACATTCCCTTTCCTAGGTAAAAAAGCTTCTTCTTGCTCAAGACTTATATTTGGGGTTTCAGATGGAACTTGGAGAACCCAATGGTGATACATGGCGAACCACCACCTTGGAGAAAGAGGGCTCAGTTTGTGGGACCACGCTTAGACTTCGAAGGATCTCTGTATGAGGACTATGACCTCGTCGAACCACCGGTTAACTTCAACATGGATGATGAAGTTGCACAGAGAAGTGAAGAACTCATTAGCCAGATGTATAACAAAACTGTTTCTCTCCTCACCCAAAACCAAACCGCTCTCCTCAAAACGGTTAAGGTAATTTCGGACATTGAACCGCAATTGCGAGCTTTCGTTGTTTGTTCTATAATTTTTTTCCCTTTTTGTTTTTTGAATTTTTGTGTGTATAGGTTCTGTTGAACCAGAAAGAGATTAGTGGAGAAGCAATAGATTTCATACTTGACCATTACCCTCCTCAGACTCCGTTAAATTCTCTCTTACAAGAGCAGAATCCGGGAAGTCTTCCTTTTGTCCCTGAGCATCTCCGGCGTGATTCCGGCGATCTTGTCCTCCTTAACCATTCTACCGACGTCAATGCTCCGGCTTGATTCCGGTGACATTCCAAATCACTATTCTTTGACCGGCATTGTAACTTTTGACTCTCGAGTTTCGGACTGCTTTTTAGTAATAAACAAAAAAAATTAACCGCGTTTTCTTAATTTGCTAACAATAGAATATAGATTAAACCCCAGATTGTTAATTTGTGACAATCAATGAAGATTATGAAATTTAATTACTACTTTTTTAAGGGATTAAAACAAAAAAAAAGGAGAATAAAAAAAAATTTAATTCCGAAGAAATCGGTATCTCGACGGCCAAATGTTAGGTTCATCTTTCAAACCACGCAACACACCAATGCATTCTCTCTCTCTGTCTCTTTCCTTTTTTGTCCTCTTGGTCTTGTTTCTTCTTCCTCGTACCCTCTGCTCCGTTTATCCAGACAAGTCATACAACTAACGATCTCTCTCTCTGTCTCCACCTGTGTATGTATGTATCTACACACGTGTATAGATCTTTTCTCTGCTTAGATATGGCGAGGCGCGGAAGCTGTTCGACGATATGCCTGAATGAGAAATTTCGTAGGCAAAACAGAGATTCCCGGTTTCGGATTGTCAGAATCCCCGGAAAGGCTTCGAGAAGCGGCAGCTCCTTCGAGCGTTCTATCTCTCTCGTTCTCTTACTCTGGTGTTTCCTCTTCCTGGTCTACTCCAAGCTTGGCCTTAGCCACCATAATCATGGAGGTAAATGTTTTTTCCCTTAATTTTCTAGCCTTGTTGGCCTGTTTCCTCCTTAATATCATCAAATGTGTCCTTGGTTGCCCAAAATGTAGAAGCAAAAAGGAAAGAGAGGCCATAATGATGCTAATTTGGGAAAGTTTTATCTATGAGTTTATCATTGAATTTGAGCCTTATTATTCAGAAAATGGAATGGGAATAGGAAAGATGGAAACCAGATTTAAAAAAAAATCTTGGAAACTTGGGTATGATTGCTATATACTTCATTGTGATCCCTTTTCATTCCAATCTC
Organism: Eutrema yunnanense; assembly: GCA_002933935.1. Classification (NCBI taxonomy): domain Eukaryota; kingdom Viridiplantae; phylum Streptophyta; class Magnoliopsida; order Brassicales; family Brassicaceae; genus Eutrema; species Eutrema yunnanense. Next base: position 57,736 of record PKML01043797.1, on the reverse strand, counting down.
TGAAGAAACCTATTTCTTTTGTAGATAGAATTGGGAACTACACTGATGAATCACTCTCGAAGGACCTAAATTCCACGAGTTCTGGAGATTCTGTCTTGTCTCAGGCAACTGGGAAAGAAAACAACTATTGTCTCCTGAGAAACGGCCAGTTACAAGATGTGTATGAGCATGTTCTTGGGAACAACGCTTTGTTGATCTGCAAAGTTGTCCTAAAAGAAGGAAGAGGAATGCACAAGACCCTGGAAGCCCGCGATCGCGGATATGTCAATCTTGAAGATAAAAGTCTCACAGTAAATGGCTCGGGTGTGCCATCACAGCTTGTGAATGTGACCCATTATAGGTTAGAACCAGATGGAACTGGGTATAACTACGCTTCTGCCATGAAGGGCGCAAAAGTAGTGGACCACAACAAGGAAGCAAAAGGAGCTAGCAATGTGCTTGGCAAAGATCATGATAAGTATCTAAGAAACCCGTGTTCAGTGCCAAATAAGTATGTCGTGATTGAACTCGCGGAAGAGACACTGGTTGACACGGTGAGAATTGCAAATTTTGAGCACTACTCTTCGAATCTCAAAGAGTTTAGTTTGTCAGGGAGTCTGAGTCACCCAACCGAGCTGTGGGCTCCCGGTGGGAGTTTCGTTGCTGCAAATGTTAAGCAGATCCAGACATTCCGGCTCCCTGAACCTAAATGGTTGAGATATCTTAAACTGAACTTAATTAGTCACTACGGGTCTGAGTTTTACTGTACTCTGAGTGTTGTGGAGGTCTTTGGCATTGATGCTCTTGAGCAAATGGTTGAAGATCTATTTGTTGGGTCAGAGACTCTTCCCAGTAAACCAGCTATGCTGGAACTGAATCATGAAGTAAAAACCGCAGATGAAAAACAAGATGGGGAAGTGAAAAACAATAGGACAGATCAGATTGGAAAGGAAACTGAAGTTCAGAGGAAGAAAGATGTGAAGACGATTAATATCATGGGAGACAAGAAATATGAAGTTAGGGAGAAGCATAACGTTTTGAAATTGTTGATGCAGAAAGTGAAATTGATTGAAATGAATTTATCGGTTCTTGAGGACTCTGTAAAAGAAATGAACGAGAAGCAACCAGAGGTTAGCTTGGAGATGAAGAGAACCCTTACGCTTGTGGAGAAAAGCAAAGCTCAAATCAGAGAGATCACAGAATGGAAAGGGAAAATGGTAAATTATCTTTCTCTCTTCCTCTTTTGTAGTCTCATTTCTTTCATCTCAAATGGTCTATGTCCTTATCCGTTGAGATATAAACTACTGATGAGAATTTGATACTCTTTGAGCAGGAAAAGGAACTTAGAGACTTAGAGCTATGGAAAACTCTGGTAGTTTCCCGTGTAGAATCGTTGGCCAGAGGAAACAATGCATTGAGGTCAGTACCCTTTTGTATTCTTAAAATATAGAGACACCGGAGATTCAAAACCTACAGCATGAAGCTATCTCATGACTTGAAAAGTTTTTTCCTATTTTGTTTCTTGGAATCAGATTAGATGTAGAGAAGATTGAGAGAGAGCAAGCAAATCTAGAGAGCAAAGAGCTTGGAGTTCTGTTGATAAGTCTCTTTTTCGTGGTCTTAGCAACCATTCGGCTGCTCTCAACGCGACTCTGGGCGTTTCTGGGGATGTCTTTTACGGATAAAGTGCGATCGCTGTGGCCAGATAGCGGTTGGGTCATGATACTGCTAAGCAGCAGCCTCATGATTTTCATTACTTTGCTCTCTTAGTTAGTATAGGAGTTAGGCTTAGGACTTTTTTTAACACTGCCTTGCTAATCAAGTTTTGTAGCCCTAGGATTAGGAATAGAAAGGAATTTTCATTGATAAATAATTGGAAAATCTGCCAAAAAAATCAGTGAAAACCTGATTTTCTTAAAATTCAGAGTTTAACCATGTATTTATTCATCAACCTAATAAAAAAAACATCGGACATAAATTGCTGAATAAAGGGTTTTCCGGTTAGAATCAATCATCCTGAGATGTAAAATTGTATAATCTAGGATTTATCCAAGTTAAGTTATGTTACCCCCATCCCAAGTGGCTACGGTACGACTGCCTTGGGCTTGGGTCAACCTTCTCAACTTATGGGCTTGCAGATACGATGAACCAAAGCCCAAAGGCACTTCCCATTCCTCCGTTTTGGACTAGCTAACGTCTGAGTTCGTTAGCTTGACTAAGATACATAGATATTACAAAAGCTATGTTTGAAAATCCATACAAAACAGTAGAATATAATATCAGTAACTAGTCTATATTCGAAAGAAGAATATAGCAAATCAATATAGGTGTATATTACAAACTAAGATTATAACCGAACCTAATTACAAAGTTTCAATGACTAAGTTTATCTTGCCAAAAAATAACCAACACCATCACATATCATCAACGTAAATAACAAGAGGGCCAGCCATAGTCCCTCACTACAACATCATTTTGAAGGGAAGAATCAACTAAAAAGTTGAATTGAGTTTTGTATGACACAAATTGACAAATTATACATTAGGTCATACTTAAATTATATTAAGTGTGATAAGAAATATTCTATTTTTTTATATGATAGATTTTTGATATTAATTAATATTCATTATTTTGAATTGCATTTTGAGAACTTCTCTTTCCGTTATGCCCCATTTGTTTCTTTCTCAAACGGATATCAACGGGTTGTTCCATTTATGATCTAAGAATGGAGATAGAACATAACCAGGCCCGGTTCTGGACATATGTTGGGAGTGCATTTGTACACTGCACAATTTTTTTTTTTTGTTTACAGCCAAATTTTTTTTTTGGAGAACCAAACATTTTTTTTGCACTACGGGCATTTTTTTATTAAGCCGGCCCTGTACATAACATGACATAAATTTTATTCACTCGCATCAGAGTACGACTATATTTTTATTAAAAATAAAATTACAAAAGTTTAAATTAGGCCCAATCGGTATCGAACCGGTGACCTCTTGAACTGTAGTCAAATGCTCTACCACTAAGCTATGGACCCATTTTTGAAAAATTTGATCTTTTTATTTACGTAAATAATAAATTTAGTGTTAAATTAGTTTAAACTACCATTGATTTGATGATAAATATGTCTTCGTTTTTTATATATAAGAATTTGAGCATTTGAATAAAAATAATTATGAAAATTTGAATAAATTTCTGTGTAATTTAGTTTATGCGAATTTTGATGTATGTGCAATATAGTTCATGCGAAAATCATATTAGAATATTTCATGAATGTATTCTTTAATTCTAAGGTTGTTATTTCTTATTTATTTTTTTGTCGCTATTTAATTTAATGTACAATGAAATTGAAAAAAATTGTACCCTTTCTCAATTTTTTTTTTTTTGTTGTTGTAAATTTCGGGATTTGATTATAGTTAACGTTATTTTCATATTGAAGATGAACTATTATAAATCGTGTTTTTCTTATCAGTTGTGCATGTTAATAAAGATCCAAATACTAATCGTTTTTTTAATCTAAAAATAGTTAAAACCAATAAAATGATATTGAATGGCATTTCTGTAATTGTAACAGATCCGGGACGATGGGATTCAAAAATTTGGACTTCTGAATCTGACGGACTGAAAAGACTATTAAAAGATCCTACGGCTAGGGGAATCTCACAGAGTAAGTCAAATAAAGTCAACATCATTTGGGGGAAACGTGAGGAACAAAGATCCCACTTAACCCGGAAGTTTTGTATTGTAGCCCGTCCAATAATCATTAGTTTTTCTGAATCATAAGTATTATAATAATAAGAACATCAACGACCAATGACATTTCTTATTTTTTGTTCACCAACGACCAATGACATTTCCATGTATAAATTTATTTATCCGGCTGCTTAAATCAAGATAAAATATGTGGTCCCTCGCTTTTCCAATCCATTTATAATCAATTTAGATTGATTTTCTTACATAAAATTAGATTATTAAAAAAAAAAAGAGTGTCCCTCTCAAATTCGGGTTGTTTTTAACACTAAGATTCGCTTGGGAAAATGCCTTCACGTGGAATCCAAAGGGATATGCTTCTTCTATTTCTAGTATTTTCGATATTTATATATATATATATATATGTTTCAAGGATTTTAAATGCATGAGAAGTTGGCAAGAAAAAACCTCAAAGCGTGGTAGAATTGAAAATTGACCCTTTTTCTAGAATTTGAATTTTTTTTTTTTTTGAAAAATAAATCTTCAAAAAGAAAAAAAAAATTCATATTATATACGTAATTGCATTGTAATATGGTTAATAATTTCATTTAATATATGTTATCCATCTCATATAATAGTTTTGCAACTGGTCTAAACCAAGTGGTGGTGCATTAGTGGTTCTCTCTTGTGGAGGGATTGTCATATTGGTTTAGACCAATTATCGATTCTCCGTAAATACGAAATTATCTAACTACTCCCATTTGGTCAGTCGAATATGATGACATATTTTAGGTTTATTTAAAAATTTGATGAGTGGATTAGTCGACGATATCATTCATTCAAAAGAATTAACCGGATGGTAAAAAGTTCAGATTATTCCTTATTATAAAAAATAAAAAAATTGTTATGCAACTTAGGCGTGGGCATTCGGGTACCCGTTCGGGTTCGGGTCGGTTCTTTCGGGTATCGGGTCTTACGGGTATAGGGTTGAAAGACCCATTCGGGTATTTATAAAATTTGGTTCGGGTTCGGTTCGGGTCGGTTCCGGGTACCCGAAATATAGGAAAAAACAAAAAAAAATGCTGAATTTGAATAAAATTTGGTTAAATTTTGACAAATATAACTAAAAATTTTCAGATTTTTTTTATTATTTTAGATATTTCGGTTATTTTGGTCTAATAATAATTGATATCTTCGGGTTTTATAATTATAATTTTAGGTAATTGGGTTATATTAAGTCTAAATATAATTAATATTTTGGATATATAATTATATTTCGGGTATTTCGGGTACCCATTCGGTTCTCGGTTCGGTTCGGATTCGGTTTCGGTTCTTCGGGTATAAGAGTCTAGGATCCGTTCGGGTATTTTGTCGGTTCCGAATTCGGTTCGGTTCCCTTTTTTGGGTCGGATTCGGTTCGGTTCTTCGGTTCCGGGTATTTTTGCATTGCAACTGGTCTAAATTAGAGTGTAGCGTAGTTTCTATAACAAATTAATAATAAATCCATTCGTTAACAAATGAAATGTGTAGATATCTGTTAGGCCATGAAACATTCAAATAGTTGGTCTCCACATGGGTACGCAAATCCTATCTTTGTCCAGCCAATCATAGTACTATGTATCTCATCTCTTTATTCCTTTTATTTTTATTTTATTCATTACATTTATGTGTTAAAGTTTTAAAATCTTCATTCAAAATGATTTTATTCATGTACAGTTAATGTGTGCAGAAAAACAATTAGTTAACGTATATAATATTACTCTTTTGGAACATTTCATCTATATATATAAAATTAATTTTGCTTCTTTTTCAATCCGCCACCTTAACAACCATTTTTTTATATAAAAAAAAAACTCAAAAACTTAAAAAATATCATAGTTATAATCTATGAGTTTGAAATAAATATAAATATGGGTTTGAAGTATAAATTATTTCATAGCTATTTCTATGAATTATCAAACATTCACATTAATGGACAAACATATAATTGAGAGGAAAACAAAAACACCACAATGACAATTAAAAACGATTGGCGGTGACTTCAACTCTCGCTTCTAGCTTCTTCTGCTGATAGTTGATGGATCCGAGAATCATGAAAAACTGTCAGTTGATATGTGATAGTTTGACAATCAATAGAGCGATTTTCTGCAGCCGCCGTGGATATTACCTCTGATGCTGGTGGCAAATTCACAGATTCTCAAACAAAAATTTGATTGGGGTTTTCAGACGTCTCCGACTTCTGAATGAACGACGTCCACACTTAAGGAAAGTTGATTCAATTTGATGGATTGTTAAATATAATATTGGAAAGTTGGGCTTGAGCCGTAACAAAACTTTTATATGTGTGTTAAATTCCCATTTTTCTGTACAGTTTTAGATATTAAAAAAAAATCGGAAAAAGGTAAAACCAATAAAGATGATTCAAATCGAAGAACGTAAACAATATAGGAAAGAATATTAAAAATTGGAAAAAGAAAACAAAAACACAATATTAATCGAGGAAGACGAGATTAACGATCCTAAAATTCTCTGCAACTATCTTCATCCCTACGCACAATATCTGACCCTAAATCGACGATAAACTCACAACTCGCCACAAATGTTTCAGATTCTCCCGTCTCGGACTGCCACTTGCAACATGTGTGTACTAATAGACGGAGTAAATATCCATCCATTTACTAACCCGTATGAGTTGCGTTAAAATAACAAATCTATACAGAACTAATAACAAAGACCAACTAAAAAATAAATACTTCCCAAAACTTAAAAATGACATAAACTTTCATTTTTTAAAAACAACTAATTGCATAAATAGACAACCAAAGAAAAAAAAAGGTAAAAATATGTATCATATACTAAACAAACATATAAATTAATTTCTTTTTTAAAAAAACAATCCACATTTCATAAGTTAATAAAGACGAATCAATTAACTACACTACACCAAAACAGCGTTTTTCCTACTGCAAAAACAGTCGGGAATCAGTCGTAAAACACCCTGGTACGACTGATTACCGACTGATTTTGCAGGTAGGTAAAGGTCTAGTCGCAAAATAAATCAGTCGTAAAATGGCTACTGATTTACGACTGATATCAGGCAGTCACTATTCAGTCGCTAATCAGTAGCAAACTTTAGTGACTGATTAGTGACTGAATAGTGACTGAATGTTGCTACTACTACAGTTGTAGTCGGTAATCAGTCGTAAACATATACGACTGATTAGGGACTGAATAGCGACTGTTGATTGCTACTACTTAGGTAGTCGGTAATCAGTCGTGAAATATAACGACTGCATTACGACTGATTACCTACTATTTTTGCTACTTATTTACGACTGAAATGAGCATCGGTTTTGTATATCTTGGCATATTACGACTGTTTACCGACTGTTTAATTTTTTTTTGGCTACTGAAAACCTACGAGTTCTTAATTTGTTTAGCAGTTAAATTGGGTTGGCAATAAAACTTGAAACTCTAAACAGAAGTGAAACAATCTGATAAACATAAACATCAACATCAAATATTATACACCAAGCTACGAATTCATACAACAAAATAACAGAACTTTCATGTTCTAAACCAAAATGGAAAAACAAGTTGTTTTGATTTCCAAAAGATAACATAAGTTTTAAGTTTAAAGTTTCAAGGGAGAAGGGAGAAGGGAGAAAGAAGTTAGCTAAATCAGTGGAGAGGAGAGTATGGACCATCAGCATCTGTTTCTTGGGCAAGGAAAGCGAGGAAGCGGTTGTCCGTTTTCAAGAACTTGTTGACAATCGCAAGCTCGGCGGTGTGGGCCTTTTGAGCAGCTGCAAGTCGAGCATTATCTGATTCTTGCTGGGAGATATGAGCAGCTTGTTCCTCCAATTTCCTTTGAGCCGCTTCAAGCTGTTGTTGCATATGCTGGAAAGAAGCAGAGGTTTGATGGTGTTTTCCCTTTCCCTTGAGCTGATTCTTGAGGCTTCCAATGCCAAAGAGGTCTCCTCTATCGTTTGTGAACGTAGACTACCAAAAGAAAAGAAATAAAATTAATAACAAACACTATCATCAATCAAAATCCAAAACATAACAACTTAGGGAAGGAAGCAGTTAACCTGAATAAAAAGCTCGTTATCCTCTTCAATGGATAGTTGTGGATGACGACCATCAGAAATCTCTGTGGTCCCAGACTCGAGGTTAGACATCTTCTCTTGCTTTTTCTGCATATAGAGCTCAACAACTTGCTCTGCTTTTTTATCTGCAAAGGTCCCATCCTTCTTCGTATTAGCCCTGATGAAAACCTCACCGAAACTCACTGGTCTGCCTAATTCCTCAACCTGACATGGAAATCAATCAGATTTAAACTTGAAGTGTTCATCATGAAAGAACTCCACAAGATACAGTCAACAGAGTAGCTAGATCACCAATAGCCAATCGAGAAAGAACTCAGTCAACTTGAAATGAATATTGATTGACAAAAGCAATGAATACTCAAAGGTTTCTAAGGAAATAATACATCTTAATACACTAAAACATGGTAACTTATGATTGTAACTTGGAAGTGTTGATCATGCATAATAGTCTTACACTTGCAAGACCATTAGCAACCACTGTAATCAAGCCTCAAAGATGTCTAATTATTTTTGAAGAAATAAAGATAAACCTCAATATCCAGCCTCAAGAAATAACAAAATCAAAATTGTTTCAAGTGACTTACCATTTCTTGTTCGATTTGGCGGTAAGACTTCTGTCCAGAGGCATGTTTGTGAGGCCCGAGACCTTTACGGTCAGACATCCGAGCTGCTGAGGTTGTTGTACTCTTTGTCATTTGTTCATCAGTCCTCAAATGTGCTTTCATTTCTTCCCATATCTTATCAGTGATCCATCAAGGTTGGTCATCATTACTCCTTGCAGAGCTCACCATGTCTTTCAAGCGAACTTGAAGTATGGCTTCGAAATGCCCTTGAACCAAACCTGTTAAAGAAGGATCCCATCTGTGTTTTTTCTACAAACAAAATAGAAAGATTGGTGTTAGTCTATATAAAGCACATACATGTATTGAACAGAAGTTAGTGTTTAGTTTGAGAGAATGTTACCGCGAATTCAACGAACCATCGTTCTACTCTTTCCCTAGGCACAGAAGATAAACTGTAGTAGGGGCCATCAAACTTATTAGTGAAACACTTTGTAACCTGCCTGGTCAGTGAGGATCGATCAAAACCAAACCTACAAAAACCAAAGCACACAGTATCATGTAGGGTTGAGTCCGAATGATGACACAACATCGATACTATCACAAAGCATTAGAATATATATCTTGAACAATTATCGACAACCAAAACATAAGAATCCTTCACTATTCAAAACCAGGACTCCTAAAACACATAATACAAGCTTGACATGTATTAACAACTAATTAAAAAGAAAGCAAGAAATTACCATGTTGAATTAGGCTGGACGAGGTCGGGATCGAGAATGGTGATTATCTTCGGCCTTGGCGCAAGTAGCAGCGAGTTGAGAGCCTCCATCTGGTCTTGGGAGAGATTAGGCTCTATCGGAGCTTCGACATTAGGGAAACCTCCATCTTCTTCTACTGTGTTGTGGGAATTTTGGGCTTGAGAACTGTGATGAGATTGAGATGCTAGATATGGAGGCGATTGATATGGTTGAACTTGAGGCGCTGCAGATGGAGGTTGTTGACTCGATTGAGCTGGGCATTGCGGATCTTCAACCGATGGAGCTGCTCGATTCGCGGAATACACAGGTGCCGGAGTGTGAACCGCTGGAGATGCTCCAGAAGGTGGAGCGTGTGGATTTGCAGACGATGCACGCAGTGGAGGTTGAGCAGAATGAGATGATGTAGACGGACTATTTGAGGTCGGAAAGAGCTTCCTCGGTGGAGGGTAATCTTTGACAGACGGACGATTGTTGTTGGGGAGAACCGGCGGGACAGTTTCTGATGGAGGTTTTGGAGAGAAATCATACCGAGTGGGTAGATTGGCCGGTCTGGCTCTCGATGCTGTTGGTTTCACAAGAAGAACATTCTTCCTCTTTCCACCCATCGCAGAGTGAGAGAGACAGAATCGAGGAAGACGAAGAGAGACAGAATTGAGGAAGACGAAGAGAGACAGATCGAGGAAGACGAAGAGAGACAGAATCGAGGAAGGAGGAAGACGAAGAGAGACAGAATCGAGGATGGAGGAAGACGATTAGGGTTTCAAATCGCAGAGAGAGGGTTTCGTATCTGAAACAAAATTTGGGCCAAAAATTGTCGTATCTGAAACAAAATTTGGGCCCAAAATTTTGGAGGGTTAATTTCCCGGGTGAATGATCCAAAATTTTTGTTTTTTTTGGCCCAATCAGTCGTTAATCAGTAGGTAATTAGTAGCAAAAGTTTTTTAATTTTTTTATAATTTTTTCATAATTAACCATAAACAACATTATAATACACAAAATAACTTTAATTTTTCATAATTAACCTACATCTTTTGAAGCTATTCAAAACTTTCTCTTATGAATCAAATCTTATGAACAAGTTTTAAAAATCTTATTGCGACATATGCAAGTTATTGAGCAAGTTAGACGTTGAGATAACATATGTTTTGGTCTAGGCCGGTTTAGTGTTTAGGGTTTAGTGTTTAGGGTATAGGGTTTAGTCTTTAGGGTTTAGCCCGATTTAGGATTTAGTGTTTAGGGTTTAGTGTTTAGCGTATAGGGTTTAGTCTTTAGGGTTTAGGGTTTAGCCCGATTTAGGGTTTAGTCTTTAGGGTTTAGTGTTTAGCCCGATTTAGGATTTAGTGTTTAGAGTTTAGCCCGATTTAGTATTTAATGTTTCTTGTTAACAAACCCATCTTTTGAAGCTAATCAACACTTTCTCTTATGAATCAAATCTTATGAAGAACAAGTTTTAAAAATCTTATTGCGACATATGCAAGTTATTAAGCAAGTTAGACGTTGAGATAACATCTGTTTGGTCTAGGCCGGTTTAGGGTTTACCGTTTAGTGTTTAGGGTTTAGTGTTTAGGGTATAGTGTTTAGGGTATAGAATCCGATTGCAGACCGGATTAATTTTTTTTAAATGGGTTTAGAAAAAGCAATCATTAACCCAATTTAAGACCCGATTAGGATCCGATTCCAAACCCGATTAAATTAAAAAAAAAGGTTTGAGAATAACTCCGCACCCGAGACTCAAACCGTGGCCTGTTGTATAGTGCGTGTTACCGCTGGGCTAGGTAACTCATTCGTGTTTTAGACAACAATGATTTTATTTATTGTTAAAAATTGAAGCCGATTTTAAATCCACTAACCCGACGCCGTTTCTTTCCCTTTGTGAAACCCTGAAAATCCCTTTGGCTTACATCGTCGCACATCGAAGCAAAAAAACCTAAATCGCAAATCGAAGAACAAGATTGTTCCCTAAATCGCAAATCGAAGCAGAAATCTCTCTATATCTTGTTTTCGTCTATGATTCAACATGAGTGACTCTTCTGGAAGTTCGAGTAGAACATCAAGGGGTCCCTGGGGAAGAGGAAAAGTGATTGGATTTCCAAAAATTTGTTGGTGTGGGCAGAGAATCGTCTCGAAGTTTTCACGATCTGATGCGAATCCATTCCGGCGATACTACCGGTGTGGCTATGCTGCACAACTGAAGGTGAGCATTGGTTTAGTTATGTTTTCATATTCGCCATTTGTTCTTTATAAAGCTTGAATGTGTTTGATTCATCCTGTTTTATGCAGCTAAATAATGATGAGCATGTGTTCAAGTGGGTTGATGAGGCAATTACTGATGAGTTACAACGACTGGATTGTAGAATTGGATGTCTTGAAACCGAGCTCAAAGAGATGAAGGTGGTGCGTAGGTTGGGGATTGATGAAGACGAGTTTGAGAAGAGGTTTGAGGATCGTTACAATGAAGCCAAATCAAGCTTCCTGAAGTTAGTTATCGTTGTTCTTCTTGGGTGTTTGCTAGCTGTCGTTGTTGGTGGCATAGTTAAGGCTAGGATGACTGTGTAAGTTAGATATGTTATTGCTAAAGCTTGAATGATTGTGTAATGTCTGTCTTGTGCTTGTAATGTCTGTCTTGTGCTAGGATGATTGTTGATTTCCGGTTTGCATATATTAGGGCATCTGCATTTCCATTTAGTTTGTAATGTATGTCTTGTGCTTGGAATGTCTGTCTTCTGCTTTATTGATAGGCAATTAGTATGATCTTTCTTTATATGTTCGTAAGTAAGGTATCAGATATGTAGCATCAGTTTGCAATGACCCTCTTGTTGCAATGAACCTGTTACCAATATGTAGCATCAGTTTGCAATGAACCTGTTACCAATACGTGCGATCCTGTTTGCAATGACCCTCTGGTTGGGAAACACTGCCTATCAATTCTCACACTATGAAAATCAGGTAAGTTATTCTCTCTTATGTACTGCAGGTAAGTGAAATCGAAGAACAACCCATCTATGTATTCTCACACTATGAAAAGGCTAAGGACTAATGTATCTTTATGTGCCTCCTTTTGCAGTGCTATTTGCTTGTTTGTACCATGGATCTTCCTAGAGAAATCGAAGATGGACGGCAATGGAAGATGGACGGTAATTTTTTATGTGCCATCTATGTTTGAAAGCCTAAGGACTAACGTAATTCAAATTTTTTTTTTTTGTAAGTTAACTTGTAACATAATTAGAGCAAACTTGTAACATAATTAGAGCAAACTTGTAATAAAAACTTATTTATTAGCCAAAGTTGTAAAAACTTATTTATTAGCCAAATTTGTAAAAACTTGTAACATAATTAGAGCAAACTTGTAAAAAAAACCACCATTACAAATTACAAAACTTAAGATATCACATAACATAATTAGTACGGTGCTACACCTTCTACATCTTCGTCATCAGAATCGGATAAGTTACACTGGAATTCGTCAACTTGTTCCGCATCGCCAACATCGTAATCGAGATTTACTGGATTTACTCGTAGTTGTGAATTCTCGACTACGAGATCTTCAATTGTAGTCAGCATTACATGATCATCCGTTTCTTGTTGTAAAAGAGTAGGTTCCGCGTCTACATATTCTCCTGAAATATTTCCCCTCGGGTTAACTTTAACAACATTGTGCCACACATTCTTTGGTTTCTTCTTGTATGGGTAAGAGATATAACAAACTTGATCCGCTTGAGAGGCTGTGCAATATCAATGTATAAAATCAGACATATATATAGGGTATCAAGAAAGTGATAAACGAGCGAACGTACCCAGAATAAATGGTTCGTATTTATTGTAGCTTTTCGATGGAAGAATGTCTACAATGCCACCATTGCCAATCCGAGTGCCTCTACCGATCACAGGGTCATACCACTTACACTTAAGAAGTGTGATTCTCAAATTAACCACCCCCTCATACTCGAGTTCTATGATATCAGTTAAGATACCGTGGAAATCAGCTCTGTCAGCTGCATTGCTGTAATTCTCTCCAGTAACACATACACCATAGTTACATGTCTTTCTTCCCGCACTGTTATTCTGGGTATGAAACAAATATCCTCTTGTATAGTAGATGGGCCAAGTTTTGGCCCTTTTCAGGGGTCCATGAATAATGTCGTGCACCCACGTTGGAAACAGAGTTGTGGCCTTCCAGTAAGAAACCTGCATATGAAAAGTCAATATAAAATATATTGAAGTACCAATAGTCAGATATCAAAAACATATAGACATACATATTCTTGGATCCATGTTCTTCAGCTCTTTTCGCCAGGATTTCTTTTTCAGAGAGGTCCGGATATTGTGTACTAATAAAATCTTCGAAGAAACTATGTAACACCATAAAAATATATGAGAAATCGAGTATGGACTATAAAACATTTTAAGTTAAAGCCATTACAACTTATACCTCTCAAGTGGCTCGAAATAACCACAATTTCGCAAAACATATGCATGTGCGCATCGATAGTCTTTATCTGGAAGCCAGATTTCCTGCATTTCGCCACTAGGCCGACCTACGTGAGTAAATATATCGGGGACTCCATCGAAATGATATTCGGGGACTTCACCTTCAGCAAATCGCCTTGACCTGACCAAAGTAGTGAAAATCTTTTTATAAAAGCTACAGGCGTATATATACCAAATGGCTTTATGAACATGTGAATAGTTATAGCTTTTACCTTGATTTCGTTTGTATACTCGAGGGAAAATAGTGCTTTGTAAAATAAGATACCTCCTCCCTTAGATATGATTGAACAATCGATCCTGCTGCATATCTGTGGTTCTTTGCTTTCCCTTTCAACTTTTTGAAAAACCTTTCAAACGGGTACATCCACCTGTATTGCACGGGGCCTCCTAATTCAGCTTCGTATAGGAGATGTATAGGTAGGTGCTCCATCACGTCGAAAAAGGATGGTGGAAAGATCTTTTCCAAATTGCATATGATTAAAACTATGTTTTGTTTAAGAATTTGGACGCGACTTTTCTGCAAAGTTCTCGAACATAAGTCCCGGAAAAATGCTCCAACCCCTACAATACAAATTGAAACAGCAAATGGTTAATATAAATTACGATAATCTTATTTACATAATTTATTTTCCTAAAACAATAAATTATAAGTAATTAATTAGTACATGATAACGCAGTGTGGACGTTCCGGTCTAGTAGTTCTGCAAAGATAAATGGAAGTAGCCGCTCCATAAAAACATGGCAGTCATGACTCTTCATCCCAGAAAACTTTTCATTCGCCAGATCAGCACAACTAGCTAAGTCTGAAGCATAACCATCTGGGAATTTTACCGATTTTTTCACACATTCCAATAAACTTCTTCTGGCTTCGTCTGTCAATGAGTATTCAGGAAAAGGGGCTCTACCGTCATCATCAATATGTAAGTGTGGCCGAGAACATAATTCTTCTATATCCAATCCTGACGGGATGGTGTCTTTCGATTTACCCTTCCCACGCATAAGAGTGTTCATGATGTTGTCAAAAAAATTCTTCTCTATATGCATCAAATCGAGATTATGTCGAAGAGTGAGCTCCCTCCAGTACGGCAATTCCCAAAATATGCTTTCTTTGTGCCAGTTATGCTCTTTCCCAAAGCCAGGTTTCTTCTTATCATGACCGTTGCCACCAACATCCTCTGTTTTCGGTGGCTTTACACGTTTCAACCCGTATAAATAAATTTGCTCACTGGTCAAAGACTCTGGTGGATAGTCTTTCTTAGCGTTTCTCTTCTTCAAAAAGTCTTTTGTATTCTTCCTTAGAGGATGATCATGAGGAAGAAATCTTCGGTGACAATCGAACCAACACGTCTTTCTTCCATGCTTAAGATAAAAAGACTGTGTATCTTCCATGCAAATTGGACAAGACAATTTGCCATGGGTGGTCCATCCTGATAACATGCCATACGCCGGAAAGTCGCTTATCGTCCACAACAACACTGCTCTTAGTTTAAATTTTTGATTCAACGAGACATCGTATGCATCGACTCCAGTAGACCACAGTTCTTTTAACTCATCAATGAGAGGTCGGAGGAAGATATCGAGACTAGCTCGAGGATGATTTGGCCCAGAATTCATAATTGTTAGAAACAAGTACTCCGTATTCATGCACATACCAGGGGGTAAATTATACGGAGTCAAGATCACGGGCCACAATGAATGATTTTTTGACATGCCAAATGGATTGAACCCATCTGTACACAATCCAAGATAGACGTTTCGGGGTTCTTCGGCAAACTGGGGATGTTGATCTTGAAAATATTTCCACTCCGCCCCATCAGACGGATGACACATTTCTTCCTCATTTGCTTCGTGCTCGGCGTGCCATCTCATTGCCGCTGCAATCTTCTCGCTCTGATACATTCTCTTTAATCTGTCAGCAATAGGCATATACCACATACGACTATATGGTACATTGGTCCTACGGTTTTGCTCGTTAGGCATCCATCTTTTTGAATTACAAAACCGACATTGATCTAACCGATCATCATCTTTCCAGAAGATCATACAATTGTTAATGCAAACATCAATTGCATGACATGGGAGCCCCAAATTGCGCATCAATTTGTCTGTCTCGTAATGTGAACCGGGTGCCTGGTTTCCTTCTGGTAAATAATCTGTCAAGATACCGCATACTGAATCCACTAACTTTTCACTCATATTATGATCTGCCTTATTTTGCATGATTCGAGCAGCTAAAGATAACTGCGAGTGACCTTCACGACAACCATCGTATAATGGAGTATTCGCTCCATCTAACAAGTTGTAGAATTTTTTTGAATGATTACGTACCGGTTCTTCTACATTTTGATAACTTACATCCTGATGATAGTAGTTATCAAAACTCACGCTATCACGAAACGCATCATTCACCATATCCACATATCTATCTTCTACTACATTACCCACATCATCACTCCCACTTACATGCGTCCTATCAACATAACTTGTTCCTAAATCCATATCCAGTTCTTCACCATGCTTATACCAAATATAATAATCTGGCATAAATCCTCTACTATACAAATGTCTCAAAACTCTTGCACCGGGGATAAATTTCTCATTCTCGCAAACAAGACAAGGGCAGTGAAACATACCGCGATTTCTCTGCGCTAGAGGCTGGCTATTTGCAAATGCCACAAATTGATCCACCCCCGCTGTGAACTCTACCGAGAGATTTCCCGTCGCTTCATCGAACCTATTATACATCCACTCCTGGAAATTACCATAATTGTAATTTCCCGACATTCTAAGTTGAAAAACCTTATTCTCTCTTTGATTTGTGTTTATAAACTCTTTATTTGCTTTGTGTTTATAAACTCTTTATTTGCTTTGTGTTTCTACAATTGTGACAAGAAAATTCGTGTATGGCAAATATATAGAAAATTTCCCGACTGATTTCCGACTGCAAATCAAATTAGGTACACCAAATGAATTCAACGTGTTTTACATCTACTTTTCGCTACTGTATTGCTACTGTTCTACGACCCACCGAATTCGGTAGCAAATCAGTCGCTAAATTACTACTGATTAGCTACTGCATGTTTCCGACTACAATTCACTCACTAAACAGTCGTAAACCTGCTACAAATTAACGACTGATATTTTTAGTCACTAAATACCTACTGATGTGCGACTGTTTTAAAATAGTCGAAAATCAGTCGGGAATCAGTAGCGTAACAGTCGTTAAATTTATCGACTGCCTAATCAGTAGCAACAATCAGTCGGAAAAACGCTGTTTTGGTGTAGTGCTACTATACTGATACAAATAAAATAACATTAGACAATTATTATTATTTTTAAATTATGTTTCATGTTGTGTGTATCGCGGATCATATACTAATTTTACTATATAAATCTAACTATCGTTAAAGTGTTGTTGTTGTTTTTTTTTTTTTTTTTTTTATGCCTTTTCGGCCTTCGAGAGTAATCCCAAACCCAAACGGATTTAGACTAATTTCTCGGGTGGGAATGATATAGCCCACTTATAATGCCCCATTTGGCCAAGTGCTTGTCCTGGTAATTCCGCTACCGCGGGGAATCGATCCCTGGCCTAGACCAGCAAAACCGACACTCACTACAGGAAGGGAACCACTCGACCACCAGTTAATTAAATTGTTGTTGTTCACACGTATTAAAGCTTAAATTAATTATTGTTTATATCTTATTCCGGTTTTATATACGCATCTTAGAATCCTCATTATTTATTACAAAACATTTGATTCGAAAAGAAAAAAAATTAGTAAACATTTTACAGCAGGATTACTTGTTCAACTAATATCAAAATTAAGTAACATTTTAATTATTTAATAATCCCTAATGTGACCCTTGACTCTTAAGAGGGGGCTAAGGGACATTTTGATTATATAACATAAGTTAAAGAAAAACACACAAACGAGCATATATACATAATTTAAAGTACAGTCCATTATGTAAAATGACAGGTGTCAAGCAATAAAGCTACTTATACAAAATTCTATTTCCAACCATTGTGGCGCAATAATGACTAGTGTAAAGACAATCCATTCACACAAATCCTTACTTTGATTGGCAATTTCTCTCCTTTTTGTACCATTTTATGATTTATAATAGAATTTCAATAGAATTTCCAACCATTGGTTTTTATATTCAACAGCTAAATTATCCTTCCCACTATCGTCCTCTTTGGTTTTTATGTGTATATGTACGTAGTACGAAGCCTACTATCATTCCTTTTGCGTAGCCTATTGTAGGACATATATAATTAATTTGTTAAATTTCTAACTATTCAAAGATTTTCAAGTTTTTGTGTGTGTGATAGTAAGAAATTGCGATCGTGGCTAAGCTCGATCAAAAATTGTGTTAAGTAATATAATTGAGATTTAATATAGATATATATATATATATATATATATATATATAAACGTTTTGTTAGGGATGAATTTGGCTACTAAAGATGACAAACTACATTATGACACGTGAACACCTCATAAACAAAAAGACTTCCAGAATAACTTGAAATTCGCTACTTCTTTAGAATTCCCAAATTTTGAAGCATATCCTTGTGATCTCTCGGACAAGCAAATCTGGAAATGTCGTCTTGTATATGTCTATAAAGATACATTTTTTTTGTTTTGATCATTCGTTCATTTGTTGTGTGTCTTATAGCTTCTCGTCCATACTACTTAATTATCTTAAACCAAAGCTAATATTTGATAACCAAGTAGTTGTGCACCAGTGATTTCCATTTGTTTAATGATTATCGTATTGATCTAGGTTAGAGATTAATTTTCCTCAAACGTAAAATTATATAATCACTCTCATTTGACTAGTTCAAAATAATGTTATGTTTTAGACCCATTAAAAAATCTGGTGAGTGAACTACTCAACGGTTACACTCATCATGAAGAGATTAGTCGGGTGATAAAACTATGGATCACCCTTGGTTATATATAAAGCTAATATTTGATAATATCAACCTAAAGTCTATTGTTTACTAATAACTAATATATTTTCGACACGTAGAATAAATAGTTCATTAATCAAACAAAAATTTAACAATATACATGTAGATTTAAGAAATTAATTTCTTCTTTAATTCTTGCTCCATTGTTCCCTGGTTCTCATAACAACATTTTCAGATTTAAGTTGAAACTCATTCTTTGAGCATATTCCATGCTTCCAAGTCCAGCTCTTTGTGATCAAACATGAGTAGTTTCCTGCTACGTATTTTTTATAGAGATGAAAGTAGGGAATATGCCATCAAAGAGGTAGGGAATTGAATCTTTCCTTTTTTTTTCTTAGAAGATTCATTGACTTAACCAGGCAGTGGTTACCTTGTGGTAGGAGGATGTGGGGACTTGTGAGGCTCGTTGAGAGCGACTTCTCAGAGATCTCAGGTTCGATTCCCAGTAGAAACTAAAAACGCTATTGTTTGGCCATACGAAGATGGGGCAATTGCTTACGCCATGTTTGAAAACACGGGACCCGATTATTCGTCGGTACTGTACCCCTAGAGGATTTGTCTGTGTCTCTCCATGAATCTGAGATCTACCTCTAAGTTACCAAAAAAAACAAAAAAAGATTCATTGACTTGTTATTCAAGAAATTAACTTCTTGTCGATGAATCACCAAGTCAATGTTAATGATTTTGCAGACAGATGAAAAACACACAATGATATGTACTTCTCGTTTTCCCCGAAATTAGCAAATTAATTAAATATAAAAAATAGAGAAGATGTTTTTTAAAAAATCTGCACAAAACACATGATCAAGTGAAATCGTCAAAGCTTTGAATAAGTGGCATGCCCTATACTATCGAGTAACTATGTATAAACCAAATCAAATGAGAAAAAGATGAATAATGGAATTCACCTTATAAATCTTTATACACTACTAAATTGGGTAAGACTAAGTAAATGAATTGAGCTCATTTGAGACCAAACATGTGGGAGTTATCTGATTTCTAAGGAGACCGGCGTAAATCTATAAATAAATTGTTACATTTGCATACTAATTTTGAGATTCGTATGAACAAGCTTTAAGAATATACGGGGACAAGATACCAAGTTATTATTAAAAATACTATAGAATAAGATAATAAAAATTAATATCCGGAGATGGTGGTGGTGGGTTTGAAGGCATCTTGCTTATTTATATCCTTAAAGGGAACAGATGTTGTCAAATTACGTCATAGGTGACGTTTTCTGCCATATTTAGTTATATTTTAAACATAATAAAAACAGGACTAACCAATAATGTAATTAATTTATTTTTATAAAAAAATGTAAACAATTTATGACTTATTTACACCAAAAGTCACTTTTTCAACATTCTTTAGTTTTTTGTCAAATTTTTTTTTTGTCGTTTTGTGTTGAAATGATCATCTCTTTACAGTTTCATTTACGATATACGATCGTATACGCCGTACTGTGCATGGATGAAATTATCATAAACAGTAAAATAAGTGCTAATTTCTAATTAAGTTCAAAAAATACTAATTTTTAAAAAAAAATTAAGAAAGGGACAAAATCTACAAACTTCTCATAATTTATTGGTGAAAAAATAATTTTTGGCTATTTAGTCATTTTTAAAAATTTTTAAAAATTTTTATAAAGTTTTTAGTATTTTCTTAACTTAATTGGGAAACTAATCCTGACGTCAAAAAAAAATTAGGAAACTAATAAATTTTGTACTGTGATATATCATGGTTTTTACCCCTTTTAGGCCATGATATAAGTCCGTTTTATAGAGGCTTTCTGCTATTTCGTAGTGTTTTAGAGTCTTTTACAGGTCTTAGCACGTTTGGTGCATAATTGGAGATATTGGAGCTTTCTGGAGCATTTTCGAGCAAAGCTGAAGTTCGTGTTGCTGAGTACCGATTTCACGTCAAGCATCGATCGATACCTCCTTGGTATCGATCGACACTCATCGCAGCAGACACGACCCGCGACTTTAATGAAGAGTTGAAGAATTGCAACTTGGTCCAGAAGTCTTTAATAATTACAAGAATCCCAAAACGTGATTTAGGTTATTTATAGGGATTTTACAGCCACTTTGTTGGCGATGCTTTATTTCTATGCTTTATTTTTCTATGCTTTATTATACTTGATTTTACTTTTGGTTTTTGGAGAGATAACTCTGAACTCCTGTTTTTATTGATTTCTTTGATGATCTATTCAATCATGTTGCTTTCAATCTCCATGTCTGAGTAGATCCACTTTAGGTTCAGGGTTCTCATAATGGTTTTCTCTGAATGCTAGGTTGATTAGTTAATTAGGATTCACCATCTGAATTAGTTCTTCGATATAGGTTGTGTTCAAAGCTAATTATAGGTTGACGAATCTGGAACTTAGATCTTAGGATAATTGATTAGGCACGACAATGCGATTAATTACCTGATAGAACCTTAGGTGAGCAAATTGATTATTCGCAAAGAGATTTGGTTTAATTGATTTGTGAACATATCAAACCTGATATTAAAGCTGATTTCGACTTTAAGATTCGCAAAGAGATTTGGAATTCCTATGATTTAGATTTAGATAATTCTCGCAACGACAGTTGGTTAATTATACCTTAGTGATTTGAGTTCAAGAACCGCGCTAAATCTGAATCATGTTAGTTAGTTTATCTGCATTCATTGATTTTCTGAGAAATACCCTGAGCCTATATTATCTCCATTGAATTTACAACTCGTTTACTATTTATTGTTTTTGATTCATCTTATTTGCTTAGCTTGATTTGACACTATACAATCTATTGTGTGATTTCTGTGAGTCCTTGTGTTCGACCCCTGATATACTGCAGCAACTGTTTTAGTACTGTTTAGGGTATTAATTTGAGCATATCATACTGTACACAGATTAAATTTCCAACTGTATCCATGTACAGTACTATGCATATCAACTGCGAATAATACATATACCAATATGAAACCTGGGCAAACTTGTTATTTGCGACAGAAGAAGAAAAAAAAAACAAGAAAGTGACAAAAACATAAGTTAAGTTTGAAAAAGTGGCTGTGTGTGCAATCATCTCGTGAAAAAAACAAAGAGATTTTGCATATTTTGTCACTTTATTTAGGTTTAGTTAGTTTTAAACATTTTTTAAACTTATTAGTTTTTAGCACTTTTGTTACTGTACACCACCAATTTTGCTTAATGTGCCCCTACTATAGCACGGTGCGACCATTTCTATACGATACACAATGAAGTAAAAGAATGGGTCTTTTGATAGACGAAAATATAAGATATTTAAGTAGTTTTTAGAAAATGCTAAAAAATTAACAACTCTTAAAATAAATGATAAATTGTGCAAATATCTCATAAAAAAGATGGACTATTGGATTATAGACTTTTCATCTTTCTATGTTGCCTTTTATTTATATGGGCATTATTCATTGCCAAATGAATGACAACATAAAATATTCGTTTTTTTCCCGCAAATTTATAATTTATTTATTTTTGTCGTCCGCAAATTTATAATTTAAACCATCTAAGTAAATATTTGCGAGTTATAACATAAGTAACACACCGAAATAATCAATTAATCCAGACCAAAAATGGGTTAGTATAAAATTTATTAGGGATCATTTTGTTGATTTTTATAGGGTAATTAATTGGTGAAAGTGAAAGTAAGGTGGGACGGATCCGGATATTCGGAAATTTTGGGATATCCAGATTTAAATTTTTCTCCGGCAGATCCGAGTTTTAATTATCCAGATCCGGATACGTGGCATTTGGACATCGGATTAGATATTAAGATATATGCGGATATCTGGATCCAGATTTGAATTCGTAAAAAAACAAAAAAAAATTAAAAATAATGATAAAATTTTAAAAAATTATAATTTTTTGAAAAAATAAAATCTGTTATCATAAAAAATAACCTAATTTAATTTTCATTATTTTTTATATGTAAATATTAATATATTAAAAATATTATTGATAAAATTGAAAATTTTAATATATTTAAAGGTTTCGGATCCGTATATTCGGACCTTATAATTTTATCATCCGGATCTGTATGTGGTTTTGACGGATCTTGGATTTTATTATCCGAATCCGGTTCAGGCTTTCTTAGATATCCGGATTTTTGTAACGGATCCCGAATCAGATTTCAGATCCCGGATAATAATTTCATCCGAAGTGAAAAAAAAAAAAAAAAAAATCAGAGATCCAACGCTTCCCACATGCTGATGTTGGTCCCACCGTAGAGTGGCAGAAAAGTAATTGATCCAAAACACGAGGTCAAGCCTGATTGTGCTTTCCAACTCTAGCCAATCCTGTTGCCTCCGTTGGAACAGACGGTGAAAGTAACGGAATATTTAACGATAACGGGTGTTAAACCTCTCCTCATCGACTTTCGTTACCGTAACGGCACGGCACGCGCCTCACAATTATGAATTTATCCAGTAATTAATATTCTTCATCCACGAACGCATTTGCATTGAATTGTTTAGTACGTATGGAAAAATAAAAAACTATATAATTATATAACTTATAAAGTCTGCTTTAATTACTAGAATATTCAAATACATTTTTTTGTTGTCAAATAAATAAAGTAAACCAGCTTATTTTAAAATTTGTATTTTCTATTTATAAAGTAAGCACAAATTTATTTTTTTTCTGTGAAAATATAAATGACCAATATCATTTCTATAAATATAATACTTATTTTCATAACAATTTTTTTAAAAATATAGATTACCATCCTATAACATATCTTAGAAAATAATCATATTAAAAAAAATTGATTTAAACAACGTTTAGATTTCGATTAAGTGCTAAACAAAAAATCAATGCTGTTTGGTATCTATCGCTTTCTTGAATACCGAAAAAAAATCAATGGAGTAATGAGGTGTGCAGTACAATTTATACACATATCTACAATTGGTTAATACAATAAATATAAGGTAAATAACTAAATATATTTGTCTTGTACAGAAAAAGGGTCCAAATTTTAGACATATATATGAAATTAATAATTAAAATAAGAATCGTTTTTTCAGGTAGAGAGAGAGGGGAAACGGAGATAAAAAGCAAACGAAGGTGGTGTGGCGTAACATAAGACGCGCTTCTTAAACGGGATTTTTGAGCGAGTGAGATTCTCTCTCTTTCTTTTCTTTTTTTTGTAACGGCGTTGTTTGACGATAGTCACGAAGAGAGACAAGTTGTTGTTGGGGAGGCGATACAAACCGGTTTTGTGGGAAAGAGAGAGAGATTACAGTTACGGAGAGCAGGATTGGTGCTTTCGTTGCGTTACGATTCAGATCTCGCGGTCGTTACATGCAGAAGAGGAGAGATAGAGAAAACGTGGAGAACGGAATCCCAGGCTTTTGACAGTTAAATTCGCATTTAGGGCACTATAATTTGGACTGTTTTTTCGTTGATCGGAGAGAGAAGACTGAAGAGTGTGTGTGTGTGTGGTGATTGATAGTTAATCAGCTTTGGATTTGAATTTTGACTTTGCGGCGGCGGCTGGTTACTAGCTGGAGCTGATGGCGAATCGCGGAGGTATGTTTTTGCATAGTTTTTGTAGGTGGAAGTGAGAAATCCGCCGTAGCTTTTTTTTTTATTTACTTTCCGGCGACATTTCTGAGAATTTGGCGCTAAACAGGTGACGGAGGCGGAGAACATTTGTACGATGAGTTATGGAAATTATGCGCAGGACCTCTGGTTGATGTTCCTCAAGCTGAGGAAAGAGTGTATTACTTCCCTCAAGGGCACATGGAACAAGTAAGCTCCATTTACTTTCGATTTTATAGATCGGTGTTGGGATTTATCGTGAAAATACTATTTGGTTTCTGAGAAAGTTTTTCTCTCTCAAATATTTCTAATTTTGGTGGCATTTTTGATTCATCAGCTCGAAGCGTCAACGCAACAGGACCTAAATACGATGAAGCCGCTTTTCGATCTTCCTCCAAAGATTCTCTGCAGAGTTATGAACGTCCGTCTTCAGGTATGTAGTTTTGATTGTCATTTTCTTCCCGAATCGTGATAATTCATAGAAGCTAGAAGGATGAATTAGACCTATCTATAGCGACTACGTTTAAGTTCGGGATCTTGTTTGACTTCCTCATAGAATAATTTGCTATAAATGAAAGTTTGATGGTTGATTTTGTTGTCAGGCGGAGAAAGATACAGATGAGGTATATGCCCAGATTACTTTGATCCCTGAAGGAACAGTGAGTGAAAAATTCAGTTGATTTCTAATCTTTGGCAACTTTCTCACATCCAATGAGTGCTATCTCTAAATGTTTTCCGAATTTATAAACTGCAGCAAGTTGATGAACCTATGAGTCCTGATCCCTCTCCTCCTGAGTCGCAAAGGCCAAAAGTTCACTCTTTCAGCAAGGTTTTGACAGCATCTGATACAAGCACGCATGGTGGATTTTCTGTTCTAAGGAAACATGCCACGGAATGCCTTCCTCCTCTGGTATTAGGACACCCTGAAAACTTGTGCTTAGTTTCCTACCAAATGGCTTCACATTTGACTTGCATTTCAGCCTTCAATATGAATCTCATTTGTTGTCATCTTTTAGGATATGACCCAGCAAACCCCGACCCAGGAGTTAGTAGCCGAAGATGTGCACGGTTATCAGTGGAAATTCAAGCATATTTTTAGAGGTGATGGATCCATTTCCGGTGAACTCAGATTAGCTTCATGTGTCTGTGACAAATTTATAATGAAATGATAAGATTTCCTCTGGGCCATATCCACAAGATACGCTCATGTGCCAAACTAGTTTTGTGATTACTGATCTTGTTTTACCTGAAACCTATTAAACAGGCCAACCACGGAGGCATCTTTTGACGACAGGGTGGAGCACCTATGTTACATCAAAGAGATTGGTTGCTGGGGACACCTTTGTATTCTTGAGGTATACTTCACACTGCTACTTTGCTTTTGTTTCTTTTGATTTTCCAAAGGTAGATTTTGAGCTTGAATTTTCCAAACTATATTATATTGTGCAGAGGGGAGAACGGAGAGTTGCGCGTTGGAGTCAGACGTGCTAATCGTCAACAGAGCAGTATGCCTTCATCCGTCATATCAAGTCATAGCATGCATCTGGGAGTGCTTGCTACCGCATGCCATGCTACTCAAACCCGATCTATGTTCACCGTATACTATAAACCAAGGTATACAGATATTACTCTAGGGGAACATCTGGGATGAGTTTCTTCGACACTCTGCTTATCGATTTAGTCTCGGTTTGAGCAGGACAAGTCAATTCATCATAAGCTTGAACAAATATCTAGAAGCCATGAACAATAGGTTCTCTGTAGGGATGAGATTTAAGATGCGGTTTGAGGGAGAGGATTCCCCTGAAAGAAGGTAGTCTGAATTTTTTCTTTGTCATGTACCCTGCAAATTCTTTGTCCCCAAAGCTGTTCTCTAAACACATCTGTTTTTTTACAAAGATTTTCTGGCACGGTTGTTGGCGGTAAAGACTGCTCTCCTCACTGGAAAGACTCAAAATGGCGATGTCTAGAAGTAAAATGCCTTCAACTTTTAATTTATGCTTCTTAAAATGTTTCTAAAGTGTAAAAGCTCAATCAGTCTGCTACATTTTTTGTGTAGGTTCAATGGGATGAGCCTGCATCGATTTCAAGACCCGACAAGGTTTCACCATGGGAAATCGAGCCGTTTGTAACTTCAGAAAATGTTCCCCAGTCAATTGTGCTAAAGAACAAAAGGCCCCGTCAAGTCAATGAAGTATCTGTACTTGGTGAGGCACAATCTAATCGTCAGTTTTCCTTGCTAGTACATAGCTCAAGCTTCCTTGCTACATATCTCACTCACACATATGTATTCAGATGTAGGCATAACAGCTTCAAATCTTTGGAGTTCTGCATTGACGCAATCTCATGAGTTTGCACAATCGTGCATCACCTCGCAGAGGAATTCTCCTCAGCAATATTATCGTGTTGCAATTGAGGATGCTAAGAATTCTGATTGGCCAATTAGCTCTTACTCGGTGTCCAATGTGTCAAAAGGCTCAATGCTGAACGACCAAATGGTGTTCCCAGTCGAGCAGAAGAAACCCCAGACAACCGCTAGTTATAGATTATTTGGAATTGATCTGATGAGTTCCTCTCTAGCGGCTTCCGAGGAGAAAACTGCACCCATGCAACCAATCAACATAACCAAGCCGACTCTGGAGAGCAACTCAGACCCAAAATCCGAGATTTCAAAAGTATCAGAAGAGAAAAAGCAGGAACCTGCGCAGGCATCACCAAAAGAGATACAAAGCAAGCAAATTAGTTCTACAAGAAGCCGTACCAAGGTATGTAATGAACACTTGTAATGCACATATATGCGCATACGTCTCATTTTACATGATCTATATATATATATATGAACAGGTGCAGATGCAAGGCGTACCCGTGGGCAGGGCTGTGGATTTAACTGTACTAAGTGGGTACAGTGAGCTTATAGACGACCTTGAGAAGCTGTTTGACATAAAAGACGAACTGAGGAGTCGCTGTCAATGGGAGATAGTGTTCACAGACGATGAGGGAGATATGATGCTTGTGGGTGATGACCCATGGCCGTAAGTAACACACACACTCTCTCTCTCTCGAATTCAATAGAATCGCAACACAAAACTCATATCTGCTGATAAGGAAATCAAAATGGCTTAAATTTTGTGGTTGCAGTGAGTTCCGCAACATGGTGAAGAGAATATTCATATGGTCAAAAGAGGAAGTGAAGAAAATGATGCCGGGGAACCAACTCCGGTTGCTGTTAACAGAAGTTGAAACAACATTAACAACCTCCAAAACAGAGAACCACTCTAACTAGTTTCCCTATCTTCTCCGTCTCCTTCTTATCTGCTTTGTCTTTTGGGAATTGTCTTGTTCTGTGTCTGTGTTTTATCTCGAGGAAGAACAAAAATGGCTTAAACAGGAAACCACGTCTCCTTGTCACAAGAAAAGTATAAGGCTTTAAAAAAATGGCTCGTTTTTTTTGGGAGCCTCTTGGGGGGAGAAAGAGTTTTCTATTTTCAAGGTAGGCTTCTGTAAGTTTTTTTTTTTAATCGTTTTCTTATTATTAGAAACTTGTGTGTGTAAGAGATACGAAGATGTAACGAACATAAAAAGGAGAAAATATGATTGTGAATAACTTGGGAAAGGACTTTTGGGATGTT
The DNA here is from genome assembly GCA_002933935.1 of Eutrema yunnanense. Lineage (NCBI taxonomy): Eukaryota > Viridiplantae > Streptophyta > Magnoliopsida > Brassicales > Brassicaceae > Eutrema > Eutrema yunnanense. Next base: position 29,979 of record PKML01043797.1, on the reverse strand, counting down.
TGGATTATTAAGAGGGAGTAAGCCCTTCTTCTCTCTTTTTCTTTTATGTTTCTTAGGCCTCGAATGTTTGGTGCGTTTCTTCTAAACGCCGTGTGTTTTACAAAACATGTTACCATTCACCGTTCAAACGCATGTGTGGTTAGGTGCGGTTGCGGTTCTGAAAAACAGCTGGGTGCGTTTCAGAAACAGAAAGAAAACATAAAACGCACGTGCTGTTGCAAAAGAATCAAAATAGGTGCGGTTATGTGCGGTTAGG
>PKML01043797.1:0-29616 GCA_002933935.1 Eutrema yunnanense | reverse complement strand
GTATATATGTTATGGGAAAATCAACATACTCGATAATATTATATGATTTTACTTGGTTTTTGTGGATGTATTTTTTTTATCAATAAATATATTATTGTAAAATGCCAAACAAATTTATTAAATTTTAATTATTATTTAGTTATGGTTCGTAATTAATTTATGAAAATGACTTATCATTAACAAATTAATAATTTAATTTATAATTATATTAATATCATTAATCCATTTTACTTATAAATTATTTTTCTAAAATATATATCTTGCACCGCTTTTTATATTTTCACCATTCACACATTTGAACCGCACCTCATGTTGTTTTTTTTTCACCATTCATATATTGTCCTGCACCGCTTGTTCCGCAGTAACCGCACTTGTTCTGCATGATGCGTTTCTTCTAACCGCACCGCACTAAAACCGCACCGCACCTCCTAAACCGCTTGTTCCGCACCGCTCAAACCGCTGTCACCATTCAAAGCCTAAGAGGGAGTAAGCCCTTCTTCTCTCTTTTTCTTTTATGTTTCTTTTAGTTTCTTAGTTTTTTTTTTCTTTTCTTTAAATTATTTGATTTTGTTATTTTTAATGCAACAGTCAGTGTACATATATGTTGTCGAAACAAAACTTCAAACACGACTTTCTTCCTTTCTCCATCTGTATGGTACTCGTAGACATAGTCACACACGAAGCAAAATCCTTATGAAAAAGAAACAACGATACAATAATTCTCAGTTAATGTTCAAAAAAAAAAAAAAAATCTCAGTTGTTCGGATACCCATATGAGATATTAAAGATTGGATAACAGCCAAATATCGCATCAGATCAAATGCGAATATAAGGAAAGGAGGTGTGGACATTCTTTCAGCGAGTAAAACTTCTCGGATAAAAAGATCAACCAAATTTTACTTTCGTTGCTTTATTGTTTGTAATTTATTTTATGTATTATGTATTATTTGATGATTAATATATGATAAGTTGATAAAAAAAAAAGAAATATTAATGATTTTGTCACGAATCGGTTTTTGTATAGTCACCGATATATAATGGCAAAACAGTGGTAATAGTAGCCACAAAATATTAATAATTTATTCGTGACTATTTTAGCCACGTTTCTGTTTTTTTTATTCCGTAGCTTTTTATTTTTTATTAGGATGTGTTTTCTTTTAACTCACTATGTACATCACGGTAAAAATTAGTCATCATAAATTTTGGAGTGTCGGGTCCATTGAAAACATCGTAGATCCCAGCGAGAAGCCATCCTTGTTTCTCTTAAACCGCTAATTGCACTTTGTCATCTCTTGCTTTCCCCAATGTCCACTATAAATTGTTCTTGCTTCCGCCACTTGCCTTCATTCTGGTAGCTGCTAACGCAGCTTCGACGATAACGCCGATGTCGCCGTCGGGTCTCACAAATGTTTTTCCTCTTAGAACCACAATGAAATTCGACACCGGAAGAACCCATGGCCGTTGCTTCCTCTCCCTGGAAATTGGATACCAGGAAAGGCGTTTCTTCATTTTCTGGTTTTTCTTCGAGTATACGCTTCCGAACGGTGCCAAAAAATGCACGGCAGCAGAGTTAACTCTCGAAATCTCTCCGGCCGGGTCCAACGGGCCTGAAGTCGCACCTCTCTCGGACCCGACATGATCGCCTCTCTCTCTTTGACTTGAAATAAAAATTAAAAAAAAATGAAAAAAATCCAGAAAAGATGCTTCTTCACGCGTCCTGGTCACCTCCCCACACACGCCCTTCTCTCTTACCTCAAACACTCTCTCTCTGTCACCCTCTCTCACTTCCCTCCTTTCGCCGGCTCTGCAATGACGTCGGCGCGAATTTCTTTTTTGCCGACGCAAAATCCGACCACGACCGCGACCAATCTTCGCCGTTCATGTCACATATTTGATCGACGGCGTTTTCATCGGCTGTTTTGTTGCGCCGTGACTGACGGAATGTTGCTGTAGAATTTTATTTCGATTTCATATCTTTCTATTATGGATGTAGTTGATAGGAATCTTATGATTTCCTTCGGTTTCATGATGCTCTGCATTATCATTGATTTTGTCGATCCGATTTGAAATTGATGATTCAATAATAAGACAAGCCAACATATTGAAAATGCATGTTATGAATAATATCTCATAACGTTAAATAATAATATATAAGAGACATATATTAATTTATTAATTACCAATTAATTTTTATTATGTAATTAATTTAAAAAAAAATAAAAATTAAAAATTGACCAATAAGGGGTGCTGAGGTGTTAAAACTGGAGAGCACCCCTTCTCTTTTTATAAAGTAGATAATCGGGGAGGGTCCCAGACCAGAGCCCAAACTAATCTCTCTGAGACCCGGACATGCATCCATTTTTTTTTTCTATCTAGTATTATGTCGTTGCTTTTTGATAGTTTTTGTGGCTAAGTTAAAAAGCACATAATGACAGGCTCTTTTGTAGCTATAGAGAAATTTTTACTAGTAAAATGATAGGAAGAACGATGAAGATTTTTAATGGTGTTTTCATTTTTTTATCAGACGTTTTGTGTTTGTTTTGGATTCAAATAGTTAGTCAAGATTCTTATTTATAGGAGGGGCGGATCCAGCTTGAAGACTATGGGTGTATTATAGTTGTAATTATCGATTAATGTCTAACTAAATTGGACGTTTCCATGATATATATGATAGACTATAAACCATAAATATCGTCGTCACTTCATGATATGATACTACGATAATGAAGTGACGAAGATATTTATGGTTTATACTCTCTAATATCTTCTCTCTCACCGAGATTTGTGAAGGCACTAGTGGCTCTCACAATCCCTATCTTCATCGAATCATCCATATGATGATATTTTCTCCATTTTTCCAAAGTTCAGTAATACTCTAATAAAGGGATTATAGATTATATAATCCATTTTATAAATTTACACTATTAATTAATTTGCATATTGTTAAAAATCGTTGAATTGTCGTGTAAAAAACAACAACTCGTCCTTCAAAGAAACTCGCCTATAAATATAAGTAATCTATTAGTGGTGAGTTTTGTTCTACTTACCAATCCTCTCCAAAACTATTTGTCTTCTAAACAAGAAAAAAGAGTACAACGATGGAGGCTCATAGAAAACATTCGGTCGGCGGCACAACCCTCCACACGTGTCATCCGTGCCGGCGCACCATTCCATACAGAATCTACGCCATATTTCACACGTGTGGCATCGTAGCCCTCATGTACCACCACGTAAACTCACTTCTCACAGCAGACACAACTCTAATAACATCTCTTCTTCTCCTCTCCGATGTCGTTCTAGCTTTCATGTGGGCCACCTCAGCTTCCCTCCGATTCAATCCGGTTCACCGGTCCGAGTACCCTGAAATATATACAGCTAAACCGGAGGAGGACTTTCCGAAGCTTGACGTGTTTATATGCACGGCTGATCCCTACAAGGAGCCTCCGATGATGGTAGTCAACACCGCCTTGTCAGTGATGGCCTACGATTATCCGTCCAATAGAATTTCGGTCTACGTATCGGACGATGGAGGATCGTCGTTGACTTTGTTTGCTTTGATGGAGGCTGCTAAGTTCTCTAAACATTGGTTGCCTTTTTGCAAGAAGAACAATGTTCAAGATCGGTCTCCTGAAGTTTATTTCTCCTCAACTTCACGTTCTTGGCCGGAGAAAGCAGAAAATCTGAAGGTATTTATTTGTTATATAGCAGTAGACCAAAAAAATATTTTATTCTATAGCAGTAGACCAAAAAACAATCAGTTAATCACTGCACGGTAACAGACGATGTATGAAGATATGAAGAAGAGAGTAGAACATGTGGTGAATATTGGCAAAGTTGATAATGATCATGAAAATTTTCGTGAAGTCTTCAAATTGTGGGACCACAAATTCACTCCTCATGACCATCCTAGTATTATTAAGGTATGTATTACTTAGGTTTTAATATAGCATCATATAATTTATATGTTGAAACAACAGTTTCTACAATAAGATCGTTTTTCAATTAATTTTTGGGTAGGTGCTACAAAATAACGAGACAGAGATAATGCCAAACCTAATTTATATTTCAAGAGAGAAGAGTAGAGTTTCACCAAATCATTTCAAAGCCGGTGCTCTTAATACCTTGGTATCCGCTAAACCCTACCTTTAACCACTTTTCGGTTTAAAAATTTGTTAACCACAAGTTTTTTTTTCATTGTAGTTACGAGTATCTTCGGTGATGACAAACTCACCAATCATTCTAACACTAGACTGTGACATGTACTCAAACAACCCCAAAACACCACTTTGTGCTTTGTGCTATTTGTCAGATCCTAAGATCAACTCCGGTTTAGGATTTGTGCAATTTCCTCAGAAATTCCAAGGAATAACCAGAAACGATATTTATGCATCCGAACTCAGACGTCCCTTTGACATCAATATGGTTGGATATGATGGGCTTATGGGCCCAATTCACGTGGGCACTGGATGTTTTTTCAATCGACGAGTTTTCTATGGACCTCCGGCTAATTTGATTTTGCCTGAGATAGATGAGCTTGGGCCAAACCGGATTGTCGATAAGTCCATTAAGACTCAAAGTATTGTGGCATTGGCACACGATGTAGCAGGATGTAACTACGAGTGCAATACCAATTGGGGATCCAAGGTAATTAGATAAACTAATAATCATAAACCTTACTCTGGTAAGTTGTTTGTAGCTTAATATTTTGTGTTAGTGTCATGGATGTGTCATCATCCAGATGACATAATGCATGTTATAAGTCATCAAAACCAGAGAAGTTCTATTATAAGTTAATCGATTAGAAATATCTTTAACTTCAAATGTTATCTTAGATGATGCAGTTCACCTTTAGAAAATAGGTATTCTTAATTATAATAAAACATAGAAATTTTCCTTTTTAATGGTCGTAGCCTAAAGGTATAATTTTGAAGATAATAATAATAATCTTTTCGACATTCGTAATATCTTTATTTTTCCAGCTTGATATACTAATACTATTTAACATCAAATTATCATGCAAAAACTATACAGATTGGATTCAGATATGGGTCATTAGTAGAAGACTACTACACAGGATTTATGCTCCATTGTGAAGGATGGCGATCAGTGTTTTGCAGACCCCAAAGAGCTGCGTTTTATGGAAGTTCTCCAATATGCCTAACAGATGTAGTGGGCCAACAAATGCGATGGTCCATTGGGCTTCTTGAAATGGCCTTCTCAAGGTGTAGCCCATTTATCTATGGGTTCAAATCATTGGGCCTATTAATGGGGTTAGGCTATTGCCACTATGTGTTTTGGCCGTTTTGCTCAATTCCTCTTACCGTCTATGGACTTTTACCCCAACTAGCCTTGATCTATGGAGTTAGCGTTTTCCCCAAGACATCGGATCCATGGTTTTGGCTTTACATCTTTGTGTTCGTCGGTGCATATGCACAAGATTTATCGGATTTTTTGTTGGAAGGAGGAACTTATCGGAAATGGTGGAACGATCAAAGAATGTGGATGATAAGGGGTCTCTCTTCATTCTTCTTTGGTATGTTGGAGTTCACTCTTAAAACCCTAAACCTCTCCACACCCGGATTCAATGTCACCAGTAAAGCCAACGATGATGACGAACAGAGGAAGCTGTACGAGAAAGAAATCTTCGATTTCGGGCCCTCTTTGTCCATGTTCTTGCCCGTGACCATTGTGGCGATCGTGAATCTGTTTGCTTTCGTTTGGGGGATTTATGGTCTTTTCGCTTGGGGAGAAGGACTCGTCCTTGAATTGATGATGGCGATTTTTGCGGTTGTGAATTGCTTTCCAATCTACGAGGCTATGATGTTCAGGAAAGATAATGGAAAATTATCAAAAAATGTTTGTTTCTTGGCTGCGACCCTCGCGCTCGTTCTTATCGTGGCCGGTTACTTCTTCTTCAAGTAACTTCACTCTTTAGGGTTCATTTACAGCAATAATACATCTGCTCAAGCAGAAGAAGAGATAGAATAATGTGGATGGAATCTATGTAATCAATATGTAACGAGATGGAATACATTTTGATCTCTTATCCCAGCAAATTTAAGATTTACATTTTGTATTGATCTACTCACTAACAAAACTTGTATTTGCTTATTTCTTTCGGTTTAATGAGTCAAACCGGTGAAGTTTGAGGAGAATCTGGATGGTCATTGTCGTCATCTACAGAGGTTTTGGTCGAAGAGATGAAGACAGAGGAGCGACAGAGAGGGCAAGTGGTGTGAGAATAAAGCCAAAGGTGAATACAATCGAGATGAAATATGTGTTTACATGAAGGCATTTCCACCAACTCTTCCTTCAACTCGAATTCTCCCAAACAAACGCAACATCTGCACCAATTTTCATTAAACCAATCAAACTTTCAATTCACCAAAACAAACAAAAACCAATGATATTATTAAACACAAGGACGTGAAAAAAATATAATATTCAAATTAGGACATGAAACTATGCAGACTTTTAATAGATTTTGAGTCTTGGAGAAGTTTAGAATGAGGACAAATCATAAAGGTATATGTTCTCAAAAATCTTGATTTGGTCTTATCTGGAATTTAAACTTTCCGTCTTTACTTTTAATATTCCTTAGCTCTACGCAACGGCCTAAAAACACTTATGAGCAAAGAGCATCTCAATTCGTATATTTCAACTTTCAAGAGGATGATTCTTAGATATCTCAATTCGTATATTGATACTGTAAGCAGAATTGTCTTGACGAATGTTGACAATTAGCGTCCAAGCTCAAGAAAATCCACAGATACTAAGATCAAATTGGCCAAAGTAGAAGATTTGATAAATTTATTTTGAATATCAAGACATTGAGACTATCTCAAAGGTGTTTGTATATAAAAAAAGGGATTTTGTAAGAATTGTCATTTATCAAAACATTTATTAGTTTTTTTGTCATTTTTTTAAAGTGTAGTAGAAAGTAGTATTTTTTTTACTGTTCAATCCAAATTTATCCCTATACAGTATGGCATGTACGATAATGAACGGTACACTATCTAACAATAAGAAGGGTAAAATCGACTTTTCACTCAAAAAGTGACAAATTTTTTTAACATTTTAAGAAAGTGTCAAGATACTAATGAAAGTTAAATTATGTGACCAATTATGTCATAAGAAAATTAAATTTTGAATAAAATGGTATTTTTTCGTGGGGCTAAGTTTCTCTAAAAAGAGCACTCTTTGCAGAAATTTCATCAAATCCTTTTATGAAAGAAGCAAGAGTAACTTACAGAGAATCTCTCGTTCGTAGTTCTTCATTGAACAAAACGACTTGAAGCTTGTCTTTGAGCTCTACTTTCACATCTAACAAACAAACCTGCAAAATAAAACAGAATCAATCTCAACACTATTCTTCATTCAACTTTATGTAGTATGATACCATGTTAATAGCATATAAACACATCTTTAGTAACCTCACATCCCATGAAAAAAAGACTATATAGCTCTACTATTTCTTGATGTAAATGATTCAGTACTTTTGCATATATATATATGTACAGACATTAGGACACTTACCGAGGGGAGATGAGAAGAAGGCGGGTGGGTCGAAGAAACAGGAAGAATAATCGGAGAATGTGAGGAGAGAGAAGAGGCTCTTCTCTTAAGGTAAAAGAGATAGAACAAGAGGAAGAGAATGATGGAGAATAAGATGGGAATGGAGAAGATGAAGGCTTGGTAGAGTTTGAGTTGAATTGCTTGTGGGTAAAGGTGAGGAGGGATTGGTGATTGAGGATCAACCATAACTTTTAAGTTTTTTGAAATCAAATCCCACAAAGAAGTATTGAAAAAAAAAAAAAACAAATGAGAAATGATGGGAGTTGAGGAGGCACAAGAGGAGGTATATATAGATATCTTGTGTATGTGTATATACACCCAAAAACAGGTAAGTGCAACCATATTGGATTTGGATTGAGATTCTATTATGATATAAAATATCTAAATTGGTTTCTAGTCAAATAAAAGTAACTTGTACACTATTGGAATGCATGTTTATATAGTAAATTGCAAGTGATTTACTTGCAACCAATTATAAACATTTATGTTTTTATATAAGAGATTTTAATTCTACAAATGCAAAACTCAACATGTATCCTATAAAACAGAAGTTAGATTTGATGACATAAGAAATTTAAACTGTACACATATCGCATGTGATGTGAATACATGTTTATGTGATTATGTCCATCATCAGTAAGGGGAAGTGGTGGAAATAAAGAGCCTTTTGGGTATATAAAAATACAAGATTATATATTCCTTATGCTCTTTTAATATAATTAAAAGGAAACAAGTGAGTAAGCAGGTGATGAGGTTCCACTAAACAAGATGAATAGAAACTTTATATTGCTTAAGGATTAGATTCAAATGTCTCAATCCTCACTAACATGGGACCTATGTATATTATAACCCTTCATTTCATTTGCTGACTCGTTTTGGTTATTAGATTATTGACACTTGCTAAGCATCAATCATAGGTTTCAATACCAAAATCTAGAATTTGTAGTTACCAAGTCTATGCAATCAGTAAAAATCGATAACTAACTTCAACCAATAGACTAAAACCACAAGAATACAGCCACTTAGTTACTATGTACATCTTCTATAAGCATTCATTTCTTTTATTCTTCTCTTTTGCTTTCTGAAAGTTGTGATTACTTAAATGAAGATATACCTATAGTCTCTTCACTTGGATTAAGACAAGATTCTCTACCCAAATCAGATATTTATCTATTTATATAAGATTCGAAACAAGTCAACATCCAACCAATGTTTGTAAAACACCGAGATTATATGAATTTTAACTTAGCAAGACTATCCTGTAAAATTTTCACATTTCATCCAAAAGAAAAGGATTTTCTAGTGAACTACTGAACTCAGACATAAATCAACAGTCAACCAATAACTTCATGTCTCAAATCTGTTAATTTTAGGGAAAATAGACAATAATGTGTATATACTTTTTGAACAATAATTTTTCACTATCAGCAAACGCAGAAAAGTATTTTGATATCTTTTAATGACTGACACATAAACTTACCAAGACGATTGTGCCTAGGACCCAAAGAAAATATCTTGATTTAGGATTTGATTTGTGACCCACATTGATAACTTTTTTTTCTCTTTTTTCTTTAGTGATACACAGCTTTTTGTTTTTTGCACGTTTCTTTATGGACAACTTGGCCCTTTTCTTCACTGACATATTTTATTAGGGCATATATTTTGCCTTGTATTGTTCAAGTGTTTTATCTAATTAGCTAAAACTTCTCATATCATTCCAATATAATATCTGGTGTGGAAAAGAACATCTACGCACACAGAGACTAAGATAAGCCTACTATGGATATTATCATAAGAATATCTTTAATCTCACTAGGTTCCATGGACTAAATTATACATATTTTTGTATTACTGGCGGTAGTGGATCCTGAGGGGTGACCTCCCTCGCTCATAGTGGGAATGATGAAAAAGATATCACTAACTTAGATTCTAAATAGATGAGTTTAGGGATTATTATAAAACTACTTTATCAACTTTTGCTAAAATACAAAATATAAAGACCCCTGAACTTTTCAAATCGTTTTAAAGATCTTGGTAGGAGCAGACACATACTAACTTTTAAGGTTACAGTTGTGTTTTTACGATTACTAGCTAAAGCACTCTAATCTCCTATTTCACTATAATACAGTTTCTTCTTAAATCTCATAAAGAGCAACAAAATTTCAAAAGGTTAAAGTCATGGAAAGTTTACCTTTTAACGTGAAAATGTGATGTTGATCGTTGCTTAAATTCAAGGTCAGAAATTGGAGGTTGGTGCAGATGTGTCTTCGAGCCATCATTTGTGACAGCAAAAGAGCTTTCACGCAAACTGTTGGGGATAAGAAACGTTAAAAGGTTGGCAGAGGCAACAAGTCACTATAGAACAATAAGTAAATGAAAAGCTAACCTCTAGGACCTCTAAAGAACCTGTGATGGCTGTGTCATGAGACAATTTCTGATATCTAGATGCTGTTGTCATAAGCCAGTCGATATGAGTAATATATGTTTCTAGGTGGACCCAATTTTTGGTCAAATTGATAGCTCAGTTTTAGATGTAAGTTATAACCAAACGAGATATAACTTTTGATAAGGAGATCAGACAGTAACTCAATGACAGTTGTATCTCAGCCTTAAAAAACATTGTACTTGACAGTTGTCAAGTAAAGGCTTCTTCCTTAAATCTGCACAAGGCTCTTCCACACGTAAATGTGGAATAGTTTCCGAAAGATAAATAACAAACGCTAGGTCGAATAGGAGAGAAATAGACGAGAATGGCCTATAATAGTCTTAAGTTTGAAGCCTTAGTGTGATGTAAAGGGTTTGCACGAACTGTAAATTAGCAAGACAGAGGTTCAGTGTTATTGTATGTAAAACAATCGACTGGACTTCCAATTTTTGGAGAAGCATGTAAAGTAATCATAATGATCTATCTGTGTGATTGTATCTATAGATGCACGTTCAGTAACATGTAGATTATTGTTACTTGCTAACGGTTGAAAATGTGAAACCAATCTCACAGTATGCTTGACGAAAGATACGGCGTTTTGCTAGTCACTATCTCCAATAATAACTGCAGAAACATATCAAAAAAAAAAACAAAGGGGATAAAGAAGCATGCGCACAAGATAAGCATCAAACCTTTTGTTGTTGGCTTTACTGTGTCTGAACTTAGTGCTCCGTACTTATGCAATTTTTCTCTTTTTGAATACTGAAATTGTAAAAGGAAAACAAATGACTAGTCTGAAGTTCTCGCTTTTTCACTTTTCATAGCCAATACTACAACAAGTCAATAAGTCAGCATTACAAGTTTTTGATAAGAAGAGATAAAAGAGTTACAGTTTACCAAACCAATTGCATTACCAACTCAATTCAACTGACCTCTTATCATTTCCCACTAACAAAATAAAAACTCTCCCCTGAGAGAAATAAAATCTGAAACTAGGAAACATATCTAGATTACACAGAAACATATTTCTCGAGGTTCCTTTGAAGTCGAAAAACAATTTGGTAAGGTGATTGATTTTACTGGACTATTGTCGTTAGGGGAAACCAACCATGAATCAATTAGATTGTGCAGAAAAAACTCGGTCTATTCACTTTCATGGTCCAAAATCCATATCAGATTCGACACTCAAACTCACATGGAAACCAAATCAAGGTGAGTCCACTTACGTGGAATGTTGGCCAATCATTGACCATTTTACTCACTATTCAAAAACCAAAACGAATTCACAACGACCCCAAAGTGAGAAAAAATTCAGATCGTTGGCTAATCAGATAAGAGAAAATTTTCGGTTGCATCTTTCTTTTTTTGAATCTTTTAAATGGGCCGCGAAAATTTCAGAGCGTTGCCTAGGCTTTCCACTGTGTGAGTGAGTGTGTGTGTGATGATGATGGCCCAATAAGATTCGGTAAAAAAAGTTAAAAGACATTGTTAATTTCATTAGTGTACGCATAACGCTAGCGGTGGGGAAAAAAAATCATAACCGAACTGAACCAAACCAAAATAAGTGATTTGGTTTAGTTATGGTGTAATCTAAAAACCTATTTGATTATTTGTTAAGATTTTTGTTTGGTTTAAAACCGAATGTTTTTTCGGTTTTTAGATCAAATTTTAAATATTTTTTATATTTTCTTGGTTTAATTTAGGTTTATCCTTTCTTTATTGGACCAATCATTATAATTAAGTTCATAAACTTAAAGTTTAAAACTTAAAACCAAATCTATAAAATAATAAAAACCCTACTTCCTATAATAAAACAAACAAAATGTGGCTGTGGGTGGTTTCTAAATCGTATCTTCTTCTTCACAACTAATCTTCTAGTTCTAGGTATTTAATTTATTTCCTTTCTTTTAGTTTTCTAATTATTGTTTTTGGTTGCGTTTGATTATTTCTCAAAATGAATTTTGTTTTGAAATCTGTTCATAATTCATGATCGGATATACATGTACGTTTTACAGTTCCTAATCTCACCAATAGTTCAAGGTTTAGACTTTAGATAACGACTTTTTATGTTAAAAACGTTTCAGAACTTGACCAGTCAGTGATCATATAATGGTTGAAACTTGAAAGTTATGGAATAAACTAAAAATTCATAACCGGACCAAACCAAACCGAACCGAATCGCATATAGTTTTAATATGGTTTCAATTTTTATAAAATCGATAACCCAAAAACCAAAAAAACTGAACCGTACCAAACCAAAATATCTATGGTTTGAATTTTTACATAACCGATAAACCGTAAAACCGAAAAACCAAACCAAAACCACTCCGAAACAAAAGTGCCCACCCCTACGCATAAGTTCCGACTGTTTTTTTTATAAAATACCCTAAAATAGTGCTAATTTTTTTTTTGTTCCAAATCTAATACACCAATTTTAAAATTCCGAAAAACGCAAAAATAGTTATGTGAAAATACATGTTTACCCAAAATAAATTGAAAATAAGATTAAAACATTAAAACATTATGTTTGGATTCACTATTTCCTATTTAAGATTTAATTTTTCCCCATTAGAAAAGAATTTTGAGTCATTTTAATATTAAATTTGTGTTATGATTGTCAATTTTAACCCATGTTCAAAATTGCGTTTGGCGCTAGTCCCTTAAATTCCGCCCACATTTTTTTTCACAATTGTTGATGGTTTTGCTCATTTTTTGTGTGTTCTTTCTCCAGTTATATCATATCTACATTTCGATATATGATTGGGCCGATTTTTCCATTCAATTTTGTCACTAATCGCCGATTAATCGCTGCAAATCGGCCCACCGCCTAACCCATACGATCAGAAGGAAATCGCGGCGGCTCTCTTCTGCCCACCGCATAGGCGTCCGATTAATCAGCAATTTGGGCGACTGTTCGAACATGAATTTTAACTAGTAGTGCTAAGTTTGAAAAAAATGTGATATTTTGGAAAATTGTCTTTTTCATCTAAATTTCATTAAAATTTGAAGGAGAAATACATGATGAAATACGGATGAAATACACAAACCCGACAAAGATAGCAATCTTTTCGAAAACTAAACTTTTTTTTGTTTTAACGGTAAATCTTTAGTATATAATATATACTAGGTGAATATCCGCGCAACGCGCAGATGATTTTAGATATTTATTTTCCAAATCTGTTGTTGTCAAAAAAAAATTTCCAAAATATTTTTATGTTTAACAACCATTGTTTAAGTAAAATGGAACAGGTGAATAATTAATGGTCTGAAGTATTCCGTATTTTATTAAAAAACGGGTGAAACCTATTAACGTATTGTATTAAAATTAATTTATTTTAACTGTCTGATATTTTTAACTTGTAAAAAAAACATTCTTCATAGGTTTCATTATGCCAATTTTAAATTTGAAACCATGAATAATACTGTATTTATTCTCAACGAACAACTCAAATAATTTACCTACTCCATCACAATTTTAAAGTTTTGTGCACGCCACATGATAAGACACATAATTATAGTTTGAGTCGGTAAATTATTTTAAGTTTTATGGTTTCAATCCATTCCATTAAATTTGAAACCATCAATAATGTTGTCATTGATACCTTTCAATTTTTTTTTTAAGAAGATGTCACATGTCAATTTCTCCAGTGCTGACGTGGCAAGCAGCTGGAGAGAGTTGGCCCTCTTTTATAGTATAGATTAAAGATATTACGTGAGAATACTATAAGATAATTTTTGAATTTATAAAGTTATGTTTTTACATTTATTAATATATGAAATAAGTCCTATATCAATGAATACGGTCAATTTTTTTTTTTTATAAACCCTATCGGCTGATCCGGTCAGCCCCGGTAGGAACGCACCGATGTGCTACAGAGTGAACTTCTCCCGCGAGTTCAACGGTTCAACGGACACCATGAGCTTCGAGCCACTACTCTTGTCAACGGGTCATGAGATCCATGAGACACCATATGGGCCACCACACTCCCTGTCTCGTGTTTGAAATTTCTTCCGACTAATGTCATGGGGTAGCCAGATCCCCTATTACTGGATTATCATGTAAATTGCCTGAGTTTTTAGGCCCAGACCCAGACTTCCACACACGAATGTGTTTTTGTTTTATGAGAGATTCGAACTCAGGTTGCGCAGAAAGCAAACATCCTTTAGCCTTTCTCTACCACCTGACCACAGACGTGCGGGCGAATACGGTCAAATTATTGTGAGTTTGTAGAAAAAAGTGGTACGCGCAAGTTCAATTGATCGAAGCAATTATCGGAAATTCTGAGGTTTGTTTTTAACTTACTAATATTGATTTTCAAATTTCAACGGTTGCAATTATTTTATCAGTTGGCTTGTGTGGATCACAGTTTTTTTTGTTAAGGTGTACATTTCACTGATGTGGTTGGCATTTTGATATTTTGGAGTTGTAGTTTGTATGGCAATGTAATTATGTTTTTTTTTGGAACCTTGCGATGTATTTATGTTGGACTTTTTTTTTGTTTTTTAACCTTTTAATTTGTTGTTACATGAGGTTTTTATTTAAAGAAGTTTTGATTCGAAATCCGTACATTTTATAGGTTCAAAATCAAAACATGTTATATAGTCTTATCCTATTTAATAATATGATCCTTAAACCCGTACATCTTTTAGATTTAAAACCAAAACATGTTAAATGGTCTTATCCTAAATGTTATTCAATTATGTGATCCTTAAATTTGTTTAGGTTGATGTTTTTGTAATTAAATTAACGATATTTAATTTTTTTTTTAACATTTGAGAAAAGTCTCTGAGTGATATTTTAAATTAGTTTTCTTAAATGGTAATTAGATAATATAATTTAAGAAGGTCCGATCGATAACTTAGTCCTTTTTTTTCAAAAATCTTGGTCGTTTTCTTCACGTAATTTGCTATTGCCAATCTACAAATTGACCCCGATCTCTTGGAAATGTAATTACGTAGACATTTTCTAGATTTAATATTTTTTATCTGTCTTTGCTGTGGTCAACTATCATTTTTTTTATGGGTTTACCTATTCTCCTCGTTTTTTCAATAAATTAATATTTTTTAGTCAGAACTAGTTTATTTTCTTACGTTCATGTTCTTTAATAGGCAGCCTAATTTTAACAAGTCGCTAGCTCTTTTTGGGCATTTTCCACACGAATCATTTAACTTAGGAAATGTGATGTCTGTTTTTTTTACAACAAGCCATGTGATATCTATATAAATAATATGATTTCCTTAATTCAATATGAGCACATTCAACTATTCAAGCTTAGTAGTATTATAAGAAAAAAATTAAGGAAAAATAATTAAATAACATATATTGCTCTTTGACGTCGTCAAAACCACTGAATAAAGTAATTTCACAGGCGACAAAAAAAAAACAAATTATTATTGTATCTTTGTTATATTATATAGCCGACCATCCATAGTGACTCTACTCTTAAAATGTTAATTCTTATGTTGTGACACCACTGCTTGTCGTTTTATACGGTTTAGTCCAGTCCAACTAATTAAAATATTTTGGGGAATTAAAAAAAATGCTCTATAATTAAAGCGACTAGTGGAACTTTTGCTTATATAGTAAGACGAAGCTTGAAAATTAAACAAAAATTAAATATACAATTGTATTGGTTACTTAACATTATTGCTTTTGTTGAAATACTTCGTTTGTAAAAAAAAGAAATACTTCGTTTGTATGCTTTTGATTGAAATACTTCGTTTGTAAAAAAAAAAAAATTTTACTACTCCTAATTGCTTTTGATTGAAATACTTCGTTTGTAAAAAAAAGAAATACTTCGTTTGTAAAAAAAAAAAAAAAAAAAAAAAGAAATACTTCGTTTGTATGCTTTGCAGTTAAAAGAGTAATGGTTGAATGCAAAATCGTCTGATATCTCGTTTATTTCTAGTGGCGCATTTTCATGTTTCTACACAAACATGGAACACGCTAAAAACATAAACATGAGATGATACAAATTATATATATAAAGATGTTAAATCAGTTTCTCAACTATAGAGCTTGTGAACGGAAGACGCAGCTTCGGCGTTTTTGCAAAAGAACGGACACTATTCCCTTCCCATGCTAAATTTCATACGCTGCCATGGGCTTTAAAAAACTGTATGTAAGCTGGGAGAATTGTCTATATCTTTCGAATCAGATTGTTTCCATATTGTCAAGCTTATCAAAGAAGCGGAAGAATGACTTGCTCTAGTTTCAGAAATTGATGAGTTTAATCATTTATCCACTTTTGATTATTTTAATATTTTTTATATTCCTCGTAGTTTAAATATCCGTACCGACTCTCTTGCGAAAGAGGCCCGAACACGCGGTATTGCCTTTTCTCATGTAAACTCCTTGATTCTGATCTGGATGGCCTCCGAGGCTACCTTTTTGAATCATCGTAATAATATATGATGTTTTTGATGTAAAAAAAAAATCAGTTTCTCAACTGATTACAATTATCGATTGGCGGCTGCAAAAAAAAATTGTTCAGATAACCAGCAAATCAATAAACACCATAATTAATACACAAACTTTACAACCACGTGTTACTTAAAATAATGAACAATTTTATCAACCCGTTCAATCTTCTGATATGTATTAACTTTATTTTTTTTGAATAATACTTTATTTCTATTTTGCCACTCTCCAAAAATGAACTCTAATAGATGAGGTAAGAAACATTAAGCAACAAACCTTACATAAACAATAACAAGTGAGGTAATAGATTAACACAATCCAAAGAGAGTAGGAATAGGATAACCGTGATAGCGAGAGCAAAACTTTAAGTAACGCCTCGTAACTTAAATAGCAAAACTCATTTCTTTACCTCCAATATTCCAACTCGCTCTTCTAACAGAACAACTTCAATAATCAACATTATATTTACACAACATAAATTTGTATTTTTATGTTTGAATATACTTTGTATGCGTCTTTTGCAAATGACTTTATCATGTTGTTTTTATACACAAATGCTCGACGGCTACTTCAAGAAAACCATCTAGTATATAATATTTGTAGAATTTATTACTTGATTTCATAGTCTCAAGATTTAAGAAAAAAAAACTATCAAATGTATACGGAAACAAATACATTGTTTTTTTTGTCAAATACAAAGATATTGCTTTATACTCCGCAATTAACAATTCCGCAAATACATGTTTTAATAAAAAAAAAAGTGACAATGGGTACCAACTTCTCAATCATGCTAAAACGAAATTGAATATTTCTACATACTTATTCAAATTTATTGTACATGATCTGCCGTCTGCGGATGGATATGAAGATATTAGAGTGGCATAATATATTTCTATAAGTAGGAATGACAAAACCATGTTCATATTTTCCATTTAACCTGTCCTAAAACGGAATTAAACTTTTTGCTGGAATTGGTTGGCTAGTCCGCCATAGACCGTACGTAATTTTAGATTGGTCAATCTTAACTTAGCCATTTTCTAACCATTGATTGTACGAGTTGGTCTACGGACTTAATGACGCTAACCTGTTGATGGAAAATCAGCATAAATATTATGTTGTATATCTTATGGCAATAGTGAAAGCTGAGAAGATTTTTGAACAATTTAGATCAAGTATAGGATCTAGACCTCTATGGTTAGAGGTCTTGGAAGATTCATCATGTACATGGAATAATCAAAACGGTGGTAGCTTACGCTAATTAATGAGAATCTTTTATAGTAAATGTTGGAGGTGGGTTTCCCAACCCCTTTTTAAGGCTCATCTTTAATCAAGATTGGCCTATTTGAGCAATCGGCCCATTAGATAATCGATCCGCCGACCAATCAAGGTCCACCAAGATCGGTCGTACAATCGCAGAAATGATGAGGTGGAATGCCACCGAGACCGGTCAGTACACTCTACCCGATTAGGCGACCTGTCTTGCCCCACTATCGATATGTCCTGACCGACCAGATGAGGTGGAATGCCACCGAGACCGGTCATTACACTCTACCCAACCAGACGATCTGTCCTACCCTCTGTCCTGACCCACCATCGATTTGTCCTGACAGACCATACCATTTAGGGTTTGGATGTCTCTAAACCACCGCCTTAAGTTCAATTTAAATAGGGATGTACCTTCATTGTAAACGGGATCTGATTTCGGAAATAAAAGCTCTGATAACTACTAAAACCGACCTCGTATTCGACAAAGGAAAAGAACCGATTTATCATTCGCTTAAAGTCAATACCTCTCTGAAAATCTCGATCTAAACCGACCAGATCTTACTTATCTTCATAACCGACCTCGTTTGTCTCTGTTATTCACCGATCAAAGACTTTATATTAATCGAAATTCTCAGAGCCCTCTCCTATTCATATCCATTAAAGTTACTCGGTGACAATAACCGATACAACAATAAAGATCTTAGAAAATGTTAGAAGCGTATTTGACAGTTTTGTTAATGCTGAAAGATTGAAGTTGACCTTAAGCAGTGGCGGAGCTAGAAATTTTTTTTATCAGAGGCATAATTTTTTTTTTTGAATCGTCTAAAGCCTAATTGTTGACAAAAACACACTAATTTAGCTTTTGTCCCGTGTTTACATGTTATGAAATTTCATTTTTTTCAAATGTGTATCTAAATAATATATCATAATTAGGGGCATGAAATAATATATCAACAGTAACATAATTAAAACCCCTTATAAAATTAAATTAAGTTTGAAAATTTTATGGTGGGCCCTCCCATTAACTAAGTACATCCACCCAGACCTTAAGGATTGTGTTAGATTATAAATTGGTGGAACTAATAGAATTATAACCCTGATATGTTTCATGGCGGAACGGACCATTCAAAAACTCGGAATATATGAAACTTTGAAAGAAATCGATAAAATAATTGGCGGATCATTTTTAGCCAAAAAATAAAATAAAATAATTGGCGGATCAAGCGATGGATCTAATATAACTTCCCGACCACTACTTTTGGACATTAATTATGTATAAACGCCAAACGGAATGGTGAGGGTGACATTCTTTTTTTAAGAGCATTATTAGGGGTTTCTTAATCCAAAAAGTGGGTTTTTTAACCAAAAAAAAAAAATAATAATAATAATAATAGTTGTGAACAATGTAAAAACCGGTTTTTAAATAAAAACTTTAAAAACCAGTTTTTAATGAGGTTCTTACACTGTTCTTAGCCACGTGTCAACCCCTAAGTCGCCAGAGATTTTTTTTTCCCATATTTTTTTAAAAACTTTTTCTTAACTTTAAAAAAAAAAGTTAAAATTTTTTTTTTTTTTAAACTTTTTCTTAACTTCAACTTTAAAATTCTAAATTTATTTACATATTAATGAATTGAAATCGTTCGGTGGGTGAACATGAAGCGATTCATAGACAAGATCAGAAAAAACCCAAATTGAGCGTTCTTTTGCATTTTTTTTTCAAAATCTATGTTTAAAATGTTATGTTTTTATGTCAACTATGTTTAATTAGAAAAATAAATTCTATTNGGAATGAAAGAAAAGATGAATCGGTTGTAGGGAAAGAAAAGAGAAGAAGGAAAGGATTTGTTTCGGACATGAAAGGAAAGGGAAGAAGCATCGACATTTAAAGAAGATCAAACAAACAGATCTTTTTTACAGAAGATCAATAATTATAAAACGCATTGAACACCTATCTAACCACATCGACAAGACTTAAACCTAACTAGCATTCAAAACATATACTGTTGCAAACAGATACAGGATTATACGCATCAGGATCGTAAAAACCTTCCATCAATCCATCAGAAGCAAACGCCATTGGCACAAATCTCTGTGCCAACACCTTGATGGTGATAACTATTAACCAAAATCTCCAATCCAAGACACAGAGTTACATCATCACTTTGAAATCAAAAACAAAAAAAAGTCCAGATTGGAGTTTTGGTGATATTTACTTACCTGTAATGGCACACGAGCTCGAGAGAAACACCGGAGACGCCGTCCATGACTCCACCGCGCCTACCAAGCTTCGAATTCCTCGGCTCCTGACTAGTATTTACTTCCTCTTGAACCCTAACCACGTACACCTCAAGGCAGAATCGCGCTAGGATTTAACAGAGATTGAGCGCTAGAGATCGTCCATGTTTGAGCAAAGAGATTGGACCTTCGACGGAGAGAACGAAGAAGAAGTTGTGTCGATTGAACGGAGAGAACGAAGAAGAAAACCTTTTTTTTTTGCCCCAAATTGTATCTCCAATCAGAGATGGACACGTTTCGATAAGAAACGTTTCTTACCGTGTCTTAATTAAGAGACGTTTCTTAAGATTTTCATTCACTTTAGATTAAATTAATACAAGATATTTTTAAGAAACCCACATTAAAACCTGCGATAATCATGGTCTAATCATTTAAACTTAGGACTTTTATCATTTTGTGGTAACTATTTTTTTATTTTATTAGATTCGGAAATAATTCCAGATTTTTAACGGGTTCAGACTAATCTCCCGAACGAGCGTAAGACCGCCCAGTTATACCCCACATGGCCAAGAGTTAGTTTGATAATTTCGCACCCAGAAGAATTTGATCCCTGGCCTAAACCAACATAATTGAAACTCACTCCGGATGGAAACCACCCCACTACAACATCTTGGTTATGTGGTAACTATTTTTAAACCAAAGCTTTTTGATTTTTACTCGTAATGTATTCCTTTTTAATAAATATTTTCATGTTCATATAACTATCGATCGAGTATCACCATACTTAATTTATATAATCCTTTAACAAAAAAAACATATGCAAAATTTAGGTTTTGATACAAAGTTACAAACAATACGTTATCACTAATTAACGCAAGTTGATGGATTTTAAAAATAAAACTTAACAACTAATCCATTAAAATAAGTTACAAACAAAGAATCAGCGGGCCCCAAATTTTGTCTTTTCTCCACTTCTCAATTCCTATTAATAATCCCGAAAAGACATTACGTAATAATTTAATTTTGCGCTGTATCCAAATAGTAAAACATTTAAAGTTTTACAATTTTCCAAGCCAGAATGTGACTTTATAAAAATTTGATTGGTGCATTTCCTCCTTGAGAATACTTAACGTGCGTTATAATGCAACCGTCGGACTTGACAAAATAGAATTTCTAATTATAGTAACAATATTAATTATTTAACATTTTAACGATGATGTAATAAATTTCACTTGTTTGCACAAAATAAAAATGAGTAGCAAATTGTGCGCTTTTATCTTAATTTACTTGTGATATTTTTCTTTTTTTGAGGTAAAATTATACTATTAATTTACTGAATTCAGACCCAAATATATTTTTGGGGGCTTTTGTATAGGTGATTACTTATTTTAATTTTTATTAGCATAATAACATTTTTTTGAAAGTATGGTAGAAAATAGCACTTTTTGTTATCGTTTAATTCAAAAGTATTACTAAAAATTACGGCGTGTACGATAATAGATGGTACACGATATAACAATAAGAGACGTATACGATAATGGATGGAACACGATTTTTTAAAAAATGTTACTTTGTATAATACATTTTTAAAAAGTACTAATATGCTAATGAAAATTAGAATAAGTGATATCCTTTGCAAATATCTCGTCTTTTTTTACTAAATTATCTCATCAACCTATGGTTTGTATACTACAAAACAGAATAAATATATTTATTATATGGTCTTTTTGTCGGATGTCTTTTTCAAATTTTTTTTTTTTGACAACTTTATTTTATTATTTTCTGCGTGTCCAAATTAATGATATACACATACATGGTCTCAAAAATAATTTTAGTGAATAAAATCTTGAGGAATATTTAAAAAAAAAAAATCTAGAGGAATAATAATATTTTATATATCGGGGGGAGGCACAGTTGTATTGTGTGAAGCAGAGAATCGGTTCCAATATATTATCCGAAATTCTTTTTGATTTAATTTAAATTTTGTTTGATTCTGCGATATTATGGAATCACACACTGCCAATTTGACCTTTCTCCTTCTCTTTCTCTATCCAATCGAAAAGAGATCACCGAACGAAGCAAACTTGCAGACGAAAACTTTCCCGGGAAAATTCCAGAAAAAGTGCTAGAAAATGTGCGAGCCCGATGATAATACCGCCAGAAACGGCGTCACTCCTCCAGCGTCGAGGTCAAGGGAGCTTCTGATGGATGTTGATGACTTGGATCTCGACGGTTCATGGCCGCTGGATCAAATCCCTTACCTATCCTCAGCCAATCGCATGATATCTCCGATTTTTGTCTCATCTTCCTCCGAGCAGCCTTGCTCACCTCTCTGGGCTTTCTCAGACGGTGGAGGAACTAACCACGCCACCGACGATGAGAAGATCAGCTCCGCCTCCGGTGTTCCTTCTTTCCGTCTTGCCGACTATCCTCTCTTTCTCCCTTGTTAGTCTCGCCGAACTTCAACCTCCTTTCTTTTTCCTTTTCCGATGTCGAAATATATCATTTCCTTTTTGAGAATTTAGGAATTTTCGATACATAGACTCGATTTTTGAATTTTGTTATTCTAATGGAATGCGTTAAACTTGAATTTAAGTTCCTGCTTACGGATTGAACAGAGATTCTGGTTGATTGATTGATTGATTGATTTCGCGTTTGACTTTGTTTGTCTCTGCTCGTAATCATTTGTATTATTTAGACTTTATTGCTAGTTTTTTCGAGTTCCTTTTTTGGTAAAATGATAAAATTGCTAAAAATAGAGGAGTTCTACAAAAGTAGCAGGCAAGAATTTCTACATGTCAAGTTTTTTTTTTTTAGCTGAATGTTTGGTACTATAATCCACGAGATCACTGATAATTGCAGACTCTTCTCCGTCAGTGGCTGAAAACACAACAGAGAAACATAGCAGTTTCCAGTTTCCTCCTCCGTTGATGAGCCTTGTCCCGCCAGAGAACGCAGACAACTACTGTCTGATCAAGGAGAGGATGACTCAGGCGCTTCGATACTTCAAAGAGTCAACCGAACAACACGTTTTGGCTCAGGTCTGGGCTCCTGTGAGAAAGAATGGTCGTGATTTGCTGACGACTTTGGGTCAACCTTTTGTTCTTAATCCTAACGGTAATGGGCTTAATCAATACAGGATGATCTCTCTCACATATATGTTTTCTGTGGATAGTGAAAGTGACATAGAGCTCGGACTCCCGGGTCGAGTTTTCCGTCAGAAATTGCCTGAATGGACTCCAAATGTTCAGTACTATTCCAGCAAAGAATTCTCGCGGCTGGACCACGCCTTGCACTATAACGTGCGTGGTACACTGGCATTGCCTGTCTTTAATCTCTCTGGTGAGTCCTGTATAGGTGTTGTGGAACTTATCATGACCTCAGAGAAGATTCACTATGCACCCGAAGTGGACAGAGTTTGCAAAGCCCTTGAGGTATGGTTCTCTTTCCTCACTTCTGCTCATACTTCCGCCTTGCTCTGTTTATTCTTTATCTGAATTGATTCCAAGAACTTCGTGTGAATGGACTTGAGTTTTAAGTTGCAATTCTTGCCTTGCTTGCTGTAGCGAGAAATAACTGTTGATGATAAGATTCTGCACCTCCTCTAGCCTACCATTTTGAATCTCTCGAAAGCACGGTTTATTCTTTGATAATAACAACAAATTCATATCAGTGTCTTGCTGGCTTATATATGTCATTATGTTGTATCCAGATAGTTCTCTATTTTTGTGATTTGCTGCAGCTTTGAAGTAGTTTTTTTCGTACAGAGCTTTATATTTCTAATTCCTCATTAATGATAACAAGATTTTATGATTTTGGCAGGCTGTAAATCTGAAAAGCTCGGAAATACTTGATCACCAAACAACTCAGGTTAACTACAAGTAACATTTTGTGCTTTGAGGGGTACCATTTAGGCACTGGGTTCTCACTGTTTTCAGTTAACTTTGGTATTCGCAGATATGCAATGAGAGTCGCCAAAACGCACTTGCTGAGATTCTTGAAGTGCTGACAGTTGTATGTGAGACCCATAACTTGCCACTGGCTCAGACTTGGGTTCCATGCCAGCACGGGAGCGTTCTTGCCAATGGTGGCGGTCTAAAGAAAAACTGCACCAGCTTTGACGGTAGCTGCATGGGCCAAGTCTGCATGTCCACAACCGACATGGCCTGCTATGTCGTGGATGCTCATGTCTGGGGCTTTAGAGATGCATGTCTTGAACACCATCTCCAGAAAGGACAGGGAGTCGCTGGACGAGCTTTTCTCAACGGTGGCTCGTGTTTCTGCAGAGACATCACCAAGTTCTGCAAAACTCAGTACCCGCTGGTCCATTACGCGCTCATGTTCAAGTTAACCACTTGTTTTGCAATCTCTCTCCAGAGCTCTTACACAGGCGACGATAGTTACATTCTTGAATTCTTTCTTCCCTCGAGTATAACAGACGACCAAGAGCAAGATTCACTGCTGGGTTCTCTTTTGGTGACAATGAAAGAACATTTTCAGAGTCTGAGGGTTGCATCTGGGGTTGACTTTGGTGAAGATGACGACAAATTGTCTTTTGAGATCATCCAAGCATTACCGGACAAGAAGATTCATTCAAAAATAGAATCCATTCGAGTTCCCTTTTCTGGTTTCAAGTCAAACGCAACGGAGACGTTGTTGATTCCTCAGCATGCGGTTCAGTCGTCTGATCCAGTAAACGAGAAAAGCAAAGTGGCCACTGTTAATGGTGTGGTTAAGGAGAAGAAGAAAACAGAGAAAAAGCGTGGGAAGACTGAGAAAACGATCAGTCTGGATGTACTTCAGCAGTATTTCACCGGAAGTCTCAAAGACGCTGCAAAGAGCCTAGGAGGTAATATATATATCTATGTACAGTTTCATGTTTTGGTTAGTTACTGGCTAAAAATATTTGAACTGAACTCTATATTGTTCTTGTCTCAGTTTGCCCGACGACAATGAAGCGAATTTGCAGACAACACGGAATCTCACGTTGGCCATCGAGGAAGATCAAGAAAGTTAATCGCTCAATCACAAAGCTGAAACGCGTCATTGAATCTGTTCAAGGCACTGATGGAGGCCTCGACCTGACTTCCATGGCCGTTAGTTCCATCCCTTGGACACACGGTCAAACAGCAGCACAGCCACTAAACTCACCCAGCGGTTCCAAACCGCCAGATCTACCAAACACCAACAATTCACCTAACCACTGGTCAAGTGATCACAGTCCTCACGAGCCAACCGGTTCGCCTGAGTTACCAAGCAACGGTCACAAGCGATCTCGAACGGCGGATGAGAGCGCTGGGACCCCGACCTCCCACGGCTCTTGTGACGGTAACCAATTAGATGAAACGAAAGTCCCGAACCAAGATCCGCTATTCACGGTCGGTGGATCACCCGGTCTCTTTTTTCCACCCTATCCTAGAGATCATGATGTATCCGCCGCATCATTTTCATTGCCGAACAGGCTTCTTGGTACTATAGACCATTTCCGGGGAATGCCCATTGAAGACGCCGGAAGTTCAAAAGATCTTAGAAATTTATGCTCCACTGCAGCATTCGAGGATAAGTTTCTAGACTCAAACTGGATGACCAATGATAATAACAGCAACAACAACATATACGCTCCTCCAAAGGAAGAAGCCATTGCAAATATTACACGCGAACCCTCAGGCTCAGAAATGAGAACGGTAACCATTAAAGCAAGTTACAAGGAAGACATAATAAGGTTCAGGATATCCAGTGGTTCAGGTATAATGGAATTGAAGGATGAAGTGGCGAAGAGGCTGAAACTTGACGCAGGTACGTTCGATATCAAGTATCTTGACGATGATAACGAGTGGGTTCTGATTGCTTGTGATGCTGATCTTCAAGAATGTCTCGAGATCCCTAGATCCTCCCGTACCAATATAGTACGGCTCCTGGTTCATGATGTAACGACGAACCTCGGGAGCTCCTGTGAGAGCACCGGAGAATTATGACCCGAGGTTATTCATTCAGACTCTTTTGTAAATAAATTTTTTGAATTTTTTTTTACTGTTTAGGGTTTGTTTTGACTTTTGATTGTTCTTGGGTTTCGGTTGAGTAAGAAGCAAGAATGTGTAAGAAAAAACACGTGTTTGTAACTTGTAACTGTAAGTGGGAGAGTGAGCTTAGGAGTAAATTTTAGTTATAAACTAACTCCAAACATGATAATTTTTGTTCTTTTTCTTTTATAATTTGAAATTGTAAACAAGAAGTCAAGAAAACGCCTAAAAATGAGAACCCGAAATTATGCATGTGTTGAATGTTTCTAAGATACAAAATCAAGTCAATCGGTTAAAACTTAAAACCCTCTTTTAAACAAACCGCACTTAAAAAAAAAAAAACAAGAACATTATAGATGAAAGGAACAAACAACTCAGTCCGATCCGGCGTNAAAATTAATAATTTTGTTGTATTTTAAATAGAGTTTATTTTTTTTAATTAAACATAGTTGACATAAAAACATAACATTTTAAACATAGATTTTGGAAAAAAAATGCAAAAAAACGCTCAATTTGGGTTACTTTCTGATCTTGTTTATGAATCGCTTCATGTTCACCCACCGAACGATTTCAATTCATTAATATGTAAAAAAGTTTAGAATTTTAAAGTTGAAATTAAGAAAAAGTTGAAAAAAAAATTCTTAACTTTTTTTTTTAATTTAAGAAAAAGTTATAAAAAAATTGGCAGCGAATTCAAAACTATGCTCGAATGCGTTGATATGATAAACTTGAAAGTAGTGGAAACTAAACTTCTGGTAAAAAAACCAAAAAGTTCAGGAACACAAGAGCCTGAGATGATGGCTCTAACCTATTGTAAGGACTCGGATTCTACCGAGAAATTCCTTATTTTTTCAGAAGCAGTTTGGAAAAAAACTGCACGGATTGACACCACAGGCAAAGAAACCTTGGATTTACTCAGATCTTCGGATTGGCAAATAACATCTGTGAGGGTTTCAGGGAAGGGTATGAACACCACAAGCAATATTGCCTTGGATTTACTCCGGTTATCCTCTTGTTCGGTAACACCGAACTCAGCTAAGGTGAACAGTACGAAGCTTTGCATAATTGTTGGGCTAAAAGCTAAAAGGAGCAACTTGGGCGAGGCCCGTTTTGCATAATCNTTAACATAAGATTTTTTAAGTAAATTACATTAAAATATAAAATTACACTAAAAATAATAATATTATATTGATGAGAAACTTCATAGATATCTAAAAAGGTGTATTTGTAAAAAAATTACCACTTAGTTCTATAAAACTCCTTTCAACATTCTCCCAGTTTTTCAAGTCTATCAACATTCAATATATTAATCACTAATTTTAAGAAAAAGGAAAACAAACAAGAATGGCCAAGGCAACTTCTTCACTTGTTCTCCCCATCATTTTCCTTCTTATGTTTATCTTAGGTATGTAAATTTATTAAGGTTTATTTATAAAAAAGTATATTCAACTTTTTGTTTCAAAAAACAATTAATTTAGTGCTCTAGTCATTTGCATATGCCCCAAATTTTGTAGTTGATGTTAGTCTTAGGCAGTAGCGGATCTAGAAAATATAATCAGTAGAAGCAAAAATATAAGATAAAAAAAAATTTGCAAGGTAGTATAATTTTGGGGTTAAACCACAAAAAAAGCTGTGAAAATCATTTTTTGATTTTTTAGTGGTAGTATAATTTATTTTTCTTAAATAAGTACTAATACTTTTTTTTGAGTGGTGGCAACTACTCCACTTCCCCTCACATAGATCCGCCTCTGGCCTTAGGCATACATTCATTTCTATAGTTTACTCTTAGCAATATTTTTTATAAAATCACAATTATTATCTGAAATAATTTTTGGATTTGGCCCCTATTCATTGGCACATATCATAAATATTGTAGTTATTTTTTTTGGTCAAAAAAATATTGTAGTTTAATATATTGATCTTTCGCAAGTACTACTAAATTTTTGTTATCGATATGTAATTATGTAAATATAGTTTTCTTTGATATAGTTGAACAGAATATGAGATTTTATATGTGTGGGCTTAATTTTGGACCGTGCGATGTCATCCCTAAAGATTTTAGAGCTAATTGTGATGATGCATGCAAGCATCGATTTGGAGCAGATGATTCAATTGGTAAATGTGACGACAAAAATAATTGTGATTGCAAATACGAGTGTTTGACTGATAAGACTCATATGTGAATTATGCACTATTTTGAATTCTCAACTTCTTCAAAATGTATATAAGCAAAAATCATAATCTGAAATAATATCAAAATCATAGGTAATATGGTTTTTTGGTTCTCTTTTGAAAGCAATACTCTGAATATTTGATATCAATAAATGTTATAAGAAGGAATCTTAGCTATAAGAGATAGAACTAAAACAAGTTCGAATTAAAACTAAATGTGGTCTATCACAAAATGAAACCAAAACAACTGTAAATTTGAAAACTTAAGTTTCTTAGAACTGTGTTTTTCACAATAGCTAGACTGGACTTTTCTTATTTTCAATTGTGTGAACCACCTTATTATTCGTAATTGTTTTAAAATTAAACATATTTGGATGACATAACTAATCAAATCCGTTCTTTAAATATTTTCTTACGTACATTATCTGAAGTATTAGTATTACAACATTATTTTTTAATCCAAAAAACATACAAAACCATACTTTGTGCAAAACGGCAACAAACAAAACTACAAAATGACTATCATATGTTAGTTAAGTATTTTATGTTAGTAGACCAACTATAACCAATTAGAATTGGTGAGAGATTTGGAATGAGAACATTATTAGTCTTTCATAAGGAACAACGTTACAATACTTACATTTATATTGGCATTTCCCGCCAAAAACGTAAAATCTTGTTTTCTGTCAATAAACCAAAATTGCATTTTTTCTTATTTTTCAATCAAAAACGTTATTTCATGTTTTCACTGCTAAAAAAGTAAATCCTTTTGTTTTAGTGTATTTTTAAATGTTATTACAATTTGTTTTAATCTAACTTCTCTTTAAATTTCAAACATATATAAAATATTGTTTATAACAAAGATAATTAAATCAAAAATTAAAGTTGAAAATATTTGTTTTCATTAGTTAAACAAGATAATTAAAACATATATATCATTTACAACAAAAGTATTTCTAAATGTATAATGAAAAACACACATATAGTTATAAATATGTTTAAATATAGTTTAAATGGGTCTAAATGGGTAAGAACAACTCTGATGGGTTTAAATGGGTAACCGTATTAGACCCAAAAACTAAATGAGTTTAAATGGGTATGAGTCAAAATGGGGTGAGTTTACCCATGACAACATCCCTAGTGTGAACCACCTTATTATTCGTAATTGTTTTAAAATTAAACATTTTTGGATGACATAACAAATCAAATCCGTTCTTTAAATATTTTCTTACATACATTATCTGAAGTATTAGTATTACAACATTATTTTTTAATCCAAAAAACATACAAAACCATACTTTGTGCAAAACGGCAACAAACAAATTAAAACTACAAGATGACTATCATATGTTAGTTAAGAATTTTATGTTAGTCGACCAACAATAACCTATTAGAATTGGTGAGAGATTTGGAATGAGAACAACATTATTAGTCTTTCATAAAGAACAACGTTACAATACTTACATTTATATTGGCATTTTATCTACTTTCCTAACTAATGA
>PKML01043796.1:698370-711597 GCA_002933935.1 Eutrema yunnanense | reverse complement strand
GAAGAACTTAAAGACAGAAAGAACGATCCGTACGTAGGCCTAAGGCCGAGCCACATCTCGGCAACCGTTTAATAGGATTCGGGCACTACGTTGTCGGAAAGTTCCTAACCTTTTGTACGCTGTATGCGGAGGTTCACGTTGCCGTGATTCCTCTTCTCCTACTTACGCTTAGCTCCTCCACGAACTAGAGCAAATCCCTCGGACTCTCTCTCTTTCTCTTTCCCTTCTTCTTCTCCTCGCTCTCCCTTTCTCTTTCTCTCGTTTTCTCTCTCTCACGGCCAAGGCCTTTTCTTGCCGGAACTTGGCCGGAAAACCTCTCTCTTTTTGGGTGTGGATGTGATCTCGAAAATGGGACCTAAGGGTTCTATTTATAGACCCTTGATCTTGCCCCAAAAAGGTGCTAGGCGAATGGTTGTGTGGTTTGGGCGAAAGGGTGCAACGCTTCACCGAAAGGTTGCGATGCTTCACGAAAGGTTGCGATGCTTCAAGCCCATAACCGCCCATAACCACCTAGCTCAGCTACGAGTTGTCTAGCTCTCACCTCAGCCGCCTTAGCTAGCTCCCAGTCGTTGAGCTAGCTCACTTCCCATTCAGCTAGACCCAGCTAGCTCACACTTGTCTCAGCTGCGCCGAGCTCTTACTTCAGCTGGTTCAGCTGTCCAGCTCCATTATTTCAGCTTCCCTCAGCTAATCCGAGGCTCTTACGGACCATAGTGCGCTTCCCTCAGTAAACTCTCGGCTATTCCCTCACCATGGTCCGGCCCGCTGATCCTAACGCGGATCGGGGACGTTACAGGGAACTAGAATGACCTCTCTTTGTAAAGTGTCATTTTAAGAGTTTAAATCATATGTTCTAGATCTTGTGTGCGAAATCAAGGTCGAACCATGTTTGGATCTCATGTCTCATTACTTAGGTCTTAGCCGAAGCAAGTTTCGATTTGAATCCAATCCTATCTAAGTGAGAACCTTAATTTTGACACATTAAATATCGTGTTCATGCATTGCATAATAGGGATTCCGCATACATACTTGGGGCATCTTATCCCTTTTACCACTCTTGTCGGCCCAAGTAGCCAATTTCCATCTTTGGAATGGTTTACCCCACCCCACCTAAAACTCAACCTTCTTTCAAGCCTACATGTTTAGTGAGCGTTGTGAGGCCTTATTTTTGAATGGACTTAGCAAAAAATGTTAGGTCTAGAGCGACAAGGAAAGGCTTTCATGTAGAACTAGCTCGCGCATCATGAGCTAGATTAGGCTAAGTTAGATAGGATGGTATTTGGGACGAGGGGAATGGATGAAAAAGAAGGAAAAGAAAGATTTTGGGATTGGAAAAGTGAAAAGAAAGAAAGAGATTTGGGAGGATGACTAGGGGAAGCAATAAGGTTGTAATGGTTGGCAATAATGTATGTGGTTTAGCTCTAAAGTGTTGAAAAGATAGTATTACGGGATGGATTTGTGAATATTCCTTTTCTTGCGAGTTTCCTTATTTGTATGCCATCTAGGGCTCTCTCACGCTTGTATATATATGTCGTATATTACGTCTAATAAACCCAAGCCGTTCTATTCCAACCTTGTTATGGTATCAGAGCTAAAGAACGGCAAAAACCCTAACTAAAAAATCGAAGAAGAAGAAACCATGGGAGATCCGACTAAGAGCACAGCGATTGTTACCGCGGAAGCGAACCAATCACCGTACTATCTGAGCACAGCCGATGCTCCGGGAAACATCATCACTACTCTGCAACTCAAGGGAGATAACTATGAAGAATGGGCAAAACATGTGCGGAACGCACTGAAGACAAAACGGAAGCTTGGTTTCATCGACGGAACCATAAAGAAACCGACGATAACTGTGGAAGCAGGGCAGTGGGAAGTCGTTAACTCGATGTTGGTTGCTTGGATAATGAATACGATAGAACCAACATTGAGGACCTCGATTTCCCTTGTCGATGATGCAAGCATATTGTGGGACGACTTGAAGCTACACTTCTCGGTTGGTAATGGACCGAGGGTTCATGAGTTGAAAGCAGATTTGGCCAAATGCAAACAACAAGGAGATAGCGTGATGGCTTACTACGGAAGACTTAAGAGGATGTGGGATGAGTTGGCTGTCTACGAGCCGATGCTATCGTGTTCCTGTGGGGAACTTGCGGCAAAATTGGAGGAAATCAGAGACAATGAACGCACTCACCAGTTTTTGATGGGACTGGATGATGTTCGATTTGGAGGAATTCGGTCGACCCTAACTAATATGGAGCCGTTACTTAGACTGTCTCAGGTGTATCAGAGAGTGGTTCGAGACGAGAGACAGCAGACGATCTCTCGCAACAGAGAAGACAAGATGGAAGTTGTGGGATTCTCGGCACAATCCGATAACAGAGCAAGATCAGGGAACTCTCAATCCCGCGGATGAGACGTAACCTGTACACACTGCGGGAAATACGGTCACGATGTTTCCGATTGCTACCAAATTAAAGGGTATCCAAATTATTGGGGAGAGCAAGGAAGAGGCAATGGAAACAGCGGTTTTAGTGGTCGCGGCGGTCGTTTTGGTAGAGGTGGAGGAACAGTCAGAGGTTTCGGAAGAGGACGAGGGACGAATTCCTCTTTTGCCCGAGCTAATATTGCATAGAGCTCTGATGTTGCAGGTGGAATGGTGAATTCTGCACAGGTGCAGCCTGTCGCAAACTCGGCTGCTGCACGCCGCGATGGAGGATACGACCGTGGGTCATTGCCGCAGCTGAGTGAAGATCAGTGGACGGCGTTGCTGGACTTCTTAAACCAACAGAAAACATCTGCATCAGCTGCCAAACTTGCTGGTAAAACCGAATTGATCATAGATTCCAGTGCTTCGCATCATATGACATCGAATATCGATTTTTTGACTGAAGTAACAGACATTGCTCCCTGTTCCATTCGTCTTCCTGATGGAGATCGGGCGTTGGCTCAACAATAGGGACGCATGTGTTTGGGTGGTGATATATGGTTAAATGGAGTTTTATTCTCACCAGAACTAACATGCTCTCTCATCTCTGTTGCGAAGTTGCTTAAAACAACTAAAGGATCGATTACTTTTACTGAATATTTGTGTGTGTTGCAAGACCGTACCTCAAAGATGATGATTGGTGCGGGTGAGGAGTGCGATGGGGTTTACAAGTTCAGGGGGATTTTCAGTGGACAAGCCAACAACACAACAAGCAATGGTCAAAGTTTCTTGTGGCATAGGCGGTTAGGACATCCCTCTAGTCGTGTGTTGTCTTCTTTATCCGGAGTTTTAGATATTGGTAAAATCGTTGAAACACACGATGGATGTGATGTTTGTTATCGAGCTAAACAAACTCGTGATTCATTTTCTGAAAGTAATAATAATTCAGCTGGTATTTTTGATTTGATCCATTGCGATGTATGGGGAGCCTATCGTACTCCATCTACGTCTGGTGCGGTGTATTTTCTCACAATCGTAGATGATTGTTCAAGGGCTGTATGGATTTATTTGTTGCTTGAAAAATGAGAAGTATCCGAATGTTTGCAGGTGTTACGACAATTTGACAAGAAGATGCGAGCTGTTCGAACAGATAATGGGACTGAATTCATCTGTTTGAGAAAGTATTTTGAGGAAGAAGGAATCTTGCATCAAACGTCCTGCGTTTATACTCCGCAGAAAAACGCGCGTGTGGAACGAAAGCATAGACACATACTCAACGTTGCTCGCTCTTTGATGTTCCAAGCATCATTACCGGTCACATTTTGGGGAGAATGCGTTCTTACTGCCACTCATCTCATTAATAGAACCCCTACGCCCTTGTTGCAAGGTAAAACGCCATATGAGATCTTGTATGGTAAAACACCTTCGTTTGATGTGTTGAGAGTTTTCGGTTGCTTGTGCTATGCTCGTAAGATATCTTCGGACAAAGACAAATTTGGAGAACGTAGTCGAAAATGTGTCTTTACGGGTTACCCCTATGGAAAAAAGGGGGGGATCGTGTATGATTTGGAGAAACAAGAATTCTTGGTCTCAAGAGACGTGAAATTTCATGAAATAAAATTTCCATTTGCTGATATTGCACCCGAGACTAGGGTCGTCCCTGTACCGTCTCCAGCCTCACCTATCTTTTGCGATGAAGATTTCATCGAAGTTGACATGACAGGGAGCTCAGAACCGAGAGTCATGACTGAACAGGGAATTGCAGCCGAGAACACTGGGACTGGTGCAGTATCTCCGACACACGAAAATGAACCTATATCACCTCCTTCGATTCTCACAGAGGTTGCTCCAGCGCCAGAGCTTGGGCGTGGTCATCGTCAAAAGATTAAGAACACACGTCTGCAGAATTATGAGGTCTATGCTACCACTTGTAAACTAAACCCATCGCACTCGCCCACATCTCCATCATTTTCGACATCAGGTATGGTTACTTATCCTCTCGCAAACTATGTCATGTGTGCCCGGTTCACTGCTCCTCACGCAGCGTTCCTCGCTGCCATTACTGTGGGATACGAACCAGAGTCCTATACGGAAGCTATGCAACTTAAAGAGTGGTGTGATGCAGTGGAATTTGAAGTTAAGGCATTAGAGAAGCAACACACATGGGATGTTGAGGATTTGCCACCGGGGAAGTCGCTATTGGATGAAAATTTGTTTTCAAGCTCAAATACAACTCCGATGGTACGATAGAACGACATAAAGCTCGGTTGGTAGTAATGGGTAATCGCCAAAAGGAGGGGAAAGATTACAAAGAAACATTCGCATCGGTGGTTAAACTCACCACAGTTCGTATGTTCCTTAAAGTTGCGGCTGTCAAGAATTGGATCGTGCATCAAATGGATGTGCACAATGCATTCTTACATGGAGATTTGGAGGAAGAAGTGTATATGAAACTTCCACCAGGATTCAAAACAGCTGATCCGAATAAAGTTTGCCGGCTACGAAAGTCATTATACGGGTTGAAACAAGCACCGCGATGCTGGTTCTCGAAGCTTACTCATGCGCTGACAGGATATGGTTTCGTTCAATCTTACTCGGACTACTCGTTGTTTGCTTTGATTAGAGGGAAGATGTGCCTATACGTGATTGTGTATGTCGATGACTTACTGATTTGAGGGAATGATGAAGAAGCAATTATTCGGTTCAAGGGTTATTTGAATCAATGTTTTCACATGAAAGATTTGGAGCCTCTCAAGTATTTTTTGGGAATTGAAGTCTCCAGATCAACCAAGGGAATCTATTTGTCACAGAGGAAATATGCGTTGGACATTATCAATGAAACTGGTTTATTGGGAGGAAAACCGGTATTTACATCGATAGCACAAAACCACAAATTGGAAGAACCTACGGGTGATTATTTCGACGAACCCGAGCAGTATCGGCGTCTAGTGGGCCGTTTGGTATATTTTTCTATCACTAGACCTGAACTCATGTACGTGGTTCATGTCCTGGCGCAGTTTTTACACCAGCCTCGGGTCAAGCATTGGTACGCAGCGCTCCGAGTGGTTCGCTATCTGAAGGGCAGTCCCGGGCAAGGAATCCTTCTCTCCGCGAATGGTGATCTCTCTACTGTGATTCCGATTGGTCTTCTTGTTTCATGTCGAGAAGATCTCTCTCAGGTTACTCTGTTTTGCTTGGTGGATCTCCCATTGTCTGGAAAACTAAGAAGCAAGGAGTTGTTTCGAAATCTTCTGCGGAAGCAGAATATAGAGCCATGTCCTTTACTACTTCGGAGCTGAAGTGGCTTTCAAGCCTTCTCTCTGATTTTGGGATCACGTTGGAGGAGTCGATCAAGCTCTTTTGCGACAACAAATCAGCTCTTACCATCGCAGCCAATCTCGTCTTTCACGAACGAACCAAACACATCGAACGGGACTGTCACTATATACGGGACGAGATACAGAACGGATTGATTCAAACATCATACGTTCCTTCCAAACACCAGCTCGCGGACATTTTTACAAAAGCTCTTGATTCACAAGCGTTCGAGTTTCTTCGTGACAAGTTGGACATTTGCGATCTTCATGCGCCAACTTGAGGGGGAGTATTACGGGATGGATTTGTGAATATTCCTTTTCTTGCAAGTTTCCTTATTTGTATGCCATCTAGGGCTCTCTCACGCTTGTATATATATGTCGTATCTTACGTCTAATAAACCCAAGTCGTTCTATTCCAACCTTGTTAGATAGTTTCTAGTTTTGAAAAGAAAGAAAATAAGCCAAAATGGCCAAAAGCAAGTTATGAAGATACATGAGAGAGACTAAAGAATCCAAAAGAGGATCTAAGCCAAGGAAAGTAAAGGAAGCCAAGCCATTGGTTGAAGAAGAAACCCCTAAGTACTTATGGAAAAGGAAGATGATGAAGAGGTGTGGGATAAGAAGGCAAAAACGCCTTGTGAAGGGTAGCTAGGATTGGTTCTTTGTGGGTTTACAATTAGGGTCGAATTTGTATTGGGGCATTGGGTAGATGGAAGTCTAGCCTTGTATGCATCAATTGCTTTTCACCCTTAGCATTTTGCCAAAGTCCATTCCTTCAATGAGAGATCCCTTTATCGGAAACCGCCTCATGCATTGAGATCATCTTTGTCTCAAAACCGTATCCTTAGCCAAATGAGTTTATTTGCATTGCATGAACATGATCCACTAGAAACCGCTAATTGAATGTCAAAGGATTGGATGAAAGGAAGGCTTGTGTAGGTTGAGGCTTAAGCTTGATTCATGTAAGGATGGACATGGCTAGCCCCTTTTGAGTAGACATGTTTGATCGTACCCTAGAGTTTACACTTGGACTTGAACTCTTTTAGTGATGCTTTTGCTTGAGGACAAGCAAAGAAGTAAGTTTGGGGGAATTGATATCATTATATTTTGCATCATTCTAGCATCCGTTTCATTTAGGTTTCGAGTCATTTACATGTAGTTCATGATATCTCTTTAGCATTTTAGTCATCTTAGGAGTCTAATGTGTCCACATTTAGTCCTAGAGAATCCTTGCATGTTTTGGATCTCATTTCAGGTGCTAAAGAGGAGATTCGAGACCCGAGGAGAGGAGACAGAAACCATACCGAGGTGCAACTGATCGGTATAACCCGACGGAGGAAAACAGCCCCCAATACCGAGGTGCAACACCGAGGAGTGACGTCGGTATCGAAGCTTCAGGGGATTGTATCGACGTCACTGCTCGGGGCAACTGATCGGTGCAGTCAAAGGAAGAAACCGGAGAGAAAAATCCCTTAATACCGAGCAACGGTACCGAGGAGTGATCTCGGTATCTATTGAAGATCATCAAGCAACAACATCTCAATACCGACGCCACTGCTCCGTGCTCCTCGTCGGTTGATACAAGACTTTTTAGTCTCTTAAGAGGTATCAATATCCCCAATACGATGTAGTAAAGAGGTTATCAATCCATAATTGGGACTATTCTAAACACTAAGCATGCAAGGTTCAAAGGTAATTTAAGCTAAACAAGGTAGTTTTGTAATTAAGTATCCAAATTAAGCAAGTAAAACAACTAAGCAAGATGTAATCCAAATAATAAAGGCGGAACAAGAGATAAGGTTAATGATATAGGGTGATCCAAGTTCAATTAGTGGTGTTCATTTACTCAAGAAGCTAATTCCTAGGTAATAGACCTCTAATCTAGATTAGTTCTCTTTCAAGCAACTAATCACTATGCTAATTATCAAGCCCATTAGCAAATCATCATTTGTGGATTAACAATTAGCAAGCATTAAGAATCATAACAAGATCAACCAAATATATACCCTAAACAACTAATGTCTTAGGTTAGGAACATAAATCTCTTGTCTAGTTGGTCTTGGCATTTCATCAAACACTTGGTGTTCATGAAATCCCTTGTGATCTAGACCCACTCTTTCAAGCTAGATCTAGCATTAGGGACTCTAGACAAGAAGGAATATAAGATTATCTAATCCTAAACACCACTAATCAAACCCTAGATTCCCCTAATCTACCCTATCTCAAGATCCTTAAGACTACTCACTAATCATCATGGGTTTAACAAATCCAAGGAAAGAAGTGTTAAAGCTCATGATCAAGATGATTGAATGATTAGAAAGTAGAAGATAGATGGATTAAATCAAGAAAACAATACTCAAATTGCATAAATTAAAAGGATCAATCTCTTACAAATCACTCTTAGAGAGGGTTTTTGCTTAGAAAAAGACTTAGCCCTTCCAAATTAGGTTTTTGGGCTTAAATAGTGAATAGTGACGAACCGGGTCGACCCGGAACAAACTGGGTACCGACCCGGTTTAAATGGATAAAAAAGGCTTGGTATCGATCGATACCCTCGGTATCACTGCTCGGTATTGAGCCTGGGTTTTTACACCGATGAGCCAATACTGAGCAGTGGCCTCGGTATCGGGCTTGTTCTTCAGTGATACCGAGGTCACTCCTCGGTATCACAGCTCCGTATTAAGGGCCATTTCCCCCGGGATCTTTCTGTGGCAATACCGAGCTGTGACACCGAGCAGGAGCATCGGTATCGATCGATACCGAGGGTCACACCTGGTATCGATCGATGCTCGGTGTGGTCTCTGTCTCCTTTCCTCGTTTAACACCTGAAAAGGACTCCACAACATGTAAGACACTCTAGGACCTAGTATGAGAACCCTAAAACTCTAAATGAGACAAAACAAGTATGATATGCAATGAAGATCCAAGTAAATGATCTTAAATCTATATGAAATGCATTCTAAATACATGTAGAATATGCACATATCAATTCCCCCATACTTAAACCTTTGCTTGTCCTCAAGCAAAAGCATCACTAAAAGCGTTCAAGTGCAAGTGCAAACTCTAAAGTATGATCAAACATGTCTACTCAAAAGGGGTTAGCCATGCTCATCCTTACATGAACCAAGCTCAAATCTCAACCTACACAAGCTTTCAAATCATCCAATCCTTTAACATTTATTAGACTTTTTCCAAGTGAATCATGCTTATGCAAGGCAAGCGAATGCATTTGGCTAAGGTAGAGGTTTCGAGATAAAGGTGATCTCGATACAAGTGACGGTTTCCGAGCGAGGGTTTCTCTCAAAAGGAATCAACTAATGCAAAATGCTAAGAGTAAAGCCCAATAGATGCATACAAGGTTGACTTCCATCTACCCAAATGTCCCAATCGAACTTGACTCCTAATCTCTAAACCCCAATGAAGATCCTCCTAAGCTACCCTTTTTGCAAGGCGTTTTGCCTTTACTACTCATATCACCTCACTTCCTTCTCTCTTTAAACACCTAGGGGATTTCCTTCTTCACCAAACGGTTTGACTTTCAACATTTTTCTTTTCTTAGCTCTTCTTTATTTTCTCTAGTCTCTCTTGTTTCTTTTCTTTGCTTTTGCCTTTTTGGCTTTCTTTCTTTCTTTTGAAGACTAGAGACTATTTTCTTTTTTTTTTCACTTAGAGCTTTTCCATAAACGAATATAACCAACCGTTTCAAGCTTTTTGCTTATCCCCTATTCTTCTTCATCCCTTTTCTCATTCCCGTGGTCTCTTCTTTCTACCTTGTCCCAAGTTCCCAACCTATCTAGCCTTATCCTATGTCTAACTCATTTATGCCGAGCTAGTTCTACATGGAAGTTTTTCCTTGTCGTTCTAAACTCAACACTTTTTGCCTAGTTGATTCGAAAAAGGCCTCACAATCACTCACAAGTAGCATTTGGCTTGAAAAGAGGTTGGGTTAAGGGAGTGGTTAACTGTTACAATGATGAGAATCGGCTATTCGGGCTAACAAGAGAGTGGCAAAGCGGATAAGATAGCCCAAATATGTATGTGGTAACCATGCATTCACTATGCAATGCACAAGTATGATAATTACAATGTCGAATTATGGTTATCACTTAAGTAGGAATGGACTCAAATCAACTTGCTTTGGCTAAGAACTAAGTAATGAGACATGAAATCCAAACATGGTTCGACCTTAATTTCGCACACGAGATCTAGAGCATAGGACTTAAACTCTTAAAGCAATATTTCGCAAAGGGGAATCATTCTAGCTCCTAATGCGCATGCAATGCATTGTCTACGTGCTATGTATTCTAGACTCAATCCTATATGAATGCACAAAAGTTCAAAAGTTCAAAATTACCAAATTTATTGAAAATGCATGATATGCATGAGACTCAAGATGCGTAAAGGCAAAATAAGAACATCAAAAACGATGTTAGATAACACACAAACCCTCCCCCAAACTTAAATTACACAGTCCCTTGTGTAATAGAAGCTTAAGAGAGAGCTAAACAATGCATGAAAGAAAGAAAGAAGATATGATTCTAAATGCTATGTACAAAGGTTTTGGAGTTACCTTGGAAAATGATGGAGGAGACTAGAGGTATCAAGGGACGCCATATTCCATCACCTCATCCTAAGCACTTTAGTCCATAAGTCCATGTCCATATGGCCTTTGAAAACCTACTCGCACTAAGAAAACCCATCAAAAGGAACTAACAACGAAAGAAAAGCATAAAAGGAAATATGTACAAGGATAAGCTTGGGGTATCTCCCAAGAGTACTTTATTTAACGTCACTAAGTTCGACGTTTGTTACCCTTTTAGGCGGGTAGTGTAAGAGTGCAAGAACTCCTTGGCGGTTCGGTAAGCTCGAGTTTGAGAGCTTTATCCATTAAGCTTTGAAGACCGGTTTGATTTGGTTCCATAACCTCCGGTGTGAGGGTTGCTATGGCCTTGGCAAAAGGCTTGGGGCGTCCTCTACATTTGACCTTATACTCAATCATCCCTTCTTCATGTTTCCATGGGATGAGAGTCACGATCGAAGGTTGGTCTAGCAAGGGTCCAATCCCCTTGAGTATTCTCGGTTTCCTCATCTCGGACCTAGGCTTTGTCCTCTTCTCATCAACCTTAGCACTTTCACCATCACTCTCCGTTGTGGTGTGAAAGAGGGAATACAAGCAAATTCCATCTAGAGCTAGGGCTTCTTCAACTCTTTCAATACTCACCGTCTCACATACGCCCACATACTCAACCTTCCGGGCCTGGGCTTCATTGTCTCCACAAATAATAGTCTCACAAATAGCGGCGGGAGAAGGCATCATTGTGTAGAACTTCTTGTCATCCACGTTCTTAAGAACAACCCTCTTGTTTATGAAGTCCAAGCTTGCACCGGTTGGGTTGAGGAATGGAGTCCCGAGGAGTAGAGGGAGTTTTATGTTTGGTGCCATCTCCATCACAACGAAGTCCGTTGGTACAAGACACTTTCCAATTATGAGAGGAAAGTCTTCAACCAAGCAAAGAGGTTTCTTCGTAGAAGAGTCTCCAAATGTGATGGTGGAGGGGTAATCGTTCAACTTATCTATCCCAAGACTTTTGGCCATCTCCCAAGTCATGACATTAACGGTTGAGCCCGAGTCACACAAAGCATTATCAACTTCCAAGAGTCCAAGTGTGCAAGATATTGAGAATTTCNATCCACGTTCTTAAGAACAACCCTCTTGTTTATGAAGTCCAAGCTTGCACCGGTTGTGTTGAGGAATGGAGTCCCGAGGAGTAGAGGGAGTTTTATGTTTGGTGCCATCTCCATCACAACGAAGTCCGTTGGTACAAGACACTTTCCAATTATGAGAGGAAAGTCTTCAACCAAGCAAAGAGGTTTCTTCGTAGAAGAGTCTCCAAATGTGATGGTGGAGGGGTAATCGTTCAACTTATCTATCCCAAGACTTTTGGCCATCTCCCAAGTCATGACATTAACGGTTGAGCCCGAGTCACACAAAGCATTATCAACTTCCAAGAGTCCAAGTGTGCAAGATATTGAGAATTTCCCGGGGTTTCCAAGCTTTGGGAGAGTCTTAGGCTCGATCCTTGTTGTGCTTGGAGGCACTTTCTCTTGTGCCTTGTTGAGGAAACGACCGGGAAATGGAAGTGGAGGCTCATATGGAGGTGGAGGCTCATATGGAGGTGGAGTTTCTCTCTTT
This sequence comes from Eutrema yunnanense, assembly GCA_002933935.1. NCBI lineage: Eukaryota > Viridiplantae > Streptophyta > Magnoliopsida > Brassicales > Brassicaceae > Eutrema > Eutrema yunnanense. The sequence continues at coordinate 699,659 of PKML01043796.1, read as the reverse complement.
GACTCAACTTGTGTCTCCACGTTTTTCACTTTAACCAAGTCCTTGATGGACTTCTCAACCTTGTTACTCTTTTCTCCAACCAACATCATATCATTTTCACTCCCAAGGGTCTCCTCCCCACCATGTTGCTCAATGTCCTCGTTGAGGCTAGAGACTAACCCGAGGAACTCCTCAATAATGTGATTTTGCTCTTTGAGAGTGGAAAAGGTGTTGCAAGACTCTTTAGAGGTTAGTATGGCCTTCCCATTTGAAGAGCTTTGAGGATGATGTGAAGAAGGGGCGGCACTCCGTTGCTCTATTGAGTTCACCCTTGAGCTCAATGCCTCAACCTTGCTATTAAGATCGTTGTAAGAGCAAATGACCTTGTTAGTGGTTTCCGCTTGGCCCTTGATTAGTTGTTGGAACATGGAGGCCAAGTCAAGCTCTTGCGGTTTAGACGTAGGTGCTTGACCTTGGGGTACAAATCCTTGTTGTTGACCTTGAAAACCGGGTGGAGCTTTGGGTTGAAAGCCAACTTGGTTCCCTTGGAATTGGTTCCTTGGGACAAAGGCTTGTTGGTTGGTATTTGGAGCTTGCCCTTGAGGTTGAGTAGGTTGTGGAGGGTAGACTTGATCTTGTGGGTTCTCCACATTTTTATTACGGTAGGAGAAGTTGGGGTGGTTCCGGTAGTTTTGATTGAACCCTTGGCGTTGGTAGTTTCCTTGGTTTTGCAAGTTCCCTTGATTCCCCAAGTAGTTAACCTCCTCTTGAGTGGTCATGTCTACGTTCTCCTCTTGAAAGTAACCTTGATTCTCATCATAAGCATCCACAAAATTGACCGTCTTTTGGGAAGACACTAGTAGTTTATCAATCAAAGTGGCTTGCTTGTCCAACTTGTCGTTAAGAGCTTTCATGTCTTTGGCCCGTTTGTTCTCATCAAAATCACTAGTTGTCATTGTGGCGCGGTCATAGTCATCGCCATAGGTACCGTCACTTTGGGCCAAATTCTCGACAAGCTCCATGGCTTCCTCAACGTCCTTAGCCAAGAAGTTTCTGTTAGATGCCGTGTCAAGTAGCATACGGATTTTAGGCAAAGCACCACGGTAGAGCGTGCTAAGGAGAGAGGCGTTGCTAAAGCCGTGATGTGGGCATTGAGACGTGTAGCTTTTAAATCTCTCCCAAGCCTCATTGAAAGACTCATTGGATCGTTGTGTGAAACTTGAGATCTCGTTGCGAAGCTTGGCGGTTCTAGCCGGTGAGAAGAATTTGGCGAGAAACGCGCGTTTGCAATCATCCCACGAAGTGATAGA
>PKML01043796.1:644917-698254 GCA_002933935.1 Eutrema yunnanense | reverse complement strand
TCTTTGTAATCGATGTATGTCGTCTCGTGGTCCAACTAGATTGTCGTTGCCTCGAGATCGTGTATGCATGCACCTATAGGTTTAGAGAGAGAAATTGAAAGCAAACAAGATTAGTAACTTTGTAGGAAATAAAGCTTAATCTCACAAAGAGCCTAAACCTTAATGTTAAAACAAATCCCAATATGGCAACGGCGCCAAATTGATACAAGACTTTTTAGTCTCTTAAGAGGTATCAATATCCCCAATACGATGTAGTAAGGAGGCTATCAATCCATAATTGGGACTATTGTAAACACTAAGCATGCAAGGTTCAAAGGTAATTTAAGCTAAACAAGGTAGTTTTGTGATTAAGTATCCAAATTAAGCAAGTAAAACAACTAAGCAAGATGTAATCCAAATAATAAAGGCGGAACAAGAGATAAGGTTAATGATATAGGGTGATCCAAGTTCAATTAGTGGTGTTCATTTACTCAAGAAGCTAATTCCTAGGTAATAGACCTCTAATCTAGATTAGTTCTCTTTCAAACAACTAATCATTATGCTAATTATCAAGCCCATTAGCAAATCATCATTTGTGGATTAACAATTAGCAAGCATTAAGAATCATAACAAGATCAACCAAAGATATACCCTAAACAACTAATGTCTTAGGTTAGGAACATAAATCTCTTGTCTAGTTTGGTCTTGGCATTTCATCAAACACTTGGTGTTCATGAAATGCCTTATGATCTAGACCCACTCTTTCAAGCTAGATCTAGCATTAGGGACTCTAGACAAGAAGGAATATAAGATTATCTAATCCTAAACACCACTAATCAAACCCTAGATCCCCCTAATCTACCTTATCCCAAGATCCTTAAGACTACTCACTAATCATCATGGGTTTAACAAATCCAAGGAAAGAAGTGTTAAAGCTCATGATCAAGATGATTGAATGATTAGAAAGTAGAAGATAGATGGATTAAATCAAGAAAACAATACTCAAATTGCATAAATTAAAAGGATCAATCTCTTACAAATCACTCTTAGAGAGGGTTTTTGCTTAGAAAAAGATTTAGCCCTTCCAAATTAGGTTTTTGGGCTTAAATAGTGAATAGTGACGAACCGGGTTGACCCGGAACAAACCGGGTACCGACCCGGTTTAAATGGATAAAAAAGGCTTGGTATCGATCGATACCCTCGGTATCACTGCTCGGTATTGAGCATGGGTTTTTACACCGATGAGCCAATACCGAGCAGTGGCCTCGGTATCGGGCTTGTTCTTCAGTGATACCGAGGTCACTCATCGGTATCACAGCTCCGTATTAAGGGTCATTTCCCCCGGGATCTTCCTGTGGCAATACCGAGCTGTGCCACCGAGCAGGAGCATCGGTATCGATCGATACCGAGGGTCACACCTGGTATCGATCGATGCTCGGTGTGGTCTCTGTCTCCTTTCCTCGGGTGGCGAATTCTCCTCGTTTAACACCTGAAAAGGACTCCACAACGTGCAAGACACTCTAGGACCTAGTATGAGAACCCTAAAACTCTAAATGAGACAAAACAAGTATGATATGCAATGAAGATCCAAGTAAATGATCTTAAATCTATATGAAATGCATTCTAAATACATGTAGAATATGCACATATCATCGGTGCACAAACCCAGGCTCAATACCGAGGTGTTGCACCGAGCAGTGACCTCGGTATTGGCAAATCAGAACTCTTTATCTATTTAAACCGGGTCGGTACCCGGTTTGTCCCGGGTCGACCCGGTTCGTCACTATTCACTATTTAAGTCCAAAAACCTAATTTTGAGGGGCTAAGTCTTTTCTTAAGCAAAAACCCTCTCTAAGAGTGATTTGTAAGAGATTGATCCTTTTATTTTTATGCAATTTGAGTATTGTTTTCTAGATTGAATCCATATATCTTCTACTTTCTAATCATCCAATCATCTTGATAATGAGTTTCAACTCTTCTTTCATTGGATTTGTTGAACCTATGATGATTAGTGAGTAGTCCTTAGGATCTTGAGATAGGGTAGATTAGGGTGGTCCAAGGTTTGATTGGTGGTGTTTAGGGTTAGATAGTCTTTTATTTCTTCTTGTCTAGTGCCCCTAAGGTTAGATTCGGCTTGAAAGAGTGGATCTAGATCATAGGGCATTTCATGAACACCAAGTATTTGATGAAATTCCTTGATGAACTAGACAATAGATTTATGTTTCTAACCTAAGACATTAGTTGTTTAGGGCATACTTTTGGTTGATCTTGTTATGATTCTTAATGCTTGCTAGTTGTTAATCCACAAATGATGATTTGCTAATGGACTTGATAATTAACATAGTGATTAGTTGCTCGATAGAGAACTAATCAAGATTAGAGATCTATTACCTAGGAATGAGATTCTTTGAGTGAATGAACACCACTAATTGGAGTTGGATCACCTTATATCAATAACCTTATCTCTTGCTCCGCTTTTGTTTATTGATTTACATCTTGCTTAGTTATCTATTTGCCTTAATTAGGTTACTTAATCACATCACACTTGTTTAGCTTAACTTATAATTGTTCCTTGCATTCTCAGTGATTAGGATAAATCCCGATAAGGTTCGATAACCTCTTATGCTACAATTGCATTTAGAGAATTGACTTTAGAGATACCAAAATATCTTGTATTAGTGGCATATGTTCATATAACTCAAGACAAGGTCAGTCCCAGAGCTGTGAAAGGTTACTTCATGGGTTATCCGCAAGGAGTTAAAGGTTACAGAGTGTGGATTCCAGAAGAAGGGAAATGTACAATCAACATAAATGTAACATTTCATGAAGAATTAGTGTTCAAGGATAATGATTCCAAGAAGGTCAGATTAAACCTTGCACATCAAGGTGGAGCCACTTCAGGTCAGAATGAGGTATCTACGGGTTCAGGGTCATGTGGACTAACTTCAAGTGAAATTGAGGGGACTTCAAATCAGGAAGTGGATACAACATAAAGTGAGGGTTCAGAATCAGAATAGGAATCTAACATTCAGAAGGAACAAGAAGAAAGCCATGAAACTACAAACCAGAGTCATTGGATGATTACGTGTTGGCCATGGATAGAGCTAAAAGACCTACTAAAAAGCATGTTATGTTTGAAAGTGGAGACTATGTGGCGTATGCACTCTCCTGTGCCCAGGATCTAGACGTGAATGAGCCGAGAACAGTTGCAGAAGCAATGCAGAGCAAATACTGGAAGGAAAGGAAGCAGGCTATGTTGGAAGAAATTAGTTCTTTGGAAAAGAATCATACTTGGGAAATTATGTGATCATAGAGGAGCAGCTTGAACCAAAAATGTGGCTCTATCATGTGTGGCTTCAGAAAATCGTTGTTCAGGCTGTTCTTGAACCGATGGAACATTTGAGAAATGAGCAACACGCAAACAAGAGACAATGCAGAATAATCTTTGAGCCTGGTGGAAGTTTGTGGATTCAAATGAAGAGTGGACGTGTTCCAATCCAAACACATATCAAGCTGATGCCAAGGAGCGATCGTCCATTTCAAATCATTGGAGAAGCTTATAAGAAAAGCTTGCAAGGTGAGTATAATCTAAGTTTAATTTTTAGCTTTTCTAACTTAATTCTTTTCCTTGCAGATTGTTCGGATTTGAGGTGAAATCCTTTTCAAGTGGGAGAGGATGATGTGATCATAGAGGAGCAGCTTGAACCAGAGCTCCATCAAACATGACACACAAGCCGCATAGGAGTCAACAAGGACATATGTGCATTTCTTGGAGCATACGGAATCAACCACGAATATTCAAAGCATGAGACTACTTGAAAAACATTCTCAGCTCACCCAGAGAACACTAAAAAGTGGAATCAGTCCATTTGGAGCTCAAACAGAGGAGTTATCAGATTTACAAACCGGGTGATTCCCAACTTACACGATTTGGACATACCAGCTTTAATTGGAGGTTTCCATGAGCACCAGGACAAGTTAAACTAAAAATCAAATTGTTCTACAATCTTGATCCATCAGAGGCTCATGGCGAATTGGAATCAAGTCAAGACCAGTTTTCATTTGGAAGATATTCAATTTCTAAGTCAACGGATCCTCGACTTGCTTTATTTGGAGGCTTCAACTTTTCAACGGATCTATTGTCAAAGCTGCTGCGATTTGAACATCCTTTATGTCATCCCGGATGTTCCCAAGAAGCTCACTTATTCCCTCAAACCATCAAGATACAAAGAAGGCCCAAAGAAATCACTAAATGGGTATGTGAATTATTTTGTGCTCTTTTTTCCTTGTCCAAGTTTTGTCCCAATGGGTTTTCTTGGAAAATTTTTTAACGAGGCAAAATGATTCACATTGTTACTGGCACATTTTTTGATCTTCCTCAAGCCCAACAAGTCTACAAATTTCGACCATGAGGAAGAGCAAGAGTCCAATTTCGAATTTCAATTTGTTTTTAATGTTTACTCTTTCTCTCTCCTTCATGCAGACCCTTATTGCTTTCTCTTTATAATCTCCTTGTAAGTCATGGACGAAAATCACTTCTTCTTTTATCAAAAATCAGTATGATTTCTTCTTGTGTAGAGAGTAATTCTCTTCATAGCTTTGTTGGTGTGTAATATCCAACAAGTAACTCGATCTCTTTGGTGTGTCATATCCGAAGGATCGTTTGGTATATCAAAGGTCTTATGCAGCCTTTGTGTGACCCTTCATCTCCACAACCCTTGAAACACTTGTGTTTGCAAGGCCTATCATGTTCTTACCCAACCGAAAAGTGGCGATTCAAGGGAGTTCTTATTACATTGTTTCTAAACCTAACAGACAAAGGATTGTAGGATGCAAGTGGATCTTCAAGTACAAAGAAGGAATTTCAGGAGTAGAGCCACCGAGGTTCAAGGCCAGATTGGTTGCCAGGGGGTTTTACTCAAATTGAGGGCATCGATTACAATGAAATCTTCTCACCAATGGTTAAACATGTTTCAATCAGATTAATTATATCCATCGTGGTTAATTTTGATCTAGAGTTGGAACAGTTGGATGTTAATACAATATTTCTTCATGGGACATTGGATAAAGAGATTTATATAAGTCAACCAGAAGGATTCATAAAGAAAAGGGAGGAATCAAAGGTATGTTTGCTAAAGAAGTCATTGTATGTCTTAAAGCAGTCACCAAGACAGTGGAATCACAGGTTTGATGAATTCATGAAAAGGCAGAACTACAAGCAGAGTCGTCATGATCCGTGTGTGTACTTCAAGGGAGTTGATATTCAGGAAAGGATTTATCTATTGATCTATGTTGATGATATGTTGGTTGCGTCTAGGGACAAGAAAGGAATTCAGAGGTTGAAAAAAAATTTGAAGAAAGAATTTAAAATGAAGGACTTAGGCCCAGCTACCAGGATCTTAGCCTTGGATATTTTCAGAGATATAGAAAAGGGAATGCTAAAGCTTTCACAAGAGAAGTATCTAAGACAAGTATTAAAGGCTTTCAACATGGATGAAACTGAGTATATGGATAAGGTGCCTTATGCTAGTGCAGTGGGCAGTCTAATGTATGCTATGATTGGGTCTCGTCCAGATTTGGGATTTGCTATTTGTCTGGTCAGCAGATACATGTCACAACCAGGGAGGTCACATTGGGCAGCAGTCAGATGGGTTTTCAAATACTTAGTTGGTGCACTGGATATTTGTTTGACGTTTACTAAACAAGAAGAGTTTGATATTGTTGGATTCAGTGATTCAGATTATGCAGCAGACCTCGGCAGAAGAATGTCAATATCTGCATATGTTTTCGAAGTTGGTGGAAATACAATGATAGATCTATCAAATGGGCGGGCTGTCCGTGGACAAGCCCAATCCATATCATTACGGAGGGACCTTGGTCACGCCCAGAAACGAAACGGTCCAATTGGACTAAGACCGTACGGACAGCAGACAAAAACGGGCTAGACCATGTGGACAATGGACATGCCCAAATACTTAAAAATCTAGGGTTAAATCAATTTGGGGCAAAAATTAGAAGTCTCTCTTCGTCGTCTTCGTCGAGACCCTTCGTCATCGTCTCTTCGTTGAGACCCTTCGTCTTCGTTCGTCGAGACCCTTCGTCTTCGTCGAGACCACTTCTGCTTATCAGGTTCGTCAAGACCCTTCGTCTTCGTCGAATCTCGATTTAAGGTTTTGATTATTTTTTTGGATCAAGTGTTGTAATTTCCTCTCCTTTGGTCAAATTAATGTTGTAATTTCGTGGGAGTGAGTCTTACTTGGTTCAGATTTCTCCCATTAATCGACATGTCTTTGAGTTCGAAGTTAGTCTGAGCCAACCCTATGGGTTCAGTTTTCTCCCATTAATCCACATGTCTTTGAGTTCGAAATTAGTCTGAGCCAACCCTATGGATTTGTTAGTGACTAGAGTGTTGCGGGTTTCTAAAAAGATCCTTTCCATCAGCTTGAGGTTTAGTCTTAATCCGACAGTTCTTCTTCTTGGTGTTGCTGCAGTTTATTGTTTTGTTTTGGTTTAACTAGATCTGTTGAAATTTGGGGTTTAAGAATCTCTCTCTCTCTCTTTAATTCTGGTAATTCAATGCAGTAGGTTCAATGATTAAACTTGTTTTTGAAAAAGAGAAGTAAAGAACAATAACTCTGGTTCAGGTGGGAGCCATTGCGCCTCAGGGCTTGGAGTCATTGCGCGAAAGTATTCATGATGGCCTTGGAAGTACATAATGGGTAACACGAAAGCCAATTCCAGCTTGGAATCATTGCGCGAAAGTATTCATGACAAAAGCCAAAGATATATTTCTTCTGAGATGTCAAAAAAAAAGAGGATATATTTCTTCTGTTTTTAGGACTTTATAGGTTTGTTTTTGTAATTAATAATTAAAATGAGTTTAATTGTACCCTTTTATTTTTGTCGCATAGTTCATTTTACCCCCAAAAGGTTTTTTAGTGTTTATTTTTACTTATGTAGTATATGAGTTTTTAGTGTGTGTGTGTGTGTGTTTTTTTTTGTTAAAGGGTTTGCTAGAGTTTTTAGTGTTCTAGGGTTGGGAAAGTTGTGTAGCAAGACAAGATAAAATATAGCAAGGAAACAAAGATACAAGAATGGTAGTTGACATTGATAGAATTTTGCGGTTATTCATAACATATTTATAATTAGCAGGTAATACGTAATATATCAACAATTTTATCTTATTTAGTTAGCTTAGATTTAGATAGGTTTTTTTTTTTTTTGTAAAATGTAAAGATTATATTACCGATTTTCAAATTTTTGACAGAATTACAAAGGAAACAAGAAAGGGAAATACCGAAAACTACAACAAACGGAAACAACAGCCAAGACATGAAAAAGCAACCTAACAAACCACTTGAAAGGGAACCAAAGGGAGCGGCAGAGCAAGGAGCAAACTGCGGGAAGGGGAAGCTTCGACGACAAAAAACCCTTGATGTTGCCACGAGAATTGAGTTCCAGGCCCGTCCTCAAAATCTATAAACCCAATACCTACAACTTTACCACGAGCTTAGAAGACCCTCTTTGAGGCTAACGAGCAAGCTTATGTCTGAAATCACTGGCGGGTAGGAAATAGAGTACCCCGCACGCGAGAACTAGGATAGCAAACTCGAACAACCTCCCCGAAGCCGAGACCACCAAAACACCCCACAAGACAAGTCCACAAAGAACTGATGCAAAGGGGACTCATCCCGAGCAAAGCTACCTAAACAACAGACCAAAGAGCCCCTAGAAGACCGTTGCAGGAGCTTGAATACGACAAAGAAACATCCGCACGCTGCTGAGACCGAACACGCACCGACGAGAGACTTCGGGCCACCCGGAAGAGAAGACGATCGAAAACTCCTCCACCATAGAGACACTTTCCGAGCCACACCACCGTAGTTATTTATAGATGGTTACTGAAATGGCTAATATATAAAAAAAAATTGGCTAATATAAAGCAATTGTTTCAAATGTATCATTTATTCAAATATATATGTACATGCCAAAAAAAAAAATTTCAAATATATATGTACGTACATCTGTCTATATATTTACAATGATGACACTCGTGCAGCTGATATATCTATATTGTTGTAAACATTAGTTTTCTGTAACAGATTTACGTGAAGTACTATCTAGCTTGAACAACAAAAACAAAAAAAAAGATTTACGTGACGTCATGAAGAATCTTTCAGCCCTTTGACTACCATCAATTAGTTCTTTGGGTATAATATGTTGTAGTAATTTTATGTTTGTCTAAAAAATGTAAAGAACACTAGTATAATATATCTAAACACCAGTCGAAAAAACACTTTGATAGTTATCAAAATAATAAAAACACTTGAATATTGTGACAATATAATGAGAAGTGATGCTAAATCTAAATTGCAGACTCTGGATAATTGTACAGATTGATCATAAAAAATGCAGACTATTACAAAAGTTGATAAAAGAAGAATACTTTACGTAATGTAGGCGTTTTGATGAACTCCTTAATTAAGTTCATCGTTCGTGGAAAATAATACAAGCAATGACTTTTTTGGACATTATGATTGGTTACAATGATCTTATTGGACATGTGAGGAGGCAAAGTGTTATCTTTATATCTATATTGTTATTTAACCCTACATTAGTAATCTAAAAAAAACTTTGATAATAATCCAACAATCACGCCGATTTAACCAATCCTGATTTGTCAGAAGCTTTCACGAGAAATTAAGAAAACACATTTATCAAAAAAAAAAAAAATTTAAGAAAACACACTCATAATTGTTTGTGCGAGTATGTGTGTAATGTATACATGGACAACGTTGTTTTTTCCTTGTTTGGATTGGTCGGGTTGCAATAGTGTCAGGTGGTTAGACCGTTCATTTGGATATTCCTAATTCTATTTGGTCTAGACTAGACCGTCTAGTCGAACTTGGATGTATATTCATATTCCGAACTAAGAACAAAAAAAGTGGATAAGTTTTTCTGAGTTATTTGATATTTTTTAGAAGTTTAATATATCACATATACTATTCGACAGCAAAAATATTATTTCGTAGAAGTGTGGAACCATTTGACTCAAAATTTGACGTGTAAAACCATTCCTCAAATGACTCAATCTGTTGGACACCATATGAATCTAGGTTTCTTACATATAAATCGCATATATACTAACAGTTAAAGTCCATTCGATCGATTATCTCCCTCTCATAGAAGGCTATTATCCTTCTAAATCAAATACTTGATTGAGCTTAGCGTGACCACTAAGTAGTGTATGTATATGCCATTCAAATTCAATTAGGAATTTCATAGTCTTAAAACACATGATCATTCACTAGTTTAGTCTAGTAAAAAAAGATCGGTTTCCAAACCACCTTATGTCTTATTCGACATTTAGCATCTAAAACTCTCTTTCAAAATTTTGTTTATTCGACCGGTAATTGTAGTATGTTATTAAGTTTTGAGAAACGAGTAATGGAATATTATGACATAGTATCTACAACAGATAAGTAAGATGTATGTTATTAACAAAATTTATTTAATCTCATGTATGGAATAATGAATTGAATTATTATTTTAATCTCATGGTGTGGGACTATTCACAAAACACTAAAAATTGAATTATTATTTTATTTGTATTTTTTTTTTCATCTAATCTTTATTTATATAAAAAAATCAAGGTACATCAAAATTACATAAAATAGAAACAATATAAAGCGATAATACAACTAAATAAATTTTGGCGATTCTTTTCTCCGAGAAAATTTACTCGCATAGAGAGTGTCCATCCTTTCCTAATTCACATTCAATCTGATGCGATCTTCATATTTGGCTATTATCCATGTTTTTCCATGTTGTATTATATTGACCCATTCCCAATAAGGATCTAGAAATGTTCGTCGAAAAAAACCCAATATACTGATTCTTTCGATCGAAATAAGATTTGAGACTGCCAATTTTTAACGACTGTACGAATGTCGCCATACAACAAGGGTGCATCTTCCGTTCCAAACTGTCCTACCCTCATGGTGGTTTCCATGGTATTAATGCCCTATTCAGTAAAGTAAAATCCCCAGAAAAAAATGAACTAGAAGCAATATATACACCGGGATCCCAAATTCTGCGACCAAGGCACCATTTGCAAAGAAAATCCGCAACTAGTGCGATAGAAAATTGGCAAAATCTTACCAAAGTGACATCGCAGTGGACCTTTACCACCACATAGATAGAAGATGTCTGAATGGAACAGTCGTAAAATCGCTTTACACCGGCATCAAGATCGGAAATCATTATCCTCATAAAGAGATGGTGAAAAAAAACATGGCCATGTCTATTGCCATCTCTCTCTATCACTTGAAGTAATACGAGAAACACGAGAAGAAAGATGATGATAACAAGCGAAACCATCATCGTTGAATTGACGGCCATGTAAGACACAAAACAAAGGAATCAGCGTTGGAGCATCAACAAATTTTGATCGGAGGCCATAGAACTCGCTCCGACGCCGAAAATTAAAAACTATGAAACAAAGAGGAGAAGAGAACGACCGACACCGGATCCGACGTCGACCGAAGGAAATCTGATGACGACGGTGGTTTAATTTCCCTCGTTGGGAGATAAGCGGTTATGATGGCTAGGATCACCTTTGTTGACGCCTCTTATTTGTGTTTTTTATTTAGTAATATAATTAAATTGTTGTTTATCAACTAAAAATAAATATACCATCAATATTTTTGTATCTTTTCATTTTAAAATATAAAATTATAATTATAATTAATATGAAATATTAATTTGCACAACATATCTAAATTAATACGTAAATTGATTAAGATTAAAAATACATATTAAAATTTAATTAAAACACTGAAAACATAAAATTACAAAATTAAAACCAAACAAACATAAAAACTAAATGTAACAAGATAATTTTTAAGGACATAATATAAAACTATAATCTAATATCCGGGAAAACCATTTTCGGGCCTGCTAAGATAATTATAGTATTGGGTATAATTTTGTTGGTCACTTGGTGATCTTTGGTCTTAACACGCTTTCAGACCAATTTTGTTTTGAATTTTTAGACTAAAAAAAAAAGGAAACCAAGGTTTCAATCCATAAATAATTAATTAATTAATAGAAAAAATGAAAAAGGATTAAAATGAAAATATACCTTGGGTAGCAATCCGTAAACAGCCTCCAACTCTCCAGAGGTGAGAGGTGTATCGTCGAAAGAAAGTGCAGATCTCTGTGTTTGAAAACGAAAAAAAAATTAGAATTAAAAAATTTAGAAAAAAACTAGAAACAAGAAAACGAAAAAACGAAAAAATTGTTTTCTGTCACTCTAGCCGCCAACAGACTTCTCCCAGTGGCGGCGATGGAGGGAGATTTATGTCGTAGTTGTCATCTTTTTCGGTGCCTACTTCTGCTCCTCAGTCTCTTAGCTTTTCCGATGGTCTCCTCAATCTCAGTTGTCATCTTCTTCTTCTTTTTTGTTTCCTTTTATTTTGTGATCTTTTGCTAGCTGATGTATCTGGTGAAGTCTGTTGATCTTTGTTTTGCCGATTTTAATTTTTAGATCTCAGTAGTTTATCGCAAATATGGATATTTCTTGATTTGTTTTCTGTCTTCTGCCTCTATGTTTATATGCTGATGCTTTTGATTGGATTTCAATATATGAGAACTAAGTTTCGATTATTTTCTTTTGCAGACAAAAGTTTAACTGATCAACCATTACAAAACCCAAAATGGGAACTGACCTGTTCGAAAGATGCTGAGGGAAGTTCAATCTGTAATCTGCCATCTACTGAACTTCCCTCAGCATCTTTCGAACATGTCAGTTCTCATTTTGTGTTTTGTAATGGTTGATCAGTTAAACTTTTGTCTGCAAAAGAAAATGATCGAAACTTAGTTCCCATATATTGAAATCCAATCAAAAACATCAGCATATAAACATAGATCTTAATAGAGGCAGAAGAAAGCATAAGACAAAAAACAAATCAAGAAATATCCAGATTTGTGATAAACTACTGAGATCTAAAAATTAAAATCGGCAAAACAAAGATCAACAGACTTCACCAAATACATATGCTACCAAAAGATCACAAATTAAAAGGAAACAAAAAAGAAGAAGAACATGAAAACTGAGATTGAGGAGACCACCGGAGAAGTTAAAAGACTGAGGAGCATAAGGAGGCACCGAAAGAGACGACGAATACAACATAAATATCCCTCCACCGACGCCTGCTGAGGGAAGTTCAATCTGTAATCTGCCATCTACTGAACTTCCCTCAACATCTTTCGAACGTCAGTTCTCATTTTGTGTTTTGTAATGGTTGATCAGTTAAACTTTTGTCTGCAAAAGAAAATGATCGAAACTTAGTTCCCATATATTGAAATCCAATCAAAAGCATCAGCATATAAACATAGATCTTAATAGAGGCAGAAGAAAGCAGAAGACGAAAAACAAATCAAGAAATATCCAGATTTGTGATAAGCTACTGAGATCTAAAAATTAAAATCGGCAAAACAAAGATCAACAGACTTCACCACATACATATGCTACCAAAAGATCACAAAATAAAAGGAAACAAAAAAGAAGAAGAACATGAAAACTGAGATTGAGAAGACCATCGGAGAAGTTAAAAGACTGAGGAGCAGAAGGAGGCGCCGAAAGAGACGACGAATACAACATAAATCTCCCTCCACCGACGCCACCACCGAGTGAAGTCGTCATCATCATCTCCAAGGCAGCGTCACAAGAAAATTAGAGCAGAGCCGCCGAAGATTGGAAGATGAAGCGGCGGTGTAAGACCAAAGTTGTTTTCTCTACGTCGATGGATTTAAGGCTAAATCAGTCTAAAACAAAATCAGTCATTGCTGCTTCGGCTGTACGGGAAATTTATTGAAAGATGGGTTCGACACAAAGTGTATCATCGTTTAATGACGAGAGAAAGAAGATAAAGGGAGAATTTATGGAGGAAATGCTTGATGGTTCGTTGAGGCTGACGGATATATGCAACGTCTCGAGAAATCCGGTTCGGGAATTTTGCGTCAGTTTAATAACTTTGTGGTCGGAGTTTTCAGGTTTTTCGGATTTTTTTGTGTTTTTGGGGTTTTCGGATTTTTCAGTTTTCGGTGTTTTTTTGGTATTTATAAATATATATATGTTTGGAGTTTTGAAATTAACTTTATTAGCACAGTTGGCAGGGTGCATGTGATATATTTGAGAGGTGTAGATTTCGACCCACTATTTTACATAATTTTTTCCAATTATTTTGCCGAAAACGACGTAGTTTTGGTAATCAATATACGATTTTATACGGTTTTAAAAATCTATACACGGTCGAGAGTTATATTGCGTTTTGATTGTCGGGTGAGAAGTTGATCTGCATTTTTCTGTGGTGATGGGTTTTCTTACAAATCGGAACCAGGTGACGGGTTTTTTTTGGCAAAAAACCCTATTCTATTTCATTGGTATATGTTCTGCTTTTGGATGCAATACTGTTCGTTTAGCCAGTTCATTTTAATATTTGTGTTTGGATACAATGTGGAAGCAAAATTATTCGTATAAAAAAATCTTGATATATTATATACAAAATTGTAGTATTGTGTTTATGTAGACTTACAACTTCAAGTCGAAATAGAGAAATCAAAATTTGTGATGGAATTGCAAAATCATAAATTGATGAATGTATTAATTAATTATGTAACATAATATAGTTAAGAACGAAATATATCACAAACATAACCAAATTAATTATATTACATGAAATATATCACAAACATAACCCTATCGCAAAATCTTTGTTAATTCACTGATTTAATCGTAAAATAGACCCAAACACACAAGGCCCATTACAAGTTAAATCGATGAAAATATTTAATTCTAAATAATTGTATACTTAATTTTTTTTAAAAAAAAAAATTGGCTACTTGTAATTTTTTTTATGGGAAACATTGGTTTCCTTTTTTTGTTTTTTTTTTAAGTCACAAAACAAAATCAGTCAAAAAAAATGGGATAATTGTAAATTTAAAGCAAAAAATGAAAAATATTGTCCCCTTAGACTAAAATACCATTTATTAAATATAAAAAAATACAAAATAAATATTTATACTTACTTTATAAATTCCGAAAATTCATATTAAGTAAGTAATATATATTGTGTAATTTATCTTAGGAAAAACAAAAAATTTAAAAAATATTTATTTTCATGTTCTACTAATTGTAGAATTTGGTTTCTAGTATTTGCTCTAAAATCTACCAAGTATATAATAGGTATTCTACTATTTATTTTGCATTCTACTATCCTTATAGAATCTGTTATCTACAATGTTGTATTTATTCTACTAATTGTAAAATTTGCATTCTACCATGTTCTCTATATTCTACTTTTTGTAAAATAGAAGTTTTACAATTTTCTCTATATTCTACTTTGTTACTTTGTTGTAGAATAGAAGTTCTACTATTTTGTCTTGATTCTACTGAATGTATAATATATATTCTACCAAGTGGTTAACAAAATCTGAGAGAAAATCTTGAACAACACAACTGAAAATCTTCAAAAAATATTTTGTTTTCCTTTATTAAATCGTTTTGAAAACGTTTTTTCCTTAAAAAATATTCAAAAAATATTTATTTTGTCGTGTAATCTTTTTTTTTCTTTTCCCTTTTTGAAAACGTTTTTTTTTTCGAATCCTTTGGTTTTTTTTAGAAATTATTATCAAGACACGTTTCTCCCTTTTTTAAGACGCAAACTCTTTTTTATTTTGTTATTAATGCATTTTTATTTTAACTTTAATTTTGATTTTTTAAAATATTAATTATTATTATTTTAAGAGGTAAAACTGGATTACCCTTAATATAAATACTAAAGGAACAATAATCTTTCAATAAATACTAAGGGAACAATAATCTTTCAATAAATACTAAGGGAACAATAGTTCCAATTTTTTACTCTAAATTCCCCATTCTCCCAAAAAATATCAGTCAAAAACAAAATCAGTCATTGCTGCTTCGGCTCAAGATCGAAGCTTCGGGGACTGGCCCACCTCTTCTCTCTGTTGTAGGAAAAAAAAAATTATAAATAATTAATTAATTAATTAAAAAAATTAAAATGAAAGTACCAATTTCTGAGTTTAAAAACAGAAAGAAATCAAAAATAAAATTAGAATTAACAAATTTAGAAACAAGAAAACGATAAAAACAAAAAAAAAACATTCGAGTCAATCTTTCTTCCACAAGCATGAATGCAGTCAGTCAATTGTTTATCTAATTTGAGAGACCAAACCTGAAGAAAAAATCGAAGGAAATTAAAAAACGAAATCTGCCCTAGATCCTAGATCTTACCGTGGATTTTAGAAGAACCTGAAATCTTCTCTTGCATTCTCGAGAAGACCTTCTCCTAGAAAATTTATCTGACGAAATATGTTTCCGATTGGAAACATATTGTTGAAACCCTTGCACGAGAATAGGGGTGTCAATTAGGGCCAAAGTCCGAGGGCCGACCCGGCCCGACCCTGAAAAACAGCGGGCTCAGGTCTAGAAATATAAACCCGAAAAAAATCGGACTTTTCGGGTTAAAGCCCATTCGGGCTAATGTGTTTTCGGGCTTAGCCCGATCGGGCTCGGACTAGCCCGAAAAGCCCAGAACTTTATATTTTAATTAGTTAGAGATTTTATTTAAACATTTATCTTTCTAAAAATAATAATTTGACATATTTTCTATACATTTCGTGATACATGTATCATTATCATTCATCCATATTTACTTCATATTTTTAAAATCATTATATATAGATTTTCAATGACATTTCTATATAATTTATACATGTCAAAATTTAATATTATTTTACTTTTTTTTATATGTACCTCTTGATGGTGATGAAGATTTAGAAGACGATGAAAGAGATTCTAATCTAAACTCTACTACCTAGATTTGAAGTGTTTTGATTTTATGTTTTATTTTGTAATACAATTTATTTGAATTTTATTTATTTTTTTGTCAAACTTTTGCTTTTAAATTTAATTGGATTTGATATAATACATTTCAATTTAGATTTATTTTGATAAATATTTTATTTTAATTATTCATCTGAGAATTGTGTATTTTTGTGTTTGTAAATAAAAGAACGAAAAAGCCCGAAAAAGCCCGAAAATCCCTAAATTTTTTATCTCCACCTTTCTCGTCTCGTCTCTTTCCTTCGTTCTTCTTCCTTCGTTCTTCGTTCTTCGTTCTTCTTCTTCTTCTCTACTCCCATCAAATCCAAAACTCCAAAACCGATTTTGTTCTATTCACCAAATTTAAAACCCGTTTCCGTCGTCTCAAAGATGAATCCACCACCAAATCCCTAAAATTTGAAATCAATTTTCAGTATTTGAAATCCCAAAATCGCAGAATCAAACTTAATAACTAAAAAAAAAACTTAATAACAACTCAGCTAAAAAAACCCAATTTTGATTTCAATCTTACGAAATCAAGGGCACAAATAACTTTCCCTTGATTTCGTAAAATCAATCTTACGAAATCAAGGGATTAGGTAGAGATTAATGGGCTATGAGCCTTAATCTCTAGAGAGTGTGTGAAGATTGTCCCACATGGGAAGTGGGAAGAGACATTAAATAATATATAAGAGACTTGGGCCAATCCACTCATTGCCAATTGGTTTTGAGTTGGAAGCCCAGGAAACTTAACATGGTATCAGAGCGCGAACACACACTGCCCGTAATCCGGCCCAAAAGAAGGCCCGACCGCCCCGACCCGAGGATTGATGGTCTGTCGAGTTTAATGGCTAGAAGAGCCATTATCTCGAGGGGAGGTATTGGGATTAGGTAGAGATTAATGGGCTATGAGCCTTAATCTCTAGAGAGTGTGTGAAGATTGTCCCACATCGGAAGTGGAAAGGGACATTAAATAATATATAAGAGACTTGGGCCAATCCACTCATTGCCAATTGGTTTTGAGTTGGAAGCCCAGGAAACTTAACAGCAAGATCCGTGTAGGCTACACGGTGTAGCAGATGATGACGTCGCAAAATCTAGGGGTTCTGTTGTCTTCTTCGCCGGAGCTGTGGTGGTCGACGACGAAAGAAAATTACCCGACTGTTCCTCGAAAATTGCAGAGAGAATAATTTGTTTTCTTTTCTTTTTTTTGTTTTATCTAATAAATAATAGTTTTTATTTTTATAAATTATTAATTTTTATTTTTCTGATAAAATAAATCGAATTTGGTAAATAAAAAATGGTAAAACCGGGTTTTTAAAATATAAATATTGTAAAATACACGAAATTTAATAGTTTATGTATTAAAAAAAAGAGTGATTGATAGTTTGAGTATTAAAATTGATGTCAACGTTAGTCTGTGTATTTTTCTAGGTGTCAAAATAGTTCGTGTATTAAACGTCCAAATTATATAGAGTTAGTGTATTTTTAAGCTTTTTTTTTATTTATACGATATTTTTAAGGTTTTTTATAAGGGTATTTAAGTAATTGTTTATAAGATCCGAGAGTTTAAAAAACAGGTCAAAAGGATCCGCCTGCTTTTAACCAGTCAGAATAAATTAAATAAATAAAAACAAATAGAAAAAATGAAATTCAATAACCAATCAAATTATAACGTTTAATACATATGGATTTGACGTCATCATTTTGATAGGCTGAGAATGAACGGGATCCACTTAAGCTTATTCTCGTTTAATAGAAAGATTATAGATAAGATATAGTTAAAATGTCTCTGTTTCTCTCTCCAGGCGATTTCTTTGGCGATTTCAATGGCGATTCTAGAAATGGTCTTCTCTTTTCTCCTTTGAGTCTTTGTCCGGCAGTTAACAATCGTTTCTTTGCCGGTTTCTGTCCGTTGAGATTCTTCTCTGGCGGTTGTGGGAGTTATCCCTTTTCTGGCTTTTGCCAAATCCCTAAACCGCCATGGATCCTTCAATCTATAAATACTTTCACCATTGTCTTCTACTCGCTTCCTCTTCTCCAAATTTCTGCAACAATGAGTGATAATATCAGAAGAAAAATGCAGGACATCGCTTTGGGCATGAATGATGCACCAATCGCTCTTCCTCAGGCAGTTTGTGCCCAAGCGGCGCAAGCAAATCGTCTTGCGATAGTTGGAGTTCTTCTCAACCCAAAGAAACAAAATATGCGTGCTTTGATCAACCAGATGCCTCGACTGTGGGGTTTCAGTTCTGATGTCGTAGGAAGAATTGTATCCCCGACAAGTTTCCAAATTGTTTTTCAATCAGAAGAAGCACTAAATCTGGTTCTTAGGCGTGGTCTGTGGTCTTTTAGTGAGTGGATGCTGGTCACCCAACGTTGGTATCCCAATATCTCGGAGGATGAGGTGAAGACAATTCCATTTTGGATCCAGATTCGTGGGATTCCATCACAGTTTCTAAACCGTGAAATGGTGGACTTCATTGGTGGCACTCTTGGACCAATGATTGATTCCGACTTCAATGAAGCAGCGAATCTGGTTGATTGTGTAAGAATCAAGGTAAAATGGAATATCGATAATCCTCTACGCTTCAAACGAAACTTCCAATTTTCTACGAATGAAAACACGATTCTGAGTTTTCGTTACGAGAGATTAAGGAATTTCTGTGTGAAGTGTGGCCTACTTTCCCATGAATCGAGAGACTGTCCTCTACGTTCTGATGATACATATGATGATCAAGATAGCAACGGCGACGATGGTAATAATGGTGACTCGCAACAGAGGAACGTTGGAGATTTCTGTCCCGACGATATTGCAAATCTGGAAAAAAACAATACGGTTGTTGGACCGTCTTCTGGACAGATGGTTGATGCAGTTACGAGCCCTTCTTTGGAAATTGATGTTGATATGACGGTGGAAAAATGGCGCTATGTCCAATCCCATCTACAACAAGATATCTCTCCAGGCTTTGGTAAAAGGAAAAGAGACGAGATTGAAGCTATGTTGCATTGTTACGACAAAGTACACTCTGAAATACATACTTCGGATCTGTATGGGGATTTGATGCCAACTAAAATTTCAGGTATTCATTGCTCTAGCGTCGATGGTCCTACTGGTTTAGAATTATCTGAGATGTCGCCTGGTATGGATAGTTATCGAAAACGGATAGAGGAAGAGGATTATCAGAGGCGTCGAATGGCTAAGGGAAAGTTTAGGGAAGATGAATTTATAGATGTGTTTGAAGCTTATGTGAATCAAGGAACTGAATCTGTTTTGCGTAAGAAAAGAAAGGAGGCAGTGGAAGTCATGCTTGAGACTCCAATTGCCATACAAGATGAACGGATGGTCCTGTTTCCGTTCAAGGAGGAATTGTGTGAGTCTACTGGCTCATGCTCTGAGGTCAGGCTTATAGACAGAGGCGCGGGGGGCCCGGTACCCCCACAGTCAACATGAAGATCTGTTCATGGAATTGCCGAGGGTTAAAAGCTCCACTCATCGAGGAAAGGCTGAAGGAACTATGCAGAACAGTTTCTCCAGACTTATTGTTTTTAGTGGAAAATTTAAATAAGTGTGATATTGTAAGGGATGTGTGTGTAAGTTTAGGATTTGATTTCGTAATTTCTGTTCCTCCTTGTGGCAGAAGTGGGGGACTTGCTTTATTATGGAAAAAGGCTGTATGTATAACTAAGTTATTTCATTCTGTAAGAATGATTGATGCCTTTGTTGAATACAATGGTATGGATTTCTATTTGTCATGTATCTATGGTGATCCAAACCAATCAAAAAGACATGATTTATGGGAAAGAATAGAAAGAATGAACCAATCTCGAGAAGGACCATGGTTACTTTGTGGGGACTTCAATGAGATTCTATCTAATGAAGAGAAAGATGGAGGTCCAATACGTGATGAGCGAAGTTTTCAAGACTTCCGAAACATGTATAGTTCTTGTGACTTTGTGGATCTTCGACACAAAGGAAATCGCTTTTCCTGGGTAGGACAACGAGGAAAACATCTTGTTAAATGTTTTTTAGACCGAGTGATTACCAATTCTGAGTGGTTAGCAAAAATTCCTGCATCTGAAGCAGAATTTCTACGGTTATATGGATCAGATCATCGACCCGTAGTAACTACTGTGGCTTTTGTTAATGAGAACCCGTTCAAACAATTTCGTTTCGATAAACGCTTGTTACAAATAAAGGAGTTTAAGGATTTTGTTAAGGATGGCTGGAATTCTTCTCGTCTCAGAAACAACCCATCGATTCTAGATAGAATCACAGAATGTCGCAGATCAATGGGTCGTTGTCGTTAATCTTCAAAGCTTAATTCTGCAAAACGAATAGATGAACTGCAATTTGAACTCGAATTAGCCTTACTTTCTCCAGGACCGTCGCGACAAGCGATTCCAAGTTTACGACAAAGTCTTGCAAAAGCTTTTCGAGATGAGGAAACTTACTGGAAATTAAAAAGCCAAAATACCTGGCTATGTGAAGGAGACAGAAGCACCAAATTTTACCATGCTTGCACAAAAGAACGTTACTCTCACAATCGGATCCATTCAATTAAAGACAACTTGGGCCAGACCTATCGTGGAGATCTGCAAGTTGGAGAACACGCTCAAGATTTCTTCCAAAACATATATAAAAGTGATAACAACACTTTCCAGCACACAATCTTCTCTGAATTTAAACCCTATGTGACAGAAGATATAAATAAACATATCACAAGGGAGTTCACAGAAGAGGAGATCTTTGAGGCAGTATGCAGTATTGGAGCCGACAAAGCCCCGGGTCCTGATGGTTTAACTGCAAGATTTTATCAACAATGTTGGGATATAGTTGGACATGATATTATACGTGAAGTGAGGTCCTTCTTTCAAACATCAACTCTTCAACCGAGTATTAACCACACCAATATTTGTATGATTCCTAAAATCAACAAACCAATCACACTTTCTGATTACAGACCCATTGCTTTATGCAATGTTCTATATAAAATAATCTCGAAACTTTTGGTAAAAAGATTAAAGTCATCCTTAAATCAGATTGTCTCTGAGTCTCAAGCAGCCTTCATTCCCGGTAGACTGATTTCCGATAATGTGTTAATCGCTCATGAATTAATGCATTCACTAAAATCAAGGAAAAGAGTCTCACAAACTTATATGGCCATCAAAACAGATATGAGCAAAGCTTACGATCGTGTTGAATGGAGGTTTTTGGAGGAGACTATGAGAGCTTTTGGTTATTCTGAATTGTGGATAAGTTGGATAATGACCATGGTTCGTACTGTCAGTTACTCGGTCTTAATAAACGGTAATCCACAAGGTGTTATTACTCCAGAACGTGGTTTACGACAATGTGATCCATTATCACCCTACCTGTTTATTTTGTGTGCTGACGTCATGAGTCATCTTCTGGATGTAAAAGTGCGAAAAAAACAAATTAATGGGATTAAAACTGGTAATGGTGTTCCGTCGATTACACACCTATTATTTGCCGATGATTCACTATTTTTCTGTATTGCAAATCAGAAAAACTGTACTGCGATAAGAGATGTCTTTCAAGTTTATGAGCAATTTTCGGGACAAAAAATAAATCAAGAAAAATCAATGATTACTTTCGGCTCTCGTATACCCGGAAACAAACAAGAAAGACTTAAGTGTGTACTTGGTATTAATAATCATGGGGGTGGTGGAAAATATCTAGGCTTACCGGAACAATTTGGAAGAAAAAAGAAAGATATGTTTAACAATGTAATCAATCGAGTCAAGGAGCGTACGTCAGCTTGGAAAGCTCGTTTTTTTATCTCCGGCCGGTAAAGAGGTTCTGTTAAAATCTGTTGCAATATCAATGCATGTTTGTTCCATGTCATGCTTCAAATTACCTCAACAAGTAATCACAGAAATAGAACAAATTTTGATGAGATTCTGGTGGGAAAAAAGCTCACAAGATCGTGGTATTCCTTGGGTGGCTTGGAAAAGATTACAATACGCGAAATCAGAGGGTGGTCTAGGGTTTCGAGACTTGGCAAAATTCAATGATGCTTTGTTGGCAAAACAAGCGTGGAGACTATTGACTGTTCCAGATTGTCTTTTCTCCCGTCTTTACAAAGCATGATACTTCAAAGATGATCATCTTTTTGATGCTAAATCACGTTCGTATCAGTCCTTTGGCTGGGCTTCAATTCTAGAAGGTATCAAGTTGCTGAAAAAGGGTTGTCGTTCTATTATTGGGGATGGACAAACTACACGTGTCTTTCATGACAACTGGCTCCCGACTCATCCCCCAAAACCAACAACTACTGAAAATAATGCATCAGATCTGTTGGTTGCAGATTTAATTATAAGAAATGGCAATATAAGATCTTGGAACGAGAATGTTTTGTCTGATGTGTTGACTGATAATGATCAAGAGCTTGCTAAATCGTTATATTTAAGCCATCGTCAATCAGAGGATAAAGTAAAATGGAATTACACGAAATCAGGGATGTATACAGTCAAATCAGGATACTGGTTTTCAAGACATTCTCAACATTTAAATAACGTTATACCTCCAATACCCAATGGAGACCCGCAACTGAAAAAAAAAATTTGGAAGCTCCAAATTATGCCAAAGCTCAAACACTTCTTATGGAGAACTCTATCTGGGGCTTTAGGAACTTCATCACGCTTAATATCTCGTGGCATATGTATAGATAGTACATGTCAAAGGTGTTGTTCTGGGTCTGAAACCATAAACCATTTATTGTTTACTTGCCCTCTATCAATATCTACATGGCGATCTTCAAATTTGCCTCTACCATTTTTATTCTCTCCTTCAACAGACCTAGAGGTGAACATCAAAAATATTCTCGATTGCCAAAATAATTTGGGATTAACAATGGAACAGAAATTTCTGCCCTTTTGGTTAATGTGGAGAATCTGGAAATCACGAAATAATTTGATTTTTCAAAAAACTCGTATAAAGCCAAGACGAGATGTTTCACATGTCGTAGCTGATGTAAATGAATGGATTAGAAGTTTGAATTTACACGGAGACTCTAACAACAGTGCTCCTACGGTTGTTAATGAAAGAGGTTCTTCATCATGGACACGACCAACTTTTGGTTCCCTTAAATGTAATTATGACGCTGCATATGATACAATTACAAGAAGGGTTGTTGGTGGCTGGATCCTCCGAGACCATCAAGGCCTTGCCAAATTCTGGGGATCAGCTATTTTACATCAAGCAGGATCATCTCTCGAAGCAGAGTGTAAAGCACTTTTACATGCCATTCAATGTATGTGGAGCCTGGGTTTCCATTCTATTTGTTTTGAAGGCGATTGCAAAAACTTGGTCGAAATACTACAGGGTTATCAACAAGATATTTCGATATTGAATTTGGCTGATGATATCAATTTTTGGCGACAAAAAATCAGAAATCATTCTCTGTCTCACATTTTAAGACAATCTAATGAAGCTGCCCATCTATTGGCACGAAAAGGCCCTCCGAACAATCTCTTTTATTCTGATTGCATTTATCCTCCCTATTGGTTAACTAATACTTTGTATTCAGACTATATTATTTCAAATTAATAAAATTATCTTTTGACGAAAAAATAAAAGAAAGATTATAGATTTTTTTTTCCTTTTTTCTTTTATATAGAAGAAGTATGGATTATTTACGCATACACGATTTAGATCGTTTTTTTTTTTTTTTGCAGTGAGATAATTTACTTAAATAGTTTTAAAACGTTGATAAACAAATATTCTCTTCCACGGCGATAGAATATGCGATTCAAAATGGTGGTTTTAGGCAAATATATATGTTTGAAGTTGATAAATATAAAAATCCCCTTAGTCACCATTTATAATTATATATATTTGAAATTTTGCAATTATTTTCGTTGGCACTGTTGGCAAGGTGCATGTGATATATCTGTGAGGTGCAGGGTTCAAACCATCATTTTTCCCAATTATTTTGCCCAAAACAACATAGATTTGGTAATCAATATACGGTCTTATACGTTTTAAAAATCTATACACGACCGAGGATTATATTGCGGTTTGACTGTCGGGCGAGGGGTTGACCTATATTTTTCCGTGGTGATGGATTTTCTTGCAAATCGGAACTAGGTGACAGATTTTTTTACAGAAAACCCAATAGAATATAGTTTTCCATAAGTCGACATAAGAAGATATACATTACTGGAAAATGTAAGTAAACATTTTTGTATTTGGGAAAAGTAATTTGTTCAGTGGACACATTCGGTGATTTTTGTTTGTCACACTCGGTGATTCAAATGCATAATATAATCACCAAGTGATACCAAAACATGTGACCGCAAGATTGTTATATCTTTGATAAAATATGTCTATATATAATCAATTAAACTAGTGTTTATAACATTTTATATTTGTATAATAGTATGTATTATCCCTCCGGCAAATCCTCTAAAATAAAATGCCCACGAAGATTACGATATTACATATACATCTATTGAGAGATTATATATGTTGAGAAACGAGGTCCGTGTTCTGATTAACCCTTGAAACAATCCTTCTAGACTTTGCTCAAACTTTCCAATCCATACCTCGTGGTCCTCAAGCTTCTTATTTTTTCGGTTTAAACACGCTCGTGGGTAAATCAGTTGCTAGTTAGCTACTCAAAAAATAAGCAATAAGAATAAAACTTAGAACAAAGAATTCTAAAAGAACAAGCCCAAATCTAACAACCTCATTTAACAATTCCATGAGATCCTCTTCAAATATCTCCTAAACCCAATAAAGAACTACTCAAACATAATTAGAGAATTCAAAACAAATGATGAAAAAAAATAATTAATCAGTAAACCAAAGTAGAAGTACGAAGGTTTAAAAATCAAAGAACTGAAGACAATGAAATTCTTTTAGTCACAATAGTTGTTGTGATGGTGGATGTTTCTAAGGGACGTCATCTTCACTATATATAGATGTGCAAGTCGGCTAAAGCTTATTCCAATTGGATTGAGATGAATCTTGGCTAATTTGGTATATAATCAGATCAAGCGATCCCTACCAAATTCTTATTAAAAGCATAAAAAATCATGGTAAAATCTAGTAAAATTACGAATATATCAAACACCTTTGTGGTGAATAGCGTCGAGTGTAAACAGAAAATGCATAGTTGTATTAAATTATTAAAGTTATAAAACTCAGACTGAACATGTTAAGTTACAAAAAGTTCATAAGAAAAAGTAGAAAAGTTCAAATATCATCCCTCATGGAGAAAAACATGCCTCCAAATTTCCTAAGGATCTCTCACTTCAAAAGGGGAATACAACAATACATCTCTTTTAACTGTATCAACACAAATGTGGTCTGTCGTGAAAAAAGGGAAATTGAGGTTGAAGATAATGACTTGATGCAATCTTGAAGATGTCATTAATAGATATAGTTCAAGATTTAAGAGATTACCTCCTCAAATTTTAACTTTCTTTTCTTAAACCTTGAACTCGTGGACATGGAACCATTTCGTGGATGACCATTTGTTTCCTTTCACCACTGGACATCCACCTGAAAGAGGATATTGAAGTTTAGATACTGATATTATTATTCTCAGTGAAAGCAAAAGAGAGTTTTGTGGTTGTTGAATTCTCTTCACCGTGCAAACTCGAAGGGTCTAGAGAAGCATCAGGTCTCATGTTCCAGAAAAGTAAAGCATCTCGCTTCTTTGGTAGAACAGAGAGTCCTTCTTTGCCACATTTTGACAGCTCGTTCCACCACGGGACTGCACTAATGTTCCCTTTTGCTGCCGGGAACACGGTCTCGCCACCATCATCAACATCCGAGCTAAAAGCATGGTGTGCAAAAAGAAAGAAGATTAAAAACACATAAAGAAATTTCTCTGAGAGAAAGAGGGATTATGAGCTACTTACAGGTACATAAGTACAGTAGCTATTCGCTGTCCTCCGTTCTTGGTGTTGAACTCATCTAAGAAATAGTCATAGTGAGGCTCATACTTCTGCCCAACTTGGTAGTGAAGAACTTGAAGACCTTCTCCATTTTCTACAAACAAAAAGCGCCATCCACAAAGGAACAAAACTCAATACATGAAGAGTGTCTGCAACTGGGTGATCTTAAGATGTTTCAACACTTCCTTCTGCGCATCAAGGTATTGGATAACCAAAGGAAAAATGGCACTTACCTACAGGAATGAAGGTGAAATCTGAAATCCTTTTCTCAATCGTCTCGACAACTTCGTCATGTCCTCTTCTAAGAAAAGTTCCTGAGCTCGTCCTTACTCTGCACAGGGACCGTATTTGCAAATCAACAAACAACAAACCTTCCCAAGTTTGAACTAGAAAGGCAAAAGGAAAGTGTGCATTCAAACCTGCTATCTTTGCTCCCACCGGTTTTCTCATCAACCACGGTTGACTTAACCATGCTCGGTTTGGCGAGGCTGATCAGGTGCTCACATTCTTCATTGGTCTAGAGAAACAGAAATGAAAAGAAGCCCAAGAGCACATCTCAGACATTCCAGTTGAATAACTCATTAAAAACACAAATCTCTAAAACCACGTTTCCAATCTTTCTCCCTCTAAGCCATTTTCGTTGAGCATTTCCAATGTCCTTCAAGGGAAGATTCAAACAAATCTCCAGGGCAAAACAAAGTCAACCCGATCTATCAAAATCTAGCAATAATCAGATTGAAGGAGATCTAATGTAAACTCTATGGGGTAACAAAGTCAACTCAAATTTTAGCGTAAACATGCTCAAATTTTTGTCACATGTGTTTCCACTCCATAAGCCATTTCCACACAACATTCTTCAAGGAGATCTTAATCTAAACTATACGAGAGAACAAAGTCAACTTGATCAATCAAAACATAGCAACAAAAGCTTAAAATTTCCTTATCTTGTCAGACAAGAAAGAAGAACTCTATGATCTGAGTACTAATCAAGCAAAATTACCAAGAAATTGTGGTAAACAACAGCTCTAGGCTCCCACGAAATCACTTCAACCCAACGCTCGCCGTTCCCTTCCTCATCTCCATAACTAAGAAAATTTTCAAAAACCCAGGAACCGATTCAGAAAATCACTTCCAAATTCAAAACAAACAAAAAAACCCTAATCGTTAACCTAACCTCTCTTCGCTCTTGCGTACAATGTTGGTCAAATCGTTCGGCTTCGAAGAGTTCCTGTTCGCATTGGGGAGTGACAAGATCCCGAGACCGAGAAGAATCAGAATCACTACTAGCAGAAGGATGAGTACCGTGAAGGCTTGAGTCGATCGCGATGAGGATTTTCGCGGTTGATAACGAAGGTTCTTCGATTTGGGCGCCATGGATTGCTTTTGATTTTTGTTTCTTTCTGTAAATGTTCTCTCTCTCAAGATCTAAAAGACAACATTGAAGAAGACAAGTTACAGAGAAGCTTAGTGATTGGGGTTTATTTATAATTATCTTTTTCTTCTTCTTGTGAGATTGATTCTCTTCGTTGTTTGTCTTCGTCCTCGCGTATTTGGTAGATAGTTAGATACAGACACCAGGAAGGTGGCTTTGACTTTTAGAATTTCGGACTCAAGTCTTTAAGTTTCTACTTTTTCTGGTTTTATCCCCGATACTTTTTGCTAATTCGGATTTCACCCCGTTTGTTTTGTCGAATTGTGTGACATACTTTAATCGATTACTAAAATGTCCTAAACTCATTGTCTAGACATATTTCTCCATATTTAGCATTAAGAAAATGGAGTTGTTGGAAGTGAAAAGAGACTATAATTGCGAATTTTGATGATTCTTTTAATTAAGGAACATTTGTATATGATCACTTACATGATACTCTATGAATATTATTTTTAGGATTCAGTTTGGAAGATGTCAAATAGTTAGGTATTTTGTAAGAAGAATTAAAGAGGATCTGAAATTTTAACTTAAATACCTATTAAAGTTAAAGTATTAAGCTAAAAGTCAATATTAGAAAACAACATATGGATCTAAACTTTTTTTTAAGTCTTGGGCCATTTGTATAAATCAAATTAATANCATCCCAAATGAATTCAATATTTTGTTGCCAAACAATAATAACTTTTAATATTGTTTAATTGATCGAGATCAAATTGTTTTGTTCGCGATCTACAGTCTTTAACTATAACCGAGGATAAATGTAGCAACAATTAAGTACAATAACCTTATCATCTATGGAACAAGAAGAAATTGATGTTCCATAGTAAGATTGAATTTTATTAAACAGTTACAAACAAACAACCACACACCAAAGTCCAGATCCATTAACATAACCTGGAAACAGTAACAAATGTATATACACAGACATAGACATATATTACAAAACAATTGATCTTGCAGGGATTTTGATAATGGTTTAAAAGACATTGAGCGACGTTGCATAGAGAGGAATGCAAGGCTTGAAGGAGAAACAGTTTGGTACATAAGAAGAAAACCTCTTTCTCTTCAGTGAATCTGCAGATCCAAGAGCCGGCTGGTTCAAGTATGCGTACTTGCTCTTCGTCCACCTGATACACATCAACATTCAAAGTTAAAACCATTTGGTTCTTGTTTTAAGCTGGTTCAAGATATATGTAAAGGTGTAAGACAATATGGATGTGAAATTAAACAGAGACCAGTCTTTTATCCCTTCATGAACTTCGGTTTCCGAGTCCTCCATGTCCAAGCTTTCTTCAAAGCGTTTGTAGTCCTCATCCTGCAAATAGATATCAATATCAGAACCACGAGCTGCATCGATTGGTTTGGTCTACAGAATCTCCCCCAAGTTAAAAGCATGAGAACATAGAAACTTCTATACAAGAAACATCGATTTTTGCTCTTCAATGATCTAAAAAAACCACACAAGAATTGTTAAAACTAAAAGGGGACATACAGAGAGATTACGAGCTCTGACACGAGCTGCAGCCTTAATAGCAGCAAAGAGATGCTCCTCTTCAATGATCTGTTTCTGCCTCCAGAACTTCTTGATCTGTTTATTGGTTATGCTGTCTCCATCGATCTTTCTTGATCCATATCCTGGAGATGGAGGAGGAGGCGGCATCACTGACTTCTTGAAACACAAATTCTCAGACTCATCCATAAACTGCTTCTTCATATTCATACCACACCAGCCAAACACACTTTGAAAACAATATATATACAACAGAAAGATCGCACAGCGAGGACAACAAGCTACTGAATCTACAGATTCTGAATCTAACCTTCAAACTAAAGAGATACACCTGAGATTCTTAAGAGTCTACCAAACAAATTAATAACGCCTACGTCTACTCTTCCAATTATCTTGTACGTTAAGACAAACTATTAGCTTTAACTGTAGAAGATAAAGACAGGCAGATGTAACTTCTAATCTTCATTCAATAATAGAGTAATACAATTAGGTAATGTAAGGATAATGCAAAATATATGGTCTTGAAGCACCTAATGGTACATCTTTCAATCACAGCCGTTGAATCATGAATGGCCATCGCAATCATTATCACCGAAAGGCCATTTTCATTATGACGTTCTCCATTAAACAAACTATTGGTTCTTGTTCTGTTCTTCACTTCTACTTTAAGCCGAGAGAAAACAAAAAAAACTCAAGCTTTAGGTTCCTCGTACGAAAATTCATTCAGAACGAATCGCCAGAACAAAAACTGATGAATATTGAAGAAAAGTTGAAAAAGATTCATTCTCAATTTGAACAATCGAGCACAAACAACACAAAAATATGATCACAAATCCAAGTCAACCACATACTTAATTATATACATGTGTGTGTATCTTATAATTCATATGTAAAGCAGCTGTTTTAGGTTTGGGACGAGACTCGAAGCGCCTTGGTTTTGAATCGATACCGAGGAGCACGAGGAACAACCTGACTCGGACCGAACCCGTACTGGCCGATACCGCCGGTTAGCGGCGGACCATCGTCGTAGATGTAGCCGATGAGGTGGCCGCAGCTATTGCACTTGATCTTGGTACGTTTCCGTTGGATTCCCCAGTAATTTAGGGTTTCGAAGAATGGCATGATCTTGTCCTCTTTCTCGAATCTGAATTTCTCGGCGTCGACGGCGGCGAAGGAGACCGTTCCTTTGTTCCCGGCTTCGAAGTAGAAATCAGGCGGAAACAAATCGTTAGGGTTCAGATTCAGATCCGATTCGCATTCCTTGCAACTGTAGATCGTGAACGCCATTTTCTCTGATGCTGATTTCTCCAACTATCGTGTTTTTCTTCTTCTTTTCTGTGCGGAATTTTTCTCCAGAGACGCGTTTCTTTGGTCAGCGCCGTCGGAAACTGACTCGGATCTCTGCCGCCGTCAAATTGGGCTCATGGGCTAGTAAATAATGGGCTTTTTGTAATTTAAATGTGTGGGCCTTCCATAATTTTGTCTTTGTTACAAATATGATTTTTTTTGCCAAATATTTTAATTTGTGACGCTAATGCAGAAAAATAAAAAAAAAAAAATTTCGTTCAGTGTATGGGTGGACAAAAAAACCGAACCAAACCGAAATAGCCGAGTTTAAAGGGTCTTCTTCTCATATACCACTATCGTTCAATTTTCTTCTCAAATCTTCATCTCTGGTAAAATGTCAATTTTACCCTTAATGAAGGGTTGTAAGGGTTAAATATAATTAAATCGGTAAATGGACAACGAAAAACACGATAACTCAGTGGTTGCGAGCTCCACACGCGTCACCCGCGTGCGCGCGACCAGGGTTCGAATCCCTTCTGCGTGGTATAACTGGGTAATACTAGGGGATACTAGTACAACTAGGATAATACTAGGGTAATACTGGTACAACTGATGCTATAACTATGGCGGTGATATTTCATTTAAAAAAGCTCAGTGGTATTTTCGTCGTTTCACACACTCATTAAAAAATAGAGTGGTATTGTGATTAAGTAGGGATATAGGAGATTAGTTTTTTTTGTTTAGTGGTAAATCAGGTGTTGTCTCGAGTTTAAACCAACCTAAACCAAACCATATTCTATATATAACATAATCGGTATCCGAACGGATATAACGAAGAACCCTAATCGATATTCTAATCTAAAAACCTAATGATAAATCGATCCATGAGAGTCCATTGAGTTCCCTATACATAACAAAAGAACTACTCGAACATAATTAAAGAAAACAAAAGCATGAATAAATAAAGAACATGAGATTGATTTAAACCGAACCGATAACCCAATGTGTTTTTGTTAATTAGTTAATTAATAATATTAAAAATATAAACATATCTAGTGGAATTTTTAGTTTTTCACCTAAAGCCTTTAGAATAAAGGTCCTACACCCACATTTTTTTTTTCTACTTCCATTTTTTTCTAAGTTTTGCTAAGGTAAATGATTTTTTATAATAATTATATATTAATAATATAAGCCTATAATGGCTAATATAAGAGATGAATAAACATTGGTTTGTATAATTTGCATGTTCATTTTAGTGACATGACAGAGTTCAAGCCATTGATTTTTTCATTTTTTTTATTTTGATTAAGTGGGATAATTTCAGTTTGGTTTTAGATTTTTAAGAAATAGTTTTTTTATGGTTTCGTTTTGTTTACGTTTCGTTAAAATTCTTGTTTTTATAAGTTGATTTTTTAAAAACCGAACTAAAACCAAACCAAATTACAACCGAACTAAACCAAACCGAACACAAACCGATCCAAATTTATTTCGGTTGAGTTTGGCTAAAGTTTTATTCAACCGAACCCAAACCGAACCCGAAATTAAACCGAAATGCCTACCCCAATGTGTGTGTGTGAGTGTGAGTGTTTTGAATCTCTATTTTTGTAAAATTAGATTTTAGCTAAACTAAACATTGAGTAATTTCTTTTTAATGGATATGTTTTTTCTTGTATTATTGGCATCAAAGTGTGTTTTGTTTTTGGTTTTAGGGTTACCATTAAGCTGGAATTTAAACTGTACATAGGAGTTGTTTTTATGAGACTAACGGCTTACAAAAATCTTTGCACAACTCCATGTTAAATTTTTATTGTTATAATCGAACTACAAACGCAAGCAACACATATTCAGCTCATAGCCATAGTGAACAACAACATCCACATAGTAAGAGATTATGTTCATAAGACATGATATGAATCGATCCAACATATTTTCATAAAAAACGTGAGCATACATATTAAAAAATAACACAAATTCTATGTGCCGGAAACACTATTTCGGCAATGTAGATGTCAGAAAATACATCGAAGGTGACATATTTAATAGTGGAGTAGATAGAGAGTCACGACTAAGGGAGGATCAAAACCGCTGGAGGATTCAACGTTGGAAACACCGAAAAAACATCAGTGAAGGTATATGGTCGGAAAGGGAAAATGATAAAGAGAGAACTAGAAGAGAAAAAAGTAAAAGAATTAAGAAGAAATTTGCTCTTTAAAATTTTGTTACCCAACTAATTAAAATAAGAGCAATATGGAGATATAACTCCCTTTTTGGGGTCAATATGTATATCTAATACCAAAAAAAAAAGTATTAAGTAAATATATAGCTCTTCGCCATATGCCTTTTACCTTTTAACTCCTCTTTTCTGTTAACGGTATTCTCTCTCTTGAGTATATTTTTCAAAGGCTAACATACTTGTTTTTTCTAATCATTTTTTGTTTCAAATGTTAATGTAATATATTATGTTTCTATTACTAGCGATAATGCACTATAAACTTTAATGTATCCCGATATCTCTAATGAATCGGTAAGATTTTTTTTGATATCGCTAATGAATCGGTAAGAGTTTGAAAGAAAGAAAAATTTATAGTATAACTTGAGAAGATGAACATTAATTAGCTGCAGGATTATCCAATGCATTAACTCATAAAAAAAAACATTTTGCTCTAGGTTCACTAATCTTTTAATAGGATTTAGTGCTCTATCGTTTAGAATATTATCATCTCGTTAGGTAGTTACGGCATTATGTTTGGATTCTCCTTATAAAGTGACTAAATAGATAAGAATTCCAAATAAGGCTAATAAAAATGATGAACCCAAATTATAATAAATAAATATATAATATTAATTTCTTTTTTAAAACTGAAAAACCGACCAAACCAAACCAAAACCAAAATTTTTAAAATTAAAACCAAATGGGTTTTAGGTTAAACCAAACCAAATGACATATTTTGGTTTGGTTTGGTTTAGTTTTTTCGGCTATGATTTTTTTGCCCACCCATAGCATTATCTTTCAATTTAAGGTTTAGATTAATGGTTAATGACTTGTAAGAAAGCTTGATCTAGCGGTTTGGGTTTAATATTTATTTTATAAAAGTTTATAGTCTATAGTTAGAGGTTTAGGTTTTAGGGTAAAGTTTAGGGTAATTGCAATGTATACCAATTTATATTATGGAAATTAGTTCTTGTTGTTGACCACTATTCGACCTACACTGTGAATTGTCAATTTCCAATTCAACCCCAACACGTGATTAATAAATTAAAACCTACACACCTACAATATATTGCATTGCACAATGTACGAGTGAGCCACATCTTTACATAAATTGTCAAAATAAAACAACAATATATGTTGATAGATACAGTGGGCCACATCTTTATTTTATTTTCATCATATATCTCTTTATCTTCGTTTCATTTTCTCTTTCCCTTTCTCTCGCTCTCCATCTCCCTCGCTCTTTTTTCTCTCTCCCTTCTTCTCTTCATCTTTTCTTCATTTTTTTCAGTCATTTTCAGTTACAATCCCTCTCATTCTCCGATGTCGATGCTCAGAGCAAAGGTTTCCTTTAGGTATTCCTCTTGACTTGAAAATGCTTCATCTTTTATTGTTACATGAGTGTGATGGTCGGAGAGATTTACATATTTAGGTGGTGATTTATTAAAGGCTAAAGGGCGACGCCGGTGGTTCTTGCTTCATGGTTGGTTCTCTATTTTGCATCTATGTGGTGATTTACATCTCCAGATGGTTGGTTCTCTATTTTGATCTGATTTTCTTTGTGATTTTAGATCTAGACACTCGTTGTTGGTCGTTAAGGTAGTTATCTTTTTCTTACGGTGAGAAGAAAACCAGTTTTTTAAAATATTGTTTTTTCTCAGATTCGTAGCCAATTACAGCTTCTACTTCGGCGTCTATGGTCACCTGGTCGTACAAGGACCATACTTGACTTACGAGGACACATTCCTCGCCGTTACTGGTGGCTTCGAGATCTTCAAAGGTGCGTACGGGCAGGTTAAGCTTCGTCAGCTTGTGTATCCGATGAAACTGTTCAACAGTTTTTACTTAAAGGGTATTGCTGATTTGCCGTTGGAGCTCACCGGAACGGCGGTCACGCCGTCGAATGATGTGAAACCGGCACCGGAAGCTAAGGCGACGGAGCCAGGCGCAACCATAAAAAGCTTTACTAATTCTTTTTGTGTTATGTTAACGATGTTATATGATCCTATTAACGATGCTAACATGTTAACTTTACTTGTTAGCGATGTTATATGTTAAATTGAATTGTTAACTTGATTTGTTAACGATGTTTACATGTTAACTTTACTTGCTAACGATGTTATATGTTAAATTGAATTGTTAACTTGACTTGTTAAAAATGTTATACGTTAACTTGACTTCTATATAATATGTTGTTATAATTGTTATTGTGTCAATTACTTAAGAGAAACATTAATCATTATACTTATATATACACAAATTAAAAACATTATTTCACGAATTTAATTTGAATTTTCATAGTTTGTATCAATGTTCACAATTGCGCTAGGTGCTAGTCTAGCGGTCGGGTCGGGCCTAACGCCTAGCAAATAAATCGGGGATTAATCAGGGTATTAACTCAGATTCTGGAGTATTTATGTTAACATAATGTGCTAACCAAATTATGATAACTTGGTTGACTACTAATGCTAATTGTATACTTATTTTTTTTTTAAGTTTGTAGTAAAATATCTACAAATATGTTATTTTGGTAACAACCACACTTGCTAATTGTGTTATCTTTCCTTGTTAAATTGTTACCTCGTTAACATTTGTAACTGCTAACTTTCATTGTTAACACAAGACCGTCATGACAATGAACAAATCGAAAAATCAAAGGTCCGAGACCTAGTGAATTATATATTTATAGGAAATGTTAGTATTAACCAAATATCCAGGTTAACGCATTACCTGCCTAACTATATATGTTAGCTATACTATGCTAACTTTGTTAACTTTGCTAACTTTGCTAAATATCTGCTAACATTAAATTGAAGGTGTTAGCAAATCTATGTTAACATTGTTATCTTTGCTAACTTTATTTTAGTTTGTACCAACTTTGTTAAAAGTTGTTATATTGTTAACACTACGCATTTAATGCGTTGACAAAATGTGTGTTACTCTGCATTTAATGTGCTGATAACATTTAATGTAAGGTAAATCTCTCACTTCCTTTGTATTTAATGCCTTGTCAGGCATTTAATGAACCTTGCTAAATTCAATTACTGGTGATGTCAACTCTTGTAGGGGCAAAACGGTCTAAAATTTTTGACATCCAGAGTCAAATCTAAATACCGTTGGTCAAATGTCATTTTTCTAATTTTAAGGTCAATTGGCCATATATACTCAATTAACCCTAAAGTTTATGATAAGTGTTTTTTAAACTGGTAAAAGTTATAAAAAATGTATATATTTATAAATTAAGAAAATTGCTCAGAATAACATTAATCTTTCATGTAATTACTAGATTAACACCCTCAGAACTGAGTTGACTAGAATAACACAACTCTTTTGTCAAAAGACAGAAAATCCCTATTTGACTTACTTATTCACAGAAATGCCATTTTGATTATTTTTTTCCAGAAAATAAAATAAAAATATAAAACTCAAAACTCAACAAAATTTCAGAAAACCCTAATATTTCATTTGTTCACTCCTATGTTTTTCTCCGTCGCCGACTCCAACAACTCCATCTCCAACGACTCCTCCTCCTCTTGTCTCTTCTCCTCCTCCAGCCTCTTCTCCACCACATGCATCTCCTCCTCCTCCCGTCGCATCTCCTCCTCCGGCAACTCCTCCTCATGTGGCCTCTCCGCCACCATCTATGAGAGTTGTGTCGTCGTTCTGCCTTCCTAGGTAAGATTCGTTTCTCTCAGATTTGTGTTTGCGACAAACAAATAAGTCTGCGACAAAACAATAAGTCTCGATACAGACTCATCGTGTATGTCGCAGATTCATCGTGTATGTCGCAGACTTATTGTGTATGTCGCATACTTATTGTGTATGTCGCAGACTTATTGTGTATGTCGCAGACTTATTGTGTATGTCGCATACTTATTGTGTATGTCACAGATTATGTATATCGCATACTTATTGTGTATGTCGCAGACTTATTGTGTATGTCGCAGACTTATTGTGTATGTCGCAGACTTATTGTGTATGTCGTAAACTTATTGTGTATGTCGCAGACTTATTGTGTATGTCACAGACTTATTGTGTATGTCACAGATTATGTATATCGCAGACTTATTGTGTATATCGCAGACTTATTGTGTATGTCGTAGACTTATTGTGTATGTCACAGACTTATTGTGTATGTCGCAAACTTATTGTGTATGTCACAAACTTATTGTGTATGTCGCAAACTTATTGTGTATGTCACAGATTATGTATATCGCAGACTTATTGTGTATGTCGCATACTTATTGTGTATGTCACAGACTTATTGTGTATGTCACAGACTTATTGTGTATTTCACATATTATATATATCGCAGACTTATTGTGTATGTCGCAGACTTATTGTGTATGTCACAGACTTATTGTGTATGTCACAGATTATGTATATCGCAGACTTATTGTGTATGTCGCAGACTTATTGTGTATATCGCAGACTTATTACTTATGTCGCAAACTTATTGTGTATATCGCAGACTTATTGTGTATGTCACAGACTTATTGTGTATGTCACAGATTATGTATGTCGCAAACTTATTGTGTATGTCGCAGACTTATTGTGTATGTCGCAGACTTATTGTGTACGTCACAGATTATGTATGTCACAGACTTATTGTGTATGTCACCTATGACAATATACTGTTTTTTTGTTGATATTAATGCAAACTGAAGAGGAATCTTAACACTTTTAGTGTTTTCTTGATGAAACTGACAGGATGTGGCCCATATAATTGTGCTTTTTGCACATCAAAGTAAGCATGACTTGTTTTTAGAAGCTTAAAACCTTAGCCTGAGTTGTCCTCAAAGCTCGGTTTTAATTTATGTCTTGGTTTTAATTAAGTTACACTTAATTTAAATAAAATTACATTTTCGTTGATCAACCCAAGTACATTTCCAAGACATGACTCTAATTCCCTTAATTTGACAAATTTGATCAAATCTCATATACAAATTCACACAACTCGGAGAAAATAAAAAATCCCTGAAAATTGAAATAAAAGGCTTTGCTGCGTCGGGGATAGATGAAAAGACAAGCTCCAAAATGGTTAAGTAGTGACAGACTCTAGCAGCTCCCGAACTATTAGAAACAGTTCATCTTATTCCTCGAAGTTCGAAATAAGTTTGCAACACATTCAATAAGTCTGCAAAGACCAATTCTAAAGCTGAGTGAGAACTCCTTGTGAAGATTCAACCTGAGATGATTCTTCACCTAAAGAAGCCTGGAGAAATCAAAGAATAGAGAGACATAATTCTGCAACACATTGAATAAGTCTGCAACTCATTGAATAAGTCTGCAACGACCAACACATTGAAAGTCTAGGACAAACAAATTCGTTAAGTCTGCAACACATTCAATAAGTCTGCATAACATAACAAGTCTGCGACAAACAAAGTGTTATTCTAGTCAGAAAACAAGTCTGCAGCACAATCTAATAAGTCTGCAGTTTTTAATGCCACGTAAGCAATTTACAAATAAGTCTGTGATGTTAAGCATTAAATCTGCGACATTGTAAATAAATCTGCGACATTGTAAATAAATCTGCGACATTGTAAATAAATCTGCGACAAGCGATGTTATTTCAGTAAGACCTTTCAAGTGTCGCAGACTTAGTCTTTTTGTCGCAGATTTTCCAAAAGTCTGCAACAAAGCATTTAAGTCTGCAACAAACAGCTGCAGTTTTTTTATAAGTCTGCATAATAAGTCTGCGATAAATGAAATAAAACTGCGTAATAAGTCTGCAATCAAAACAAGTCTGTGCAGACTTAATAAGTTTGTGCAGACTTAATAAGACTGCAACAAAGCATAATAAGTCTGCGTCGAAAAGTCTGCAACACGCATAATAAGTCTGCAGATGTGCGCAGATTTAATAAGTCTGCAATATTGAAAAATAAATCTGCAGATTAAGTCTGCATAACAAGTCTGCAGATTAAGTCTGCATAACAAGTCTGTGCAGACTTATCGATTTATTAAGTCTGCAACAAAGGTCTGCAGACTTATTCTGAAAACCGCGGTGGCATTTTTGTAAATAACTCAAATTTTTGCTTACGTGGAAATAATTTCGTAATGGCAGTGTCGTAATAATGTTTTTCCTAACAAAAGCAAATAAATGTATAATGGACTTAAAACACACTTTCTCTAGTCCTTAGCCAATTTATTTGTGTCATTCTAATTTTTTTCCCTTATAAATTTTAGCAAGTTTCTAATATTTGTAACAAATTTATGGTGTAACTATAAATCTATGATGAATTGTAACCAATGAAAGTTATTGTATCCACACAAAGTTGTTTTCGTCGATAAAAAATAATAATGCATTAAGGTGTTAGGTTAAATTATATATGCAAATGTCCCTTAAAACAATATCATTATTATGTATTTAATTTTTTAGTCTTCTGTTCACATTCATTGCAATTCCTCAATAAAAAAGACTAAAATGTTGTGTTAAAATAGTATAGCCAACCTCATAACTTTGTTTACGTAAACTCACAAATAATTTTCTTTTAGTTATTGTCATTTCAGCGATTTCACCTTCAAGCGAATCTGTAATCGCTTGACTGTCCTTGAAGATGTTGAAGGGGAAGTCTTCCACGAAGAACCCAAATTTGCGCAAATTATCTCGGGATACTTTCAAGATATTTTCACGTCGCAAAACGGTGGTGATTTCCAAGTTATTCATGAAGCTTTGGAGACCGTGATCTCTCCAGAAACCAATGTGACGCTTATTACTATCCTCGATGCCAAAGAAATCAAAGAGGCTGTATAGGCGATTGATGCAACCAAGGCCCATGGCTCGACGGTTTTTCAGTAGGCTTCTTTCACTCTTATTGGAATATTATAGGCAACGATGTTTCTCGAGAAATTCAGGATTTCTTCACGTCGCGCGTAATGCCAAGACGAAGCAATGAAACTCATGTCTGGCTCATACCTAAACTATTGGGTCTTCAAAAGGTTGCTGACTACCGTCCCATCGCGTTATGCAACGTCTTTTACAAGATTATTGCAAAAATCCTGATAAGAAGGCTCCAGCCAATTCTCCCATCATTGATCTCGGAGAACCAATCTGCTTTTGTCCAGGAAAGGGCAATATCAGATAATGTGCTAATCACCCATGAAACTCTACACTACTTACGAATCTCCAAGGCTACGAAAAGATGGATCATGGAATGTGTAACATCGGTCTCGTACTCCTTCCTCATCAATGGTTCACCCCAAGGAAAATCAATCCCTTCTCAGGGCCTTCGACAAGGGGTCCCCTTTCTCCATACATCTTCATACTGTGTACGAAAGTTCTTTCGAGACAATGTCAAAGAGCCCAAGCAGATGGCATGGCACCTTACCAGGGATCCGAGTGGCAAGAAATAGCCCGCAAGTAAATCACCTTCTTTTTGCTGATGATACCATGTTCTTATGCCGCTCTGACGAATCGAGCTGCTTAGCGTTAGCTAGAATTCTGCATAAATACGAGAGAGCATATGGTCAGAGCATTAGTTTGGCAAAATTGTCCATTTCGTTCTCCACAAAAACTCCTCTCTCACGAAAAGAGAAGGTGAAACGAATTCTCAAGATCACAAAGGAAGGTGGAAATGGGAAGTACATGGGTTTACCGGAGAACATTGGACGTCGAAAGCAAAATGTCTTTGTCTCTATAGTTGACCGAATAAAGCAAAAAAGAC
Source organism: Eutrema yunnanense (assembly GCA_002933935.1). NCBI lineage: Eukaryota > Viridiplantae > Streptophyta > Magnoliopsida > Brassicales > Brassicaceae > Eutrema > Eutrema yunnanense. The sequence continues at coordinate 658,327 of PKML01043796.1, read as the reverse complement.
ATAGATGGTCATCACGATTTCTCTCTACAGCCAGTAAACAGGTTATGCTCAAGGCTGTACTCTCGGCAATGCCTTCGTATACGATGTCATGCTTCAAGCTCCTTATATCCCTTTGAAATTCAGTCTCCGTTGACAAGATTTTGGTGGGATAATGAACTGGAAGAAAGGAAAATGAGTTGGGTCGCTTGGGACACGCTTACAGCCCCAAGAAACGTGGGAGGTTTGGGCTTTAGAGACGTGGAAACTTTCAATGTTGCTATGTTAGCTAAACTCAGTCGGAGACTCCTCTCAAAACCAAAGTCTCTCTTGGCTCGGGTCCTCTTGGGGAAGTACTGCCACTCTTCCTCTTTTATGGAATGCACATTGAGCTTTAGTCGCTTCCACGGATGGAAAGGAATCATGGCATGTCGAAATCTATTGGAAAAAGGAGTAAGTTGGCTAGTGGGAAACAGAGACTCGATCCAAGTTTGGTCGGACCCCTGGTTATCTACAACTTCAGTTGTACGCCCGATGGGTCCTCCTCCTCTCTCGGCCATGAACTTATGAGTCTCTAACATACTCAAAGAAGATGAGCTGCAATGGAACTGGGACAAAGTCAGGGATCTTATCTCAAACCACGAACTAGAAGTGCATCAGCTCAATTTGAGCACGATTCATAAGGAATATAAGCTAGTATGGCTTCCTAACAAGAATGAGCAATACTCTACCAAATCGGGATACAATCTCGCTCGATAATAGGCACACATTATCATGTACCCGGAGTTTAATTGGAACTCCAATATCTAGAAATTGCGGGTTTTCCCGAAGGTGAAATCTTTCCTATGGAAAGCTGTAGTGGGGGCGCTTCCAGCAGAAGAATCACTCTGTCACTGTGGAATTGCAACGGATGGCAAGTATCGCAAATGTGGTGAGGCAGATACCATCCTCCATCTGCTCTTTTTTGGGAATTTTGTGAGACAAGCTTGGGAGATGGCGCCGATACAGATGAATCACGATATGTCTTTGACTTCAACCATTTGGGACTTCCTGCATCAAGCAAGAGGAGACCGTAATCTTTCACCAGCAGGAATCGAGACACATCTGTACTCTTGGATCTGCTGAACTTTATGGACATCGAGAAATCAATTGCTTTTTGCGGATAAAACCTATAACCCAACTGAAGTCATCACCAAAGCAATCACTCTAGCGAAAGAGTGAAGAGGAGCGCAAGAACATCTCCATTCAGCCAGACCAACTAGCAATTCGCAAACTGAATCCATTCCACCGACAACATGTATTATTTGTTATGTGCATGCAGCTTGGAAACCGTCGAATAAATGTGGTTTGGGTTTTGTGTTTCGTAATACAACTACAACGGAAGAGAAACATTGCTCGAAGATTAAGAGTAACATCTCGTCACCGCTGGCTGCAGAACCATGGGCAATTCGCTCCGCTATGGCCCATGCAGCAACAAGGAATTTCACGAAGCTGCACATCCTCTCGGATTGTCAATCCCTAATCAAGCTCCTCAATACAAATGAGGATTCGATTGAACTCCATGTAGTGCTCCAAGATATTAGGCTGTTAGGCATGTTGTTTACTACGATCTCTTATCGTTTTATCCCTCAAGAAGCCAATTGTGTGGCAGATTCGATTGCAAAAAGAGCCTTATTCTCTCTTGAAAAATCTGTTTCCTTTGCTTAAGTTCTAATGGAAGAGGTTGACCAAAAAAAAAAAACCTTTTTGGAGTCAATATGTATATCTAATACCCAACAAAAAAGGATTAGGTAAATAGCTCTTTGCCATATGTCTTTTACCTTTTAACTCTCCTCTTTTTTGTTAATGGCATTCTATCTCTTATAATTTTCAAAGGCAAACATACTTGTTTTTTCTAATCATTTTTTTTTCAAATGTTAATGTAATCTATTTTGTTTCTATTACTGGCGATAATACACTATAAACTTTAATGTATCTTGATATCTCTAATAAATCGGTAAAATTTTTTTTGATATCTCTAATGAATCGGTAAGAATTTGAAAGAAAGAAAAATTCATAGTATAACTTGAGAAGATGAACAGTAATTAGTTGTAGGGTTAACTCGTAAAAATATCCATAAACACGAATATATTTATAGTAACATTGTTGGGTAGTTAATGCATTGGATAGAAATTTGTTGGTAGTTAAGACATTGCGTTTAGGTTCTCCCAATACAATATAGGGTTTAGTTTTTCCTTACCATGTCTTTTATAGATAGTCCATTGTACATTAATCGTTTGGAGTTCACTAATCTTTTACTATGATTTAGGCTCTATCGTTTAGGATATTATCATCTCGTTAGGTAGTTACATTATTATGTTTGGGCTCCCTTCATTCCAATTTAGTGTTTAGATTTCTGATTTAGGGTTTAGTTTTCCTTGGTTGTATGTGTTTTATGAATTGCTTACTAAACATTAATCGGTAAAGGTTCACTAATCAGTTACTACAATTTAGTGCTCTAGCGTTTAAAATATTATCATCTCGTTAAGTAGTTACAATATTATTTTTCAATTTAGGGTTTAGATTAATTAATGACTTGTAACAAAGCTTGCTCCAACGGTTTGGGTTTAGTATTTATTTTCTTAAAGTTTTTTTTTTTTTTTTTTTGGGGTCAAGATTAAGGTTTATAGTTTGGGGTTTAGGTTTTAGGATAAAGTTTATGATTCACTGTTTTTGAAACTTGTAGAAGTTATAAAAATGTATCTTTATATATATCTATAAAAATGTATATTTATATTGTATCTATGTAACTATGAATCTATGATGAATAGTAACCAATGAAAGTTATTTATAGACTAACCTTGAACATATTTGTATCCACTCAGAGTTGTTTTTGTCAATAAAAAATAATAATGCATGAAGGTGTTAGATTAGGTTATATATATTGGTCAACAAGGTTATATATACAAATGTCCCTTTAAAATAATATCATTATTATGCATTTAATTTTTAGTCTTCTGTTCAGATTCATTGCAATTCCTCTAAAAAGACTAAAATGTTGTGTTAAAATAGTATACGTAAACTCACAAATAAATTTCTTTTAGTTTACTGTCATTGCATTGATTTTTATTTTTTTAGAGAAATAAGAGATTTTTTCCCATAAATCTCCTTTTTTAATAGATATATTACCTTTTACGAATTGCTCTATTCAACGATTCTATTTTGTTTCTCGAAAAGGTTAAAACCAACAAACACGAATGTTCGTTGCTTATAAGAGTGATATCGCATTATCTGTGAAAACAAAAGTAGCGAACGTTTATCTGAGAAAATGAGAAGAAGGGTTGATTGGTCTATGTTACCGGAGGAGCTCCTCCGATTGATCGTCGGACGTTTGTTTTCTGTCCTCGAACTCCTCCGTGTCCGAAGCACATGCACATCTTGGCGCTCCTCCGTTTCCATCGCCACCGACAATCCTTTCCCGAGCCGCCCTCTCATCATCCTCAACCCCCTCGTCGCCACTGTGCGTATTCGCCGAGATGGAAACGAACGAATCTACGGCCTCGACCGCGGCGCGTTCGTATCACGCGCCTCCTTCTTCCGCGTCTCCTCCTCGAGCCAGGGGTGGCTGATCAAATGCGCGGAACTCAGTTACGGGACATTCCGTTGTCTCCTCAACCCTCTCTCGCGCCTCCCGTTGCGCCATTCGTGCCAAAGCATCGACCTTTCCAAATTCAAAGTCTCCGAGATTCAAACAGCATGTATTGTTCAAAGAAGGAACACAGAAGCTTTCGGGTTCAAAAGATTGGTTCTTGCGGGAAATCATCAACTTCTCGGAGTCGGCTGCGACGGGAAGATCAGGTATTGGAACGGAGAAATCTGGACAAAAATCAAAGACCAAGTGGCTCGATTCTCCGACATTATCGTCCAGAGAGGGCTAACTTACGCCTTGGATTCGAATGGGATTGTTTGGTGGATTAGTTCCTCTCTCGGCATCTTCAGGTACGGACCTTCACTCGATGAAAACATCACTAATGGCTGTTGTAGAAACTTGATCTTAGTGGAATGTTGTGGAGAGTTTTACATTGTCGATCGTCTCCTTGAAGATAATCTCCGGAAAAGAAAATCTATTTCATTTGATCCTCGGGTTTACAATGTGATACACGACGATGCTGGGAACATGAAATGTGAATTATACGAAAGATTTTACTACACCAAAACGGTCGGTTTCAAGGTTTACAAGGTGGATGAAGAGTTGGAGAAATGGGTAGAGGTTAAGTCATTAGGAGACTATGCGTTTGTGATGGCTACTGATACTTGTTTCGCGGTTTCGGCTCATGAGTTCAATGGATGCGAGCAAAACTCTATCTACTTCTCCGAAGAGGAAGAGTATGAGATTGAGGTGTTCAAGCTAGACGATGGTAGTATCACGACAATGTCGGGAGATTCGCAGAGTTGTTTCGAAATGTTTGTTCCTAGTTTTCACTGAATCTTGTTTAGTGTCAAAACTACTTTCTTTATATTAAGAGTACCAATCATCTAATAAAAATAACGTACCTTTCATCTTCATTTTTGGTATATCAAACAGAAAATGCAACATGTTTATTTGTCAGTAATCAGTATTGTGTTGAAGCATAGAGAGATATTTTAGGCACTACATCAGATAAATGATGAGCCATGTCTGTACGAAGTCAAAAGATAAACTTATAAACACAAACCCAACTGTTTTGGTAGTCAAGAATTGAGGATTGATTTGATTTTAAGATGGTCAAAGATAAAAATAGTTCGAGCGTTATGTATTGTATGATGAAGTAGACAAAAGAAGTCATTACAGTATCTCGATATTTGAGTTGGGCTCATACGTGCCCGAACAGGACCTTGGTCTTGGTCAAGCCCAAGCAGGATGTGTATGTGACAGACATTAGTGGAAAATATGTAACATCCAAAACAATGTGTGCTCATAAAAGTACCATCTATTATAGACTTGATAAAAAAAATGATTTAGTCAAATGAATACGTAATTCTTTTAAACTTCATTTTTCGTAGAAGAAAAAAGTGTGGGGGTTTTCTAATGTAGAAAGGAATCGTCAAAGAATATGACTAATTAAAAGGAGAAAACACTCTCTTAGNCTAAAATCTTCCGGATAAAACTCAAATAATCTCACAAGTTTTGAGTGATCAAATTCATTGAATGAATCAATAGGGCTCAAAGACATAGTGCAACCAAGTAATTAATTCAATGTTTACCTCATCAAAACGGTCATTGAACTCTTGAATTTGTATATCTGATTCTGAGCCCTTCTTTTCCATGAACACTAATGGAGAAAAAAACAAAACATAAGAAGTTTAATTTAGTAAGTGGCCTAGGTCAACTTACTTTTTTTAGATGGGCCTTAAAATATGGAGTTTAATTTTTTTTTTTTTTTTAGTTTTTATGTGTAGTCTGTGTGGGCTCTAACAATATATAAACTTATATTTAAAATAATTAACCTTTCCTAGTTAATAAAAAAACAAAAAACAATTAGCATATGGCACACACAGAGCTGTCCCTTCCATAAGGCATAAAAAACATATGCTTTAGGCCACATAAAAAACATATGCATGTTAATGACACATTTCAAATTTCCAAGTTGGTGTAGTGGAATATTATTGGTTCCATATCCCTTTTGGATATACATCTTTGTTCGAAATATTTTACCCACATTTTACCTTTTTACATTTTTTCCTTATTCTACATTTTATGGTTTCCATTTCCATCTTTTTTTGCACTTGCAATTTTTGAGAGGAGATTTCTTTTATCATATTTTTTTCACATAATATAAAACTGATATTTTAAAAATAAATATATGTTTTCACCATTTTAAATAAAAATTAAATGTAGAATAAACAAATTAAACTGATATATATATATATATATATATATATATATAAGATAAGAATTTATGTAAAACTAACCAAAACGCAGTTAATTATATTTGATTTTTTTTTTTGCATTATACAATTCAAACTGTGTTTTAAAAAATATGTATTAAAATGTGTTTTAAAAAATATGTATTAAATTATGAAAAAATACAAAAACAAAACAAAAGATGAATAAATTAAGGACACATATCCGTCGATATGCTTTAAGCTTCCAAAATATCCGGAATGGTACTGGGCACACATATAAGTTTCAATTGTAAATCATTAACTTTAGCTACATAACAAAAACAATTAGCATATGGCACGTGCCCTTAAGTATTATACATACATCCGCCCCTGATTGTGTTTATGTAGACTTACAACTTCAAGTCGAAATAGAGAAATCAAAATTTGCGATGGAATTGCAAAATCATAAATTGATGAATGTATTAATTAATTATGTAACATAATATAGTTAAGAATGAAATATATCACAAACATAAAAAATTAATTATATTATATACATATAAAATAAAATTAACCAAGAAAACAATGGTAATTTTGTAGTGGGTAAACAATTAGGATATCCGCGGGTAATCCTAGGACTTTTAGAGATTTTAGGAGATTTGAGTTTATCTTTAAAATCCCATGTTATTCAATTAATGATGTATAAATGTCTTACCAAATCCCGTGTTATTGAAAATGAAATTTATGTAAAATCATTTAAAAAAACTTAAAATCCGGCGTTATTCAATCAACAATTAGTAAAACCCAAATCAAATATATTGTTATTCAAAACTAAACATTTTTTTAAGGAAAAAGTGGTGAAAAGGATTCCGGTAGACTTTACATTCATTTTTAGTTAAAAATAGTGACAAATAATGGTCAAGAAAATCACACATTTACGTGTGTTATTTGGAGAGACTTCCAAAAAGAAAAAAGAAAAAAAAAGTTGTTCTTCACTTTCTTTCTTTTTTGGTCGAAGTCGTTCTTCACTCTTTCAAAAAACAAAAAAAAAACAAAAACCATAGAAATAGATCTTCCCTCTTTTTCTCGAGTCGAGAGAGAGATAGTCAGACAGAGATCCTCAATTTCGCTCTAACAATCCTCGATTTCGCTGTAACAATTTCGTTTAGATGCCTCTATCAAGATGGCGAATGCATCTGGGTTCTTCATTCATCCTTCAATTCCTACCTTACTAAGCAGAATCTATGTTCCGATTTTGATCTGGGTTTTGCATTTCGAATCGATTTTGTGCTCTAGAGTCAGCTCCATGGATGGCGTCGATACTCATGCTTTGCCATCTCGATGACCCAGGTGAAAAAACATATTTTTAGATATTTTCCTATTATATTCTTTAATAATCGATTGATTTGAGATCTTTCTTTGATATTAGGCTAGAAATTTTGAGCTTATGATGATTTGGTTATTGTTAAGTCTTAGCTTAACTCTGTGAAGACGTTCTTCCTTCTTTCAATCGAGTCAAAGATTCTTCTTTATTGTTAAGTTGCTCGATTTTAAACAATATTTTGAGATTGTAATCAATTGTTTTTTATCTTGCTTATTTATGGTTTTGGGGAATCAAAATTGGATCAAAGACATCCTACAATCAACTATGGCTCTTCTTTTCTTTTGGGTATTCAATTTCGATGTATCCTCTGTAATTTTCCTACCTCCCTTTGATCTCTTGATATATTGGATAAATAATTACCTTGTTGATATCTTTATGGGCTTCTCGTTTAGGAAAAATATAAATATGGGGTTCTGGTTTAGTAGTTTTAGGTCATATCCTTCTTTGTCAAAGTAAGTATTACTTTTGATGCACTTTTGCTTACTTCCACTTTTGGTTCAATAGTTTGTTTATTCTCCAAGAGTTTAGATGATAATTGTCTTTGAATATCGTTCATATAATTGTGATTTGTAATTCATTAATGTTCATATAATTATGGTATAAATCACAGCTCATCATGTATAATTTTGAGATTATGATGGTTTTGGGTGGGACCCTGAGACGAAAAAATTCACAGCAGATGATGAAGTATGGAATGTCTATTTGAAGGTAAAAATTAGAACATAAATTTTATGAATATGGTCGTGTTGCATGTGTATGATTCTTAATATAATGATATTTTTCTATTTTTAAATAGGCTCATCCAGGTTATACACATCTGCGTGATGATTCGTTTGAGGATTTCGAGGACTTAAGAATGATATATGGACAACATACTGCAATTGGGCATAATTCAGTGGGATTAGGTACTACTGATGCACATAGCTACCAAGTTGAAGATACCGAGGAGACAAACGATACATATTTTGTCTGCATGATGAATGAGACTGAAGGAATAATACACCAACAAGCATATGAACATGAAGTTCTTTTTTCATCAGCAAAAAGCATGGGAAAAAAGCTTCCCCAAAACAAGAAAACTAGAACTGATGCATTAAATTCGAACTAGGTTTGTGATGAAGTGACAGAAATCAGTAGCCAAATCTTTGGCATGATACAAAAAGATGGGAAAAATAATTTGAAGAAAAAGAAGTTGAGGACAAAGCTAACAATGTTTGGGATGCTATCAAAGAAATTCCTGATTTGCGTTACGAGGCGATGACCCTTGTTCACAGCTTAGGTATGAAATCTGGATTCGTGAATATGTGCATAGCAGACCATTGTGGATGGATTAAACGAAATCTTCGTAAACCAAGTTGATGAAGTTGGATGCATTAACATGGATTGAAGTCTTGAAGATGGTTCTTGATTTTGGAGCATTTTTTATTATTACTTTAACGAACTACTATGATTTTTGTTCTTTGTTTTAGCAACACTTTATGTGTTTTATTTATATTGTATTCAATTTCAGACCAGCCAAATTGATTGATTTTACTCCTACAATAGCTCGTATATCAACATGATTCACTACTGGAGATCATACGGATTCTATATAACATGCTTTTTGTTCTTTGTTTTGTTTTGTGTCAATTTTCAGATTCCGAGCTTGGATAGGACTGAGATCTTCCAATTGATTCAATGATGTTTTTATTTTTTAAGTTTGTATTCATGAATGGGCCAAAAATTTGTATTCAAGAGATTAAGATGACGTGATTAAGATGACCATATTCCAGATTTCAGATTTCTGTTTTTTAAAGCTTGTATTCAAGAGATTAATTGCAGAGACTCGAGAGGGACGCTAAACGTAAGTGCAGAGCATTAGTTGTTTTTGCTATCCCTTACCAAATCATACAAAATTATCTGAAATTTTTTTAAAAATCTTATCAAATCACCTTTTTTTTTTATAAGAATCACACCAAAAACACGGTGATATCTACAAAATTCCACCAAATCCAAAATCTCCCCATAGGGTTTTTGGGACTATCCTACTAATACATGATATTTTGTAAGGTTTTTTAAACCAATTTTTTTATGGACGGGTACTTTTTAGGGTATGTTTATTTGTCGGTATTGTGTTTTAGGCACTGCATTAATTAAGAGATGTTTTAGGCACTACATCAGATAAATGATGAGCCATGTCTGTACGCAGTCAAAAGATAAACTTATAAACACAAACCCAACTGTTTTGGTAGTCAAGAATTGAGGATTGATTTGATTTTAAGATGGTCAAAGATAAAAATGGTTCGAGCAGTTATGTATTGTATGATGAAGCAGACAAAAGAAGTCATTACAGTATCTCGATATATGATTTGGGCTCATACGTGCCCGAACAGGATCTTGGAAAATATGTAACATCCAAAACAATGTGTGTTCATAAAAGTACCATCTTTATTGACTTGATAAAGAAAATGATTTAGTCAAATGAATACGCAATTCTTTTAAACTTCATTTTTCGTAGAAGAAAAAAGTGTGGGGGTTTTCTAATGTAGAAAGGAATCGTCAAAGAGTATGACTAAAAGGAGAAAACACTCTCTTTAGGTCAAAACTAGGTCGTCCCCATTAGCCACATGCACCAACTAAAAAAAAAAAAACAAATCCTCTACAAGTCTAGAAAATGTAAGAGAGTGAATGAGTGATAGTTATCTTTGAATGTTGACAGTTTCAACTTGAAACTGATCAGAACTAGTAACTTGAAAGAAACTTGGACATTGCTTGTCCTTGCCAGGGTCCTAATCTCCAACCTGCTCCACATCCTGTTCTTATCCATTATCTGTTGAAGTATTTCTATGATGATTTCCTCAAAGACTGGTTTTGACTTGATGCCAGCATCTCTCTAGAAGTACCTGATTTACCGTGAGGTTCTGTAGAATACACGTAATTAGACGTGTGTTTGAGTTTCCAATTTTTCGTCTAATCCTCTCTCTCTCTCTCTCTCTCTCTCTCTCTCTCTCTCTCTCTCTCTCTCTCTCTCTCTCTCTCTCTCTCTCTCTCTATTATATAACCAAAAATACAAACTCATCATCAATAGCTGTTTAGCAAACCGTGCTATAACATTCTGTTATCAATGTGGACTTTTTTTGTAGTGCTCTCTCTCTCTTCACAAGCTAGAGTCAATGAGATGATATTTATAGAAATTACCATACATAGGTTCAGAGACCGTGGATACTATTTTAAATCATTGGTCCATATGCTTTAGTCATTGAACTTAGGAGATCTGCATTTCTTCACCTAACCAAACAATTTATAGACCGTTGATATTATTTTAATTCATAAAAATCGACTCGACCATTAATTATGTGGCAAAACCGGAAGCACAACATACGATGACTCATCAACTCTGTGGCCAAACTATTAGACTAGTTTTAATGGTTTGTTGTAAACTCATCAACATACGATAATTTTTATTGAAGTACAATGATTTGTTTTTAGTGAATCAGCAATGAGATGGCACAAGTTCCGTTGAAACTTATCAACATAGTTGATAAAAGAAATAAGAGACACTTGTCCGGAGTGGAGTAAAATTTTTATTTAATTAAAAAGATATTGATTTTACATGTGGTATATATTGATTGGTTGCTGAGTTTTTAGATTTGTTTTTTCTCCTTAATCATTTAACATCAATTATCTCACAATAATTATATATATATATATATTGTTTATATTAAAATTCATCATTTTTCATACTCTATAAATAGACACTTGTTTCATTTCATTTGGACATAGAAAAAACCCATCTTTTATTTTAATTTTAATTTTAACTCATACTAATTTTATTTTAATTTTAATCGATAATTAATTTGCTATAGATGTAATCACAAAAAATAAAAATATAAATAAAATAAGAAAAAATATTATATAAAATAGTGGGGTAGGGTGTTGTAATTTTTTTAAAACAAAACCATTGTAAATGGATGTTAAATAATAGGTGTTGAATAATGAGGTGGAAGAGAGAAAAGATGATGTGGAGTGTTAAAAGAGAAAAATAGGGTGTTGTAAACATTGAACCATTGTAGATAGTGCATACCTTGACAATTGAATTTTTATAAGCGTGATTTAGGTGTATATAGTAGGTTGACCAATTAATTAGGTGTGTATTATTAACTTTTTGTAAATTAAGAAAATAAGAAAGAAAAAAAATGATTAAACCCAAAATATCCTTTGTGATTTTTAATATTTACAGAAATGCCATTGGTCTGAAACTCAGTTTCTTACAGTATACTCCGGCAACACTGTTCATCAAAAGGTCGACGGTACTATTCATTGAAACTCGACGAGCACTGTTCATTACCAGAAAACACATATTGTTAGCATCGTTAACATTGTCATGTTAACCTAGTTATCATTGTTAGCATCGTTAACATATAGTTGGTATCGTTAACATTGTTATGTTAAACCAGTTATCATTGTTAGCATCGTTAACATATAGTTAGTATCGTTAACATTGTCATGTTAACACAGTTATCATATTCATTTTTATTAAATTGTCATGATATGATAACTGGATTAACATGATAATTTCATAAAAATGAACATGTTAACCCAGTTATCATGTTCATTTTTATGAAATTGTCATGTTAATCCAGTTATCATATCATAAATTATCGCGTTAATTTAGTTAACATCGAAGGTGAGGTGTTATCGTGTCGCCGCCGGTGTTAACCGCCGTGATAACACCGCCGGTGTTATCCGCTGATGTTATCCGCCGGTGTTAACCACCGATGTTATCCGCCTATGTTTCTTCTTCTTCTTCTTCTCTTTCTTCTCTTTCTTCTCTTTCTTCTCTTTTTTCTCTTTCTTCTCTTTCTTCTGGTTCTTCTTTCATTTCCGTCGGAATAGTAACCGCCGGTGTTATCCGTCGGTGTTAACCGTCTTTGTTTCTTCTTCTTCTCTTTCTTCTTCTTCTTCTTCTTCTCTTTCTTCTTCTTCTCTTTCTTCTTCTTCTTCTCTTTCTTCTGGTTCTTCTTTCATTTCCATCGGAATATAATTGATGAAAGAGAAATGGTATAGTGTAATTGTTTAAAAAAGTTAGGGGTAGGGTAGACTTTTAATGATAAATAGTGTATGTAAATAGTGATAAAAAAAGGAGAGTTAATTTTGATGTTATCTATTAGTAGTAGATGCAATTTCTCTTATAACAAAAAACATGACAACTCATAATCACACTTTTGGCCATAATTAAAATAATTTGAAAAAAAATCTTATTATTGTTGAAGTTTTGTTGGTCGACTAACATACGTTACAAACCCCACATAATTAATGGTCTAGTCGAATTTATATTAAAAAAAACATGACAACTCTGTTGAACCATAATCAAATCTCGTATAAGGTTTATAAGTCAAAGTCACATTCGTATAAGTTAGTTACTTATTTAAGAGTCACGAATTGACATTCGTACAGTTGTGTCTCTTCATATAGTTGTATCTCTTTATACAGTCATGTTGTTTCAAACACAATGGTTCAGTTTGTATAAGTATAGATCGAGTCTGATCTTTGTAACATCAGCAAGAGTGTAATACAATCAAGTTAATAAAAGTTTTTTTTATTACATTCATACTCTGTTTTTTCTTCATAACCGTAAAACACCAAACACCAACATGGTATCAGAGCCCTACTGATTCAAGGGCCAATTCAAGTAAAAAAAAAAAAATCAAGCAAAAACAGAGAGTTATGGAGACGATGTCACATATTGTGACTCCGATCTTCAATGGTGAGAATTATGGGTTTTGGCGCATCAAGATGAAAACAATTTTCCAGACAAAGAAACTGTGGGAAATTGTTGAAGGAGGAGTTCCAAATCCACCCGCACAAGGAGATCATAGCCCTGAAGCCGTGCAACAAAAGACACGGTGTGATGAAGCATCTTTAAAGGATCTGACCGCATTGCAAATTCTTCAAACTGCAGTCTCGGATTCAATATTTCCGAGAATCGCACCAGCAGTCAATTCGAAAGGTGCTTGGGATGCATTGGAGTCTGAATTTCAAGGAACTCCGCAAGTACGAGTGATAAAACTTCAATCGTTACGAAGGGAGTACGAAAATCTGAAAATGAATGAAGGTGAAAACATCAAAGTTTTCACAGGAAAGCTAATTGATTTGGGAAATCAGTTAAGGGTTCATGGAGAAGAGAAGACTGATTATCAAATCGTCCAGAAAATTCTCATTTCTCT
>PKML01043796.1:553624-639441 GCA_002933935.1 Eutrema yunnanense | reverse complement strand
TTTGTTGAGCAAAGTTGTTATTGTAACTTCTTTGATAACCTCCATTGTTCCCAATGTAGTGCACTTCTTCTTGGTTGCTCAAATCCACCATATGTTCTTGTGCTCGATGAGTACCTTCCGAATCACTTACAAAGTGAACCATCTTTTGAGAAGCATTAAGGAGCTTGTCCATCTTGTCATTTAGAGCTTTCATCTCTTTGGCTCTCCTTTGCTCCTCATGATCACTTGTGGTCTTTGTAGACCGGTCATCACCATAAGTGCCATTACTCAATGCAAGGTTCTCTACTAACTCCATCGCTTCATTCACTTCTTTGCCCGAGAAGCTTCCATTAGAGGCGGTGTCAAGCAACATACGGATTTTAGGAAGTGCTCCGCGGTAGAGTGTGCTCAAGAGGGAAGCATCCGAAAATCCATGGTGAGGACATTGCGATGTATAGCTCCTAAACCGCTCCCATGCTTCGTTAAAGCTCTCATTCGCACGTTGAGTGAAGCTTGAGATTTCATTCCTTAGCTTAGCCGTTCTAGAGGTAGAGAAGAACTTGGCAAGAAATGATGTCTTGCATTGGTCCCATGAAGTGATAGAGCCGTGGGAAAGGTTCTTTTCCCATTGTTTTGCCTTGTCTCCAAGAGAGAATGGGAACAACCTTAGCTTAAAGCTATCCTCCGAGACTCCATTCATATTTGTCAAGCCACAAATCCGGTCAAAATGATCCAAGTGATCAAGTGGATCCTCCACCGGCAAGCCATGGAATTTGTTGCTTTGTACCATGTTGATGAAGCTAGCTTTGACCTCGAAGTCATTGGTCTCAACCGGTGGTGCTCGAATGCCTTGGTGGTTGACATGAGCATTGGCCGCATCACCCGCTCCAACTATGTTAGGACCATTATGGGCGGGTGGGTGGTGGTTTCCATTACCACCATTTGCTCCCTGATGTGGAGCATAAGCAACGTGGTCATTACCACCATTCGGGTTCACTTGCACATTTTCCATACCAAGCCTAGCAATGTGCACAACCCGTTCTCTATCTCTTCTTGCTCTAAGACCGCGGTGTAGAAGGTTGATGTCGTCTCTTGGCTCAACAGGATTGGTGTTTCCTTTAGAACGCAAGTTCATGCACCTACAAGAGAGAGCTAGAAGGAGAGATTAGCAAACAAAAGAAAAGAAAAATGCTTAATCTCACTAAGAACCTAAATCTTAATGTCTAAATCAAATCCCAATATGGCAACGGCGCCAAATTGATACAAGGATTTTCGTATCCTTTAGAGTCAATTCTCTAAATGCCTATTGAGCATAAGAGGTTATCGAACCTATTGGGAAATGATTTCAAGCACTAAGAATGCAAGGAACCTATGTAAGTTAAGCTAAACGATTGTCTTGTGATTGAGTATCTAAATTAAAGCGAATAAGACAAGTAATAAGAAACTAAACAAGATGTAAAAGCAATAAGCACAACGAATCCTAAGATGGGGTAATCGATATTAGGCAACCAAAGCATGATCCAAGGCATTCATTCACACAAACAAGCTATCCCTAGGTTAATGATCTCTAATCTTGATTAGTCCTCTTTCAAGGCACTAATCACTATGTTAATTATCAAATTCATTAGCAAACTCTCATTTGTGAATTATCAATCAACATGCATTGAGAATATAAACTAGATCAACCAAAAATATGGCTTAGACAACTATTCTCATAGGCTAAGAACATAAGTCCTTTGAATAATTGATCAAGGCATTTCATCATACACTTGGTGTGCATGAAATGCCTATGATCTAAATCCACTCTCTCAAGCTAGATTTAGCAATAAGAACATTAAACAAAGAAGGATAATAGATAATATAATCCTAAACACCTTAGATCATGTCTTGAATCCCCTAAACCTAACCCATCTCAAGATCCTAAAATGACTACTCAAGACCCATGAAGAACACCTCTAAATCAATGATAAGAGAAGAATTCATGGATGGATCTTGGATAATCAAATAAGAAAAGGGGATAAGAAGAAGATAATCAATGAAAACAACTACTAGATTGCATAATAATCGAAGATCAATCTCTTACAAAATCACTCTTAGAGAGGGTTTTTGCTAGAAAAAGACTTAACCCTCACAAATTAGGTTTTTGGGCTTAAATACTTAACAGAAACGAACCGGGTCGACCCGGAACAAACCGGGTATCGACCCGGTTTAAATGAGTAAAAAGTGCTTGGTATCGATCGATACCCTTGGTATCGATCGATACTGAGGATGCATCGGGTTTGTTCTTCAGTGATACTGAGGTCACTCCTCGGTATCATAGCTCCGTGTTAAGGCCATTTTCCCCCGGGTCTTCCCTGTGGCTGTACCGACCCGTGATACCGAGCTGTGACGTCGGTATTGTCTCCTGAAGCATTTGGTATCGATCGATACCGAGGGGTATCGATCGATGCTTCGTGTTTGAACTTGATCTCCAGTGGATACCGAGGACACACCTCGGTATCTTTGCTCCGTGTTAAGAGCCAACTCCCCCGGATCTTCCTGGGACCAACACTGAGCTGTTACACCGAGCAGTGGCGTCGGTGTAATCTATTGGAGCTTTTGGTATCGATCGATACCGAGGGGTATCGATCGATACTTGGTGTTTGGCTCTGCTTTTACCTGAAAACGCTCCAAAACATGCAAGACACTCTAGGACCTAATGCAAATGTCCTAAACTCTAAATGAGACCTAAATGCAAGATAAGACCATGATTATGCATGAGAACTATACAAAACCATGCATGAAATGCATGCTAAAATATGTAATATGAGAGTATATCAATCACGGGCCTCGCTTCTCAACATAATCTCTCAATAGATGTATATGTAATATTGTAATCTTCATGGGCTTTTTATTTTAAAGGATTTGCCGGAGGGATACACATTATACAAATATAAAATTGTGTACACTAGTTTAATTGATTATATATAGACGGTGTGATATGCGCCCTAGCATGATAAACAATTTTCAAAACTGTTTTTATTATTTAATGTTATTATATTTTTTTCGTAGTTTATTGAATTGTCTTTGTCAGTTTAAGATATATGTATTAGTTTATTTATTTGTTTTTCTGTTTTTTTTTGTGTAATTTTTGTTTTTCTTTTTAATGTTTTTTAAAATTTATGATCATCTATGTGTTTGTTTAGTGAATGATACACATTTTTACCTGTTTTTTTTTACTTCGATTGTCAATTTTATGCAATTAAATGGAATTTTAAAGGGAAGATATTAACATTTTAAAGTTTTTGTTACATACTTTTTGTTGTTTTTTCTTTTGTTTCATGTAAAGCCTAATTGTTGAATCCCATATAAAATATGTTTCTTATTTATTTGATATTAACGAATTTAAGAATTTGAGTTATTTTATTTTTTTTGAATTATAATTGAATTTTAAGATAATTTCATGTTGTTTTTTAAAAATATGTTGGATGTCTAAGTGGACGCTGATGTGGCGGAATGTGAAGTGAGGAAACATATTGTTACCCGGTTATTTATATTTACCTTTATCGGTATAATTGCCCAGTTTATGTTAAACATATGACGCAAAGTGGACATGTTCCTGTTGAAACACTTATCTTCCTACTACCGCACTCTCCATTTGAAATATATTCAAAAATTAAAATTAGAACTACAATGGGTTAAGACACAAATCATATGTCTCGTATTTTGTGTGTAAGTAAAAGATGTTGATTAAAGTGTGGAAAGATGATACATGTTTTCTTTAATTTACAAAACAAAATATTAAATTTTTAAACAATAAATTTTTTTAGCTAAAACATTTATAAAAATTTCTTAAAATAACTTAAATCGAAATAATAAGTCACTAAGTTAGCTGCTACGACACTCCAGTTCTTGGTAACTAAGCACTTCCTTGGATAAGCGAGGCAACCATAAAATTTCATGTCTTGGCATCAAACATAAAAGGCTTGCACCCGACCCATTGAAGAATATAAAATTGATTGTTCCGTTGACATCGCAGTAGAATTGGTGGTTGGCATGACTGTAGAGAGTATCCTAGTAGTCGTCGAATGAGCATTGATAGTAGACGCAATGATCAGATTGTGATCGAAACGCTCCAGTCTGGTGCTTCGCTAGTCCGACAGTGTTTAAGATTATGATGTTCTTTAATATGAAGTATTTGTCTTGAATTGCTGCATCTAGGTATAACATAATTTTTCTTTTTATAAATAGAATTTTTGATTTCACATTCTCTTATATCTTTTAAAATTTGTTTTGACATTTATATATTTTTAATTATTAAGTAGAAAATTAATCGCAAAACATATCAATTTCCACTTTATAGTATATACTTTACCACATATATCAATGAAAATTAACTTTTAATAAATTTTAAAAATAATGTGGTGAATATCAATGAATTTTAGTTTTTGTTAAAACTAAATTTTGTAATTATTATTTATGCTCTTTGTTTTATGCATATATAGATAAATTTATTCATTAATTATCTTAGTTATATAAATAAAACCAATTAAAATATGTTATGTAGACGTTGAGGTGGCTAAAAGATAAGAAAGAAAATTAAGTTTTCTTTATATATATAGATATTTTATCAAAGATATAAAAATCTTGCGGTCACATGTTTTGGTATCACTTGGTGATGATATTATGTATTTGAATCACCGAGTGTGACAAAAAAAAATCAGTGAACAAATTACTTTTCCTAAATACAAAAATGTTTTTACGTACATTTTCCAGTAATTTATATCTTCATATGTCGACTTATCGGAAACTAAATTGTTCTTGGTTCTTATTCTATTTCATTGGTATATGTTTCTGCTTTTGGATGCAATACTGTCGATGTTGTTCGTTTAGCCAATTCAATTTAATATTTGTGTTTGGATACTGTGTGGAAGCAAAATATTCGTATAAAAAAATCTTGATATATTATATACAAAATTGTGGTATTGTGTTTATGTAGACTTACGACTTCAAGTCGAAATAGAGAAATCAAAATTTGCGATGGAATTGCAAAATCATAAATTGATGAATGTATTAATTAATTATATAACATACTATAGTTAAGAATGAAATATATCACAAACATAACCAAATTAATTATATTAGAAACATATAAAATAAAATTAACCAATTAAGAAAACAATGGTAATTTTGTAGTGGGTAAACAATTAGGATATCTGTGGGTAATCCTAGAATTTTGTAAGGTTTTTTAAACCAAACTTTTTTTTTTTGGTGAATGAATGAAAAAAATAACAAATCATGCACGGATCCGTCGTAGGTTCGCAGGCCCAGCAACGTCATCATGTACAATCGAACTAATAGCGTTTGGCATCGAATTCAAAACATGAAAACCAAGCGGTAAAGAAAACGCATAGTTTGCTAAACAACGTTAAACCAAACTTTTTATGGACAGGTTTTTTAGGGTATGTTTAGGATTTTTTTACGCACGACAACATCTCTATAAAGGTATATGGTCGGAAAGGGGAAAAAAAAAAGAAGAAAAATTAAGAATAGAATTGTACTCAACTAATTAAAATAATATCATTGTTATGCATTTAATTTTTTAGTCTTATGTTCACATTCATACCAATTCCTCTAAAATGTTTTGTTAAAATAGTATAGCCAACATGGCAAAATCATAAGTTTTTCTAGAGTAGTGTGGTCAAAGACCAGGGTAATTACGTAAACTCTAAAATAAATTTTCTTTGATTTCACTAAATGTTTATTCGTACCAAATGCAGTGCACTGAATTTAGAGAAATGCCCTAAAATAAGATTCTTCCCATAAATCTCCTTTTGAATAAAAATATTACCTTACGAATTGCTGCTCTATTCAACGGTCTCGAAAAGGTAAAACAAATCCATTCGTAGCTATAAGAGTGATAGTGTTTTGCTTCTTCTCTGAAAAGTAGCGAAACAGCGAAAATGAGAAGAAAGGTTGATTGGTCTATGTTACCGGAGGAGCTCCTCCGATTGATCGCCCTACGTTTGTATTCCGTCCTCGAGCTCCTCCGTTTCCGGAGCACTTGTACATCTTGGCGCTCCTCCGTTTCCGTCGCCGACGACAATCCTTTCTCGGAACGCCGTGTCATCAACCTCAACCCCCTCGTCGTAGATTTGAAAATTTCCTCAACTGGAAAGGAACGAATCAACGGCCTCGACCGCACCGCGAATCTATCACGCGCCACCTTCTTCCGCGTCTCCTCCTCGAGCCAGGGATGGCTGATCAAATGCGACGCGGAGGATCTCAATTACAGGACACTCCGTTGTCTCTTCAATTGCGACGCGGTGGATGTCAATTACAAGACATTCGGGTTTCTCCTCAACCCTCTCTCGCGCCTCCGGTTGCGCAATTCGTGCCGAAGCATCGACCTTTCCAAATTCAAAGTCTCCGAGATACAACCAGCCTATACTGTTCAAAACTGGCGCAGGAACAAAGAACTTTTCGGGTTCAAAAGATTGGTTCTTGCGGATAATAATCGACTTCTCGGAGTCGGCTGCGACGGGAAGATCAGGTACTGGAACGGAAAAATCTGGACCAGAATCAAAGACCAAATGGCTCGATTCTGCGACATTATAGTCCAGAGAGGGCTAACTTACGCCTTGGATTCGAATGGGATTGTTTGGTGGATTAATTCCTCTCTCAGCATCTTCAGGTACGGACCTTCACTCGATGAAAACGTCACTAAAGGCTGTTGCAGAGACTTGATCTTAGTGGAATGTTGTGGAGAGTTTTACATTGTCGATCGTCTCCTTGAAGATAATCTCCAGAAAAGAAAATATATTTCAGTGGATCCTCGGTATTACGAAGTGATACACGACGATGCTGGAATCACGAAATGCGAGTTATCGCAAAGAAACTACTATCCCAAAACGGTCGGTTTCAAGGTTTACAAGGTGGATAAAGAATTGGAGAAATGGATACAAGTTAAGTCCTTGGGAGACAGTGCATTTGTGATGGCTACCGATACTTGTTTTTCGGTTTCGGCTCATGAGTTTAACGGATGCCTGCAAAACTCTATTTACTTCTCCGACGAGGAAGAATATGCTTTTAAGGTGTTCAAGCTAGACGATGGTAGTATCACGACAATGTCGCAAAATTCGCAGAGTTGTTTCCAAATGTTTGGTACTAGCTTTCAGTGAATCTTGTTTAGTGTCAAAGCTACTTTCTTATATTAAGAGTACCAATCATCTAATAAAAAACTCGTACCTTTCATCTTCATTTTGGTATATCAAACAGAAAATGCAACATGTTTATTTGTAGGTACCGTGTTGAAGCATTAAGATGTTTTAGGCACTGCATCAGATGAATGATGACCCATGTCTGTACGAATTATTAGAAAGAAACTACTAGCTATCCCTAAGCCATGTCTGTACGAAATCAAAACATAAACTGATGATAAACACAAACCAGAGTGTTTTGGTAGTCAAGAATTGAGGATTGATTTGATTTTAAGATGGTCAAAGATAAAAATGGTTCGAGCAGTTATGTATTGTATGATGAAGCAGACAAAAGAAGTCATTACAGTATCTCGATATCTGAGTTGGGCTCATACGAACAGGATCTTGGTCTTGGTCAAGCTCAAGCAGGATGTGTATGTGACAGACATTAGTGGAAAATATGTAACATCCAAAACAATGTGTGCTCATAAAAGTACCATCTATTATAGACTTGATAAAGAAAATGATTTAGTCAAATGAATACGCAATTCTTTTAAACTTCATTTTTCGTAGAAGAAAAAAGTGTGGGGGTTTTCTAATGTAGAAAGGAATCGTCAAAGAATATGACTAATTAAAAGGAGAAAACACTCTCTTAGGTCAAAACTAGGTCCTCCCCATTAGCCACACCAACTAAAAGAAAAATAAAACAAACCTCTGCAAGTCTAGAATATGTAAGAGAGTGAATGATTGAGAGTTATCATTGAAAGTTGAAACTGATCAGAACTAGTAACGTGGCTTTCTTAGTGCTTGAAAGAAACTTTGACTGAAACTAGGTTAACGTGTCTCTGATCCCATGTCAAGAGATCTAGTTTGATGTAAAGGTTTTCTTATTCATTAAGATGTTAAGGCTTTGCCTTATATGCACAATAGATGACATAATTGCAAACTATACATAAGTAATTAACTAATTACATAATTAGGCCACATCTTGGTTGAAAACCACGACCACGCCCACTCGAAGTCCCACGAGAATTGTTTTTGCGTTGTTCCTCCCACCATTTTGGAAATCCCACAACCTTAAAACATGAGGAAGCTTCATGGCCAGTTCTTCCACACACAGTACACAATCGTGATGGGTCACGATTTCCAGGTCCAACACGCTGTTCAGATCGAGGCATAGGTGAGATTGATTGACGAGAAGTATTCAGCTCAGACGCAAAGCTCATCACTTCAGTGTCTTTAATTGCCCCCGAACGAATAGTTTCATTTTGAACTATCGTCTGAAGGTCTATATTTATTTATACAAGATACAATCGTACAAAAGGTAAATATACATATATAATTTCAAATTTACTTGAGTATCAAGTTTATTCCTTGATAGTATCTATCTTTATAATATGCATTATGACAACTACATTCAACTGCTTTGCATATTGATGATGTCTATGTGTGTGTTTTGTTTTTGCATTAACGTATGTTAGTTTTGTGATTGTGTTTAGCAGAACGGTTAAATTAGACCTTTGCATATGCAAAAAAGTATTAACTTAAAATATGATATTTCTAGAGACTTGATTTGGCATAATACTTAAGATACAATGCAGGTTTAATGGAGTTTTGTAATTATACCTTATCAGCTCTTAGGTTAAATGTGTTTTCTTCAACAAAAAAAAAAACAGTGTGTGAGTATGTGATTCTTGATGTGGTATTTGAATGACCGTCGCAGTCATTGAAATACCACATCAAGTCTCTTAGAAAATTATATGTGGTATTTTCAATGTTGTGATTCTTGGTCCTACACAATTTTCTAGATGGTTACAAATTGTTTGTCAAGGCAGATAAGGTGCAATATTTCGTGAGTTTAATCGAAAACAAACAAACCATTTTGGGGCATTTGGAATTAGATTGTCACAAATGCTAACATTTGCAGATTGCAAGAGATCTATTTACCGCATCTCTTTACGAAAATATGCAAAGAAGGAATCACTAAATGATCAGCGTGAAAAGCACTTGGATCAATGGCATGGCTGCTATTTGCAGTATGTTGTATTTTATTCTGTACATAAAAGCTGAACCCTTTATATTTTGGTAAATTTCTTAACAAAGGATATAGCGTATTGGTGGAGATTGTTGTGAGGGTGGTTTGAGTGAGAGAGGCACTCACTAACCTAGCTCTTCATCTTGTAATCTCTTTTTAGTAATACAGAGAGATTCCATTCACTAATCTCCAAGTGCCATGCATGGTTTTGTCTCTACATTTTGAAGAGGTTGTCCACTTCTTGGCAACCCGTTGTGAGCTTCGACGACAAGGTTGGGAGGTTCTGCTTTGGTCCATAGGCTTTCCTCCAAATGATAAGACTTTTCCAAAGCCATACTGCACTTACATGACGAACTCGTGATAAATTATAGTGGAATGCTGTGGAGAGCTTTACATTGTTGACCGTCTCCTTGAAGAGAATGTTGTCCGAAAACGTAAAGCTGATTCCTTGGATGATGCTATTACTATTACTGTTGTCAATCCTCCTTATTTCAATGTGATACACGACGATACTGGTAACACGAAATGCGAATTATCAGAAAGAAACTGTCCGTTTCAAGGTTTACAAGATGTGTAACATCCCAATTCTTGGCCCAAGAAGAAAAAGCCCAAGAAAGAAAAGCCCAGTAAAAAAACCCTAGTTTAATTCCCTATATAAGTGAGTCTTTAGAAGAAAGGGAAGGTATTTTGCAAACAGAAAACCCTAGCCGTCAACCGAGACCAGAGCCCCGCAGCCATCGAGTCTCTCTGTCGCCGCCGACCACCGCCGCCATGAAGAGAAGCCGCCGCGAGGTTGCTCCTAGCCGTTGCTTCCTCGATTCAGTTGCTTCGAGTCACCGTTAATTCAGATCTGAGCCGTGCTATCCTTTTTCCAGAACCCTAACTTCCAGATCTCTAAGGTGAGGATTAGATCTAGGCTTCTATCTATGTTCTCTTGTCTTTTTCTGGTGTATTGAGTCTAAGTATACTCAGGTATGCTACGTGCTACGAAGTACGGGCACGATTTGTTTGATCTACATCTTATAATGAATATGGATTAGGAATTCATTAGAGGAAGAACCAGCATACATGTTTGATAACCCTGTCGTATGATTAATGGATGTAAAGTAGCTAGATGGTGTGAGAGCACTATAGGTATTCGTCACAGGTGACGAGGAACCTGTGGTACGAACTGTGTGTCGAGGAACGGTGCGGTTACATTAGACGCCGGAGTCTCGTTAGAGGGATTAGGCGGGTGTAACTGGAAATACACCGGGACTCACTTCTTTGATGGTACCTGGCGAGGGTAGCTTCTGTTCGGAAGACGTCCTTCGAGGCGGAGACAGTTGAACCTGATGCCAGCCCAACGCTCAGTAAGGGGGTGGGAGCGAACCCTGGCGCCATTTGTGGCTAGAGTCTTGTACTCACAACTTGTGGGCTAATGCCCGGGATATATATTCTGAATTGGACAACCTCTTGTTTGGTAGTTATGTGGGCGCTTCTAGGGCGTGATGCTTGATTGCTTGTTTATGCCTATTCTTGATGTACTGGTTGAATACGAGTGAGTATGGGGACGAGTTCTAGGTTTAGTTCTCGCTGAGTAATCCCAATTACTCACCCTCTCTCTTCTTGTAGGTGATGATGATTATTATGTTGATGCTGTTGATGATATTGAGTATGTGGAACTGGACGAGTAATCCTGGTGTGGTGCGAGGTTTTGGGAGTTCGGAAGTTCTCCTTGGGGTTTTATTTAGCTTTTCGGTTATTTCATTTAAAGACAATTTATTCGTTATTTGCTTCGGTTTATTTACGGTTTAAGTTGGATTTGTAAGACTATTTGGGATTAAATGAAGAATATTATTTAGGAATTAAATTGGCCGAGTTCGGGTCATTACAAGTGGTATCAGAGCGGGTTTCGAGAGGAGGATAATTCTAGGTTAGTGGAGACGGGAAAAATCGGATTTCAATGTTTTCAAAATGGGGATTTTTCAAAGTTATAAAAACCACCACCTAGATGAGCCTCCAGTTATTATTGTTGTCTATCTTGCAGGGATATCAGTCTTTACGGGACCGGACTGACTCACTTGCTACCGTTTTGTACAGATGCCGCCAAAGAACGCCAGACAGACCAGATCCGCAGCTCGTCGTGAAGCTCAGGGAGAGCAGAACACCGAAACTACCGGGAGTGTGAATGAGAACCAAGGTGACCAGAACCATGTGGAGATGAACCAGCCGGAAGGAAACCAAGCTGAGGGACTTGACCCAGTGCCAGCCGTGGCTCATGCTGCTGTGTTGGATGAGTTGCGTCGTTACCAAAGAAGGTACGGTGGTTTAAGGAATGAACCAAACCCGCAAGTGAATGCTCGGGAGCATCACATGTCGCCTCCACCGCCTGCACCAGACAACGTGCCAGGATTGACTTACCATGAGGCTATGAGACTCATGAGGGACATGGGAACGGATCCATTTGGAGGAAAGTCTGATCCGATCTCCGCGGATAATTGGAAGAAGAGGCTTGAACGGAATTTCGAGTCGATGAGGTGTCCAGAGGCGTACCGTAGGGAGCTAGCTGTTCAGTACCTTAGGGACGAGGCGCTGACTTGGTGGGAAGGTGTGGTAGCAAATATCCGTGGACGCTATGAGCTGACTTGGGATGACTTTAAGGACGATTTTCTCGAGAATATTTCCCACCAGAAGCTATGGACCAGATGGAAAGTGCTTTTGAGGATCTTCGTCAGGATAACCGTACCGTGAGGGAGTACAAAGAAGAGTTCAACCGTTTGAGAAGGTTCTCACGGAAGAATTTCACTGAGACAGACTTGATCCGTCAATTCATGAAAGGGTTGAGATTGGAGTTGAAGAACCGTTGTTCGATTCGAAGATATCCTAGTATGGTGGAGCTGGTGGAGATAGCCGCTACTCAGGAAATCGGACTTGAGGAGGAGCTAAGGAATATTAAGAGTGCTCAAGCTCGTGCATCCCGCGGACAGGACGCACCTAAAAGGACTTGGGATGACATGAATGCGGTAAGGACTACCGACAATGTTCAGACGTGTAACCGATGTGGAAGGAGACACACCGGACCGTGTGGACTGGCGAAGTGCTTTAGATGTGGAAAAGGAGGCCACCAGCATAAGGAGTGTCAAGCCGACTCAAGGGGCATCAAGTGTTTTGGTTGTGGAAAATTAGGACACATCCGGAGAAATTGCAGGGCAGTCATGTCGGAGACGCTACCAGCTAGGAGGCAAGATGTAGGACCTCGTGTGTTCGCTGTTGGAGACCCAGAAGGAGCAGCACCGATCGCGGGTAAGTACCTCCTCTAGTAAATAAGGTCGTGGTGCTAGTGTGTGAAATGGAAATTGCATACTTAGTCATAAATACAAATCAGGTAGGATCGTTTTTAGTAGGAGGTATGAAAGCTTACACACTATTTGACACCGGTGCTACGCATAGTTTTGTGAGCCCGATGTTGACTAAGTGTTGGACTTTCACTGGAAAGTTCACCCCTAGGTCGAAAGCAATTGAGACTGTCGGGACTGAACAGGTGAGATCCATCGGATTACATGAAAATGTATCTATTCGGTTGGAAGGAGTAGAGTTGCCATGGACTCTAGTGGAGATGGAGCTGAACCATTATGACGTTATCCTCAGAATGGATTGGTTAACGCACTACCAAGTTGTTTTGGATTGTCGACGGACGCGAGCTTACATTCCACGACCGGAAGGACGTCTAGCTTTTCAAGGAGTGAAAACTGACACCGGCGTGCCAATAATCTCGATGATTCTCGCAGTAGATCTAGTGGAGAAAGGATGTGAAGCGTACCTAGCTACGATATCTATGGCCGGAGAAGGGGAAACTTCGAGGTTGGAGGAGATACCCGTGGCTGCTGAATACGCGAACATATTTGAACCACTGACAGGACCGCCACCGATGCGAGGAGATGATTTCACCATCGAGCTAGAACCAGGGACGGCCCCTGTTTCGAAAGCTCCGTAGCGTCTAGCGCCAGCAGAGATGGCCGAATTAAGAAAACAGTTGGAGGACCTTACGGACAAAAGATTCATCCGACCGCGCAGTTCACCGTGGGGAGCACCGGTGCTATTCGTGAAAAAGAAAGATGGAAGCTTTTGCCTTTGTATCGATTACCGGGGATTGAACAAAGTGAAAATTAAGAACAAGTACCCGTTGCCACGAATCGATGAGTTGTTGGACCAACTGCAAGGAGCTTCGTGGTTCTCCAAAATTGACTTAGCATCAGGCTACCACCAGATTCGGATAGCAGAAGGAGACATAAGGAAACCAGCATTTCGAACGCGTTATGGACATTACTAGTTCATGGTAATGCAGTTTGGTCTGACGAACGCACCTGCCGCTTTTATGAAGTTAATGAATGATCTTTTCCGTGAGCATTTGGATAAATGTGTGATCATATTCATTGACGACATTTTGGTATCCGCGAGGAAACGTGGGAGCCGGAGCAGCAAATGCGAGAGGGTTACCCCGAGCTCTTTAAGGACAAGCATGGAGCTAAAGTGGTAGGGGAGAATTCGGGGACGAATTCCTTTCAAGAGGGAGAGAGTTGTAACATCCCAATTCTTGGCCCAAGAAGAAAAAGCCCAAGAAAGAAAAGCCCAGTAGAAAAACCCTAGTTTAATTCCCTATATAAGTGAGTCTTTAGAAGAAAGGGAAGGTATTTTGCAAACAGAAAACCCTAGCCGTCAACCGAGACCACTATAGGTATTCGTCACAGGTGACGATGATAACCCTGTCGTATGATTAATGGATGTAAAGTAGCTAGATGGTGTGAGAGCACTATAGGTATTCGTCACAGGTGACGAGGAACCTGTGGTACGAACTGTGTGTCGAGGAACGGTGCGCTTACATTAGACGCCGGAGTCTCGTTAGAGGGATTAGGCGGGTGTAACTGGAAATACACCGGGACTCACTTCTTTGATGGTACCTGGCGAGGGTAGCTTCTGTTCGGAAGACGTCCTTCGAGGCGGAGACAGTTGAACCTGATGCCAGCCCAACGCTCAGTAAGGGGGTGGGAGCGAACCCTGGCGCCATTTGTGGCTAGAGTCTTGTACTCACAACTTGTGGGCTAATGCCCGGGATATATATTCTGAATTGGACAACCTCTTGTATGGTAGTTATGTGGGCGCTTCTAGGGCGTGATGCTTGATTGCTTGTTTATGCCTATTCTTGATGTACTGGTTGAATACAAGTGAGTATGGGGACGAGTTCTAGGTTTAGTTCTCGCTGAGTAATCCCAATTACTCACCCCTCTCTCTTCTTGTAGGTGATGATGATTATTATGTTGATGCTGTTGATGATATTGAGTATGTGGAATTGGACGAGTAATCCTGGTGTGGTGCGAGGTTTTGGGAGTTCGGAAGTTCTCCTTGGGGTTTTATTTAGCTTTTCGGTTATTTCATTTAAAGACAATTTATTCGTTATTTGCTTCGGTTTATTTACGGTTTAAGTTAGATTTGTAAGACTATTTGGGATTAAATGAAGAATATTATTTAGGAATTAAATTGGCCGAGTTCGGGTCATTACAAGATGGATGAAGGATTGGGGAAATGGGTAGAGGTTAAGTCCTTGGGAGACAATGCGTTTGTGATGGCTAGCCATGGCTGTTTCTCGGTTTTGGCCCGCGAGTTCTACGGATAACTGCGAAATTCTATCTACTTCGCAGACAAGGAATGTGAGATTCAGGTGTTCAAGCTAGACGATGGTAGTATCACGAGATCTGAGCAGAGTTCTTACGAAATGTTTCTTCCTAGCTTTCTCTGAATCTTGTTTAGGTCAAAACTACTTTAAGAGTACCAGTCATCTGTGTTAGGATTTCTTCTCTTGTAATTCGAATCAATCGTTATCCCAATCTATGTGATTACCAATTTATGTAGATTCAGATTGCCTATTTGGTTCTAGTTAGTGAATCAAGCTAAGAAACACAAGAACACATTTGTTCACCCAGTTCCCGTGAGGTACCTCTGGGAGTGGAACAAAACCACCATGCTTGCACTAGATCAATGACAGATACAAGTGACTGACTAACTGTTTCTTTCTACAGTTACTTCCGAGACAAGTATGTGAGCTTGAATCGGGGACGGATCTTTACCGAGAGAGCAGAAGTAAACCTTGCAAGTGGTGGACGTCGCAAACCGCGAACCCGATCACCGGAATTGATCTTCCGTAGATCTCCGGGAAAGAATATCTGAAGCTTGAAGACTGAAGATCTTCTTTCTCTCTCTTGCTCTGTTTCTCTCTCTCTTTTCTGTTTCTCTCTTGAAGCGTCCGTTTGTTGAAGACGAAGTTGACTGTGATATAACTAGTTGACTTGGGCTGTTGATTTGTAAAAGGCCCATACTAGTAGTTGTAACGGTTTTAGTCTTTCGGCCCAATACCTAGCTCCGTTGACTCATGAATGGGCTTGGACCAAAAACGACAATACTTCACAAATCTCCACCTTTGTCGTTGTTTTGTCCGAAAACGAAAACCTAGCCGCAACCTTAGCTGACTCATGGTGACTTCACGGTCTCTTCCGATTCTTTCGACGACGAAACTTCCCTTAGCCGATGCTGATTTCAGATTCAGCGCCGCTGATTTTTCCGTTGCCCTCGCTTTCGCTTTCACCAGCTTCAAACGGCTTTTAGCTCTGTCCTCAGTAAGATACTCTTTAGATTTTACTCTTTCTGAATACCCTTTGAGTGAGCCCCTTGCTTCTGATCCTCTTTCTCTTCTGACCTTTCTTCTTTGTTGCTCAAACAGTTACTGAAGAAATTTAGAGAAAATGATGAACTTCCTGCATGCGTTGAGTAAGTCCCCCCAAACACTGGCATTCATCACCCTTTTTGTTGATTCCTTTGAGAAACTGACACCGCTCCTCTTTTGTACCCTTTTGCGAGATGATCCAACCAACAGAACCATCACGCGGTATGCCTCCAGGCGATTAGGCTTTTACCCTGAGGCGCTCGAGGCACTTCTCGAACGTATTACCAGGTAAACACTTCGTAAGCATATCTGCTGGATTAGCTGTAGTATGAACCTTTTGGATGTGAACCAAACCAGAATCAACTATATCTCTGATGAAATGAATCTTAGTTGCAACGTGTTTTGTTCGGTCATGATGCACTGCATTCTTGGCCAAGCATATGGCACTCTGAGAATCACAGTTCAATTTTAAAAACTCAAAGTTGAACCCTAACTCATTGCAGAATTCTCTTAACCATAAACCCTCTTTAGTAGCCTCTGATAAAGCCATGTATTCAGCCTCTGTGGTGGATAATGCTACCACATGTTGCAACGTAGCTCTCCAGCTAACTGTGTTTCCACCCACCTGAAACACGTATCCTGTTACTGACCTACGTCTGTCTAGGTCAGTGGCATAATCTGAATCACTGAAACCTTCAATTTCCATTGACTCTGACTTTACGAAATTAAGGCATACTTCTGTAGCTCCTTGTAGATACCTCAGAATCCATTTAACAGCTGCCCAATGATCTCTTCCTGGTTTTGACATGAACCTACTAACCAAACAAACTGCAAAACCCAAATCTGGCCTTGAGCCGATCATTGCATACATCAAACTTCCTACTGCACTAGCATAAGGAACTGATTCCATTAACCCAGCCTCTGCAGTTAACTCTTCTTCAGTCAGACTCTTGAGTTTGAACAATGAATTTGTTGGAGTAACTACTGGCTTGCATTTATCCATGTCAAATGTCTTCAAAACTTGTTTAATGTACCTTCGCTGAGACAACTTCAGAGTACCTTTCCTTCTGTCCCTGACTATTTCCATTCCTAGGATCCTGTTAGCTGGTCCAAGATCCTTCATTTCAAACTCAGATCTTAAGCTTTCTTTTAACAACTTCACTTTCTGTAAATCCTTAGCAGCTATAAGCATATCATCTACATAGAGTAAAAGATAGATGCTATCCTCCACTGTGGACCCCTTGAAGTACACGCATGGGTCCTTAATACTTCTAGTAAAACCCTGGGACCTGATGAACTCATTAAACCTGTGATTCCACTGTCTTGGTGACTGTTTCAACCCATATAAGGACCTTTTCAGTAAGCAGACCTTGTCTTCCTGACCTTTCTGTATAAAACTCTCTGGTTGTTCCATGTAGATGGTCTCTTCTAACACACCATTCAGAAATGCAGTCTTAACATCCATCTGTTCCAATTCCATGTCAAAATTTACAACAACTGATAGCATGATCCGTATTGAGACATGTTTGACAACTGGTGAGAAAATCTCATTGTAGTCAATTCCTTCCACTTGTGTGAACCCCTTGGCAACGAGCCTGGCCTTGTATCTCGGTGGCTCCACTCCTGGAATTCCCTCCTTTAGCTTGAAAATCCATTTAGAACCAATAATTTTCTTATTTGGAGGTCTGTCCACAATATCCCAAGTATGATTCTTATCTAGATACTGTTTTTCCTCTATCATGGCACCATTCCATTTTATCCAGTCTTTACTTCTCTTAGCTTCTGAAACTGTCCTTGGTTCATCTAGTTCAATAACTTCAGCACTTGCAAGAGCATAGGCAACAAAATCTCCACTCTCAAACATAGGTGGTGGTTTTACAGTACGCCTTTGCCTGTCTCTAGCAAGCAAGTAACCATCCAGATTTCCCGTAACCTCACTATCTTCCTGTTCCGTACCATACTCTGGATCACTGTCTGACTCCTGTCTTGTTTCTGCATCTGAAGAATCTGATTCTTCTGGAATGGCTCCACCTTGACCAGTAGACCTTTCTGCACCTGAAACTTCATTTCCTTGATGTCTTGTGACCCTTGTGGTTGGTCCTCTTGGCAGACTTGAACTGATGACAACCCGTTGTGTCTTTTCTGATTTAGACTTCTCATTTAGTTCAATGTCTTTGTAGAGTTTAGCCTCATCAAACACAACATTCCTGCTGATGGTTGACTTCTGTTCTTCTGGTAACCAGACCCTGTATCCTTTTGTTCCTTGCGGATATCCCATAAAAATTCCTTTTACAGCCCTTGGACTAATCTTGTCCTGTATAGTATGAACATAAGCAACACAGCCAAACCTTCTGAGATGACCATATTCTGCATTAAACCCTGACCAAACCTCTTCTGGTATCTTGAACTGTAGTGACGCATTAGGAGTTCTATTAATCAAATACACAGCAGTGGAAGCTGCTTCTGCCCAGAACTTCTTTTCCAACCCTGCCTCAGTTAACATACACCTGATCTTATCTGCAATAGTTCTGTTCATCCTCTCAGATACTCCATTTTGTTGTGGAGTATATGTGCAAGTTCTGTGCCTCCGGATCCCAGAGTCCTTGCACAACTTGTCCATGTCATTGTTACAAAATTCCAGACCATTATCTGTCCTTAGACATTTAATCTTCTTTCCTGTCTGATTCTTAACTAACAGTTTCCAGTCTGAAAAATTTCCAAACACTTCATCCTTACTCCTTAAGAATTTGATCCAAACCTTTCTGGAGTGGTCATCAATGAACGTAAGAAAATACTTGCAGCCTGACAAACTCTCAGCATTTGCAGCCGAACCCCAGAGATCACTATGAACATATTCCAAATTTTCAGTTGATGTGTGCTTGCCTGTTGGAAAACTTTGTTTGTGTGACTTTCCTAGAACACATTCTTCACAGAAATCCAACGTGTGAACTTCCTTATTGCTTAGATAACCTCCTTTTACCAGTAGATTCATATTCTTTAAGCTCATGTGTCCCAATCTGGAATGCCATCTGTTGGTCAGATTTATTTCAGCTCTTCCCACTGTTGCAGCTTCCCCTTCAATGACTGAACCCTGTAGATAATATAGTCCATCCTTGTATTTGCCCGAGATAACCTTCTTTCCGTCTTTTGAAAAATTTACAGTGAAATCTTTCCCTTCATATGAGCAACCTCCTTTTTCTAGCTGACCATACGATATTAGATTCCTGCCCATTGTTGGCATGTACCTGACTTCTGTTAGAACCACAGTAGAGTTATCTGGATTTACTATTTTCAGCTTCCCAATTCCTTTTATTTCACTGAAGGTATTGTTTCCCATTAGAACTCTTCCTCCTTCAAACTCTTTTAGATCAAACAATAGGTTCTTTTCTGGTGTGATGTGAAAAGTACATCCAGAATCAAGGACCCATTCATCTTTTGCATACTCCAGACTTGCTGTGAGTATCATTGGTTGTTCACCTTCTTGAGCTAAATTTGCCGAGTTTGAGGCTTGATGAGTTTTCCTTTGTGGACAGTCCCTCTTGTAGTGGCCTTCTTTACCGCAGACCCAACACTCCCTTGCCTTAGGCTGACTGTTCTGGTTGTTCTTTTTGAACTTTCCATCTTTTTGTTTTCCTTTCCATTTGTTGTTTTGACCTTCAGGTTTCTTTCCTGATTTTCCTTGACTGACATAAAGGCCCTCTGCGTTATTGTTGGACTTTGTCAATAAACCCTTTTCCCTTAGTTCCACCTCCTTAGCATGTGCTGACTGAACAACCTCAGATAATGTCAACGTTTCTTTCTTGTTTCCATACTTCAATGTGTGCACCAAAGAAGCATATTGATCCGGTAACCCTGACAAAACTTGAACAGCCTGGTCTTCATCACTGACCTCTATGCTTAAGCTTTCCAGTTCATCCACCAGTCGCAAAAACACATCCATATTCTCTTCGATACTTTTGTGTTTCTCCATCCTGAAACTGGCAAACCTTTGCTTTAGGTAGATTCTGTTGGGTAGAGTCTTAGTTTGATAGTCGTCCTCTAATGCTTTCCAAACACCAGCAGCTGT
The DNA here is from genome assembly GCA_002933935.1 of Eutrema yunnanense. Classification (NCBI taxonomy): domain Eukaryota; kingdom Viridiplantae; phylum Streptophyta; class Magnoliopsida; order Brassicales; family Brassicaceae; genus Eutrema; species Eutrema yunnanense. Next base: position 619,486 of record PKML01043796.1, on the reverse strand, counting down.
GGTGTTCTTCATTACCTTTCGCAGTACTATGTTTGTAAGACTGGAGCAAATTAGGTTCCTAGCTCTCACGTCTCTTTCTTGCCTCTGTTCCTCAGTCAATGCTACTTCTGGTTTTATTTCAGAAGCTGTAGCATCCTTCTCTTTTCCTTTAACTGTTGATGATGGTGCTTCTCCCGTAATCTCTTTAATCAGTTTCCCGAAACCTTGAAGCTCCAATTGCATCAGCATCTTGAACTTCCACATACCGAAATCACCTTTTCCATCAAACTTCTCCATCTCAAATTTGTGTACAGCCTCCATTGTAGCTACGTACTTGTAACACAAGCTTTCAGAGATTTACCAGAGCTTTCAACAGTTTCCCCAAAACAACATACAGATAGAACCACAAGAAACTTGAATCTTGAAATCAGATCACAACGCCCTTGATTACTGGACCGTAATCTTCCTTGCGCTCAAACCTAGCGCTCTGATACCACTTTGTTAGGATTTCTTCTCTTGTAATTCGAATCAATCGTTATCCCAATCTATGTGATTACCAATTTATGTAGATTCAGATTGCCTATTTGGTTCTAGTTAGTGAATCAAGCTAAGAAACACAAGAACACATTTGTTCACCCAGTTCCCGTGAGGTACCTCTGGGAGTGGAACAAAACCACCATGCTTGCACTAGATCAATGACAGATACAAGTGACTGACTAACTGTTTCTTTCTACAGTTACTTCCGAGACAAGTATGTGAGCTTGAATCGGGGACGGATCTTTACCGAGAGAGCAGAAGTAAACCTTGCAAGTGGTGGACGTCGCAAACCGCGAACCCGATCACCGGAATTGATCTTCCGTAGATCTCCGGGAAAGAATATCTGAAGCTTGAAGACTGAAGATCTTCTTTCTCTCTCTTGCTCTGTTTCTCTCTCTCTTTTCTGTTTCTCTCTTGAAGCGTCCGTTTGTTGAAGACGAAGTTGACTGTGATATAACTAGTTGACTTGGGCTGTTGATTTGTAAAAGGCCCATACTAGTAGTTGTAACGGTTTTAGTCTTTCGGCCCAATACCTAGCTCCGTTGACTCATGAATGGGCTTGGACCAAAAACGACAATACTTCACAATCTGAATAAAAAGCTTACATTTCATCTTCGTTTTTTCGGTATAGAGAAAGTGAATTGAACAGAAGATGCAACATGTTTTATTGTGAAATGTCTTCATTTGTCGGTATCATGATGAAGCATTGAGATGTTTCAGGACAGCATCAGAAGAATGATGAGCAAAGTGCTTCTGCCTTAGCTTCACGTAAGGATATCCGAGGAAGGACAAGAAATGAGCCGGCTTTGAGAAGGAAGTTATCTCATACCAGACTTTACCATTACCGTCAAGCTCTATCGAAAACCTTTCTTCTCCAGCTAGTAAATGGCCCTGAAGAGTCCCGCTTCCGAAACCGAAATGTGCAGGGCCTTTTCTAGATTTATGGCTTTCATCGACATAAACCACTTGCAGAGGAAGCATCACCCATGGAAGAAGTTCTTTCACACAGATGCAAAACTTCTTACCGGTTTCAACAGGAGTTGTGGGATCAACAAATGTCCAATCCATACCAAAATGCCTGCAATTTTTCGATCAAAACCGATTCATGAGAGTTTCATTAAATACAGCAAAACATACCTCCAATTCTGGAGAGCTTTTTTCCCTTTGTCGTAACTCTCTTTACCAGAACCGACTAAAACCCGAGAATGATTGATCAAGAATCCATCTTTATCGACTTCTGAATCCTCCTTCAGCTTAGCTATTGATCTAGACGAAGCTCCTCGGTACTTGTTGTCATAATTGAACGCTCCTGTTCTGAATTTTGAAATACCATTCATATACTCAAGAGAGAGAGAGTTTTCTACTGCAAGATTTATGATTTTGATTCTTACTTGTTGATTACTTGTTGCTGTTGCTCGGTAGATGGACGGCCCCAGCTCAAGAACACCATCTCTTCCACAAGAACTGGAACTGAAACAGACCCACAATCAATACACTGTAAAGAGCAAGAACCAGTTGTTTTCCAAGGTAAATTAAAAATCGAAATTTTGAGATAGTGAGATCAGAGACGTGAAGAGAGAGAAACTGTACGCTTCACAAATCGGAGCTCTAAAGATTTTGTCTCAAGACTCATGAGTATCGATTTCTCATTATGTCGTTTCTTTGCATATAAAACGGCACGGTGTTCGATAATGAATGTCTAAAACGACGGAAAAGCTGTACGCGCATAGGCAAGTGTTTTGGGAGTCAAGAATTGGGGGTTGACTTATAAGAATTTTGTATTCGGTTCACTAAGTAGCAGCACCTCACATGTCTTCGTTTCTATAATGATCATCAAAGCTTTATTGTGCTTGAGAAAATTTCCAGATTCGAAAAAGTGAGAAACTCAACTTATAAAATGGTTCGAGCGTAACTATACCAGTGAAAATCGGATCAAGCAGGATGTGTTTGTGGCAGACAGATGACGATAGTGGGAAAGTATGTAACATTACTATACGCAAACTTCATTAACATATTGACTTGATCAAGAAAATCATTTAGTCAGATAAGAGAAAAAAGAAGAAAAAGCTGTGGAGGATTTTCTATGTGGAAAAGAATCATCAAAACGAGAAAACACTCCCTAAGATCCTCCAAAATGAAAAAAACTGTACAAGTCTAGAAAATGTAAAAGAGTGAGTCATCCTTGAAACCGATCAGAACTAGTAACGGGGCTTTCTGAAGGCTTGAAAGATACTAAGACACTGCTTGTCCTTGCTCGGGTCTTCTTCTGGCACCTGCTTGTTTTCACCACATCTTGCTCTGAGAAATCTCGCCTCTTGTAAGGGTTTTTACTCGGATCACATTACGACGTTTACCTCATTGATTATCTGTTGAAGCATTTCTATGATTTCCTCAAAGATTGGTCTTTGGTTTGGGTCTTGATGCCAGCATCTCTCCAGAAGTCCCTTCACTTTTGGGTTTGTCTTCTTTGGAATTTTCGGTCGAAGGCCCTGAGAAAAGGAAATTCAACTTAGCCTCTCTAGGAAGAGAAAAACTTGAATGCAACAGTTCTTACAATACAATACCTTCTGGACAACACCAACAGCCGCTTGTAGTGGAGTCAAAAAAGCATAAGGGATCTGTTTTCATTTACACAAATGCACGCTACACATCAGTATCTTTGATTAGCGTGAAAGATCCCCGAGAAATCATTGTAAGCAGATTCTTACATCACCAGTCAAAAGTTCCCATAGTACTATCGCATAACTGAACACATCTGCTTTATGACTGTAAGGCTTGTGCTCAATGACCTGGGTTTCGCAAGTATATTGTCAAAGTAAGAAAGTGAGAGATTAAACAAAGGAGAGAGCCAGGACACCACCATAGACTGATGCAATAAGTTTCATAGAAACGAAAAGGTTTTTTTCACACCAAACACCTCAAGCCAGATTAATATATTTGAGGTATGGAAATCAAACCTCTGGAGCCATCCATCGGTAAGTCCCTGTTTCAGCTGTCATGACCCCTGATTCAATCTGCACTCTGGCAACTCCGAAATCAGCAACCTTGACAAGCTGCGCAAAATTACACCAAGTTTAGAACCCCGGAGAGTTTGTTGCTTCTAGTAGAAATAAAACAGGTTCGCAGAGATAAAATGTAAAGACATGTTTGTTGACTAAACACTAAGAGTAGTCAGAGAGAGAACAAATCGTACTCCATGTTCATCCATAAGAAGATTTGCAGTCTTAAGGTCCCTGTGAATAATATTGTTTTGATGCAGATAGCACATTCCTTTTGCAACATCAAGTGCAACTTTAAGCAAAGTTGTAAGTTTGAAAGCGCATTTCTGTTTGTGAAGAAAATCATAAATGCTCCCCCGAGCCATAAACTCTGACACAAAGATACAACTCATCAACTCAAATGACATGTTTTCTTTTTAATTACAACTCAAATTCGCATCAACTGAGAGCTTACCAGTTACAATACAGAGGGTTGGAGATCGTGTGCATGCACCCAAAAATTGAACGACGTTTTTATGTCGGACTTTCCTACAGACAGTAATAATATCAGTCACAACTTGACACTGAGAACAATGAAGCATGCATGATGGTTACTTTATACAGCATATGAAGTTGAACTAAATCACTACAACTTGCAAAACGTATGCCAAGGACTGTCCTGAATATAAACATAAGTGAAAAAGGGTCACTCAGGCATGTTTTCTGTACGTAAACTATGACTTGGATTTTGCAGTGGAATATCAACGTAAACTACTATGGGAATATGCACTCCACATGATGATGAGAAATAATTGCACCGACCTCATGATATAAACTTCCTGAGAAAATTCTCTAAGCATCTCCGTGTTTACACGCTCAGGCTTGAGAAATTTGATAGCTACTTCCTGGCTGCAATAAGTGCCTCTATGCCTGCATATTTGTAAAACAAATTACAGATTTGTAAACTTCTAAACAAAAACTTACAGATTTGTAAAACAAGCTTACAGATCAATAAACTCACAGATCCCCATATGAACCAGATGCCACTTTCTTTTCAATTTTGAGTTGTTTCACGTCAATTTCCCACTCGTCAGTTCCATCCGTGGGTATTTCAATGCAGGCAGGTATCAGCTCGTTGCTTGATTTGTCATGTTCAAAGAAAGCAATAGATCTCGGTTTTGAACCAGGTTGATCCTGTAGAACAGCCAGCGGAAAATATAGGCGGGCAACTGTCAAACGTTTGAAGGAAAATATAGCAACAACAAATAGATATAGCATCTCATTAAGGTAGGTCATTTTCTAAGGATGTATAACGTTGCAGCCTCCAAATTCAATTTGAGAATCAATGCATCTTTCATCTCATGATCATAAGAAATGTTCAGAATAATTAGGATATGGAAAATACCTTAAGCTTCAGTATCTCCTTGCTCAATGCATCTTTTAGATCATCTGTTTCCTATAATTTCAAAGTGCATAAAGTTTGTCAACTAGTTTAGTGATAAGAGAGACATAAAAGTTATAGGTACTCAAGATCTCGCTAAGGCATTCACTAAGTAACAAAGAGCATGATGCTGCAAAAAGCTAGGAACATACCTCCTGGGACCAACCATCAACAACAAAGACATCCAAAGAAAAACCATCCGCAGTAGAGAAAGCATGAGCCTCTTGAATATTCAGTCCAAGCTCACCAAGCAGGGCAGTAAGCTGAAACAGAAAACAATTTCTCACTCAAATTCTCACAAACAAACAAAAATTGGAAGAAATAACCATCCTCTGCAATCTGCAAGACAATCTATAACGAAGCAGCAAAACTGTGGCAAAGTTTATCAACTTAATCAGCAAACTGTGATATCGTGCATCACCAACCTGACTAAGCAGTTTAGGCTTATCAATGGTTGAAAATGTGATCTCGTGCATGGGTCTGCAGAATAGGCAACAAACCCAACAAAGTTTTATAATTAAACAAGAGCCTACAAGTCCATTCTACAAAAGTATACGCAAACATAATGAACAACATAATTCAGAGAAACAAAACTCAACAAGAAATCTCACCGAGTAGTCAATGTTGCATTAACAGCACTATCAACATCTTCAACAATTTTATTTCCCAGAGTAATAGCCTCAAAATTTGGAGAAGAACCAAAAGTTGGAGGTGCAAGAACCCTTTAAACAAGAAGAAAGCGCACGATTAAAAAGAAAGTTGGAAAAATGGTTTAAAATCGATCTCAGTTCGATAGAAGTCCTTACCCCTGCCCTGAGCTCTGAGCATCTTCCTCCAACGCAGGGTCAGAGTCAGAAGAGTTTCTGGGAGAAACCTGCAAGAAAGACGGTAAGAGAAACCAATTAACACACCAAAGCAAAAGAATTCCAAACAAAGGCCTAGTTGCTTTTATTACCTGAACACTACGAACTTCAAACACAGGCCTGGTTGCAGGATCTTCCGCTAATTTCAGCAATCTCTGATGTGTGAGAACATCTTCTGCCCTCTCAACTTTAACATCGAGAGCATATCTGGAAATAACAGTAACTATGAAGTGGGAGAAATGATGAATGAAGATTTCGTTAAACCAAAAAAAAGAAAAACTTGATTCAATTGATCGATTTTGGGTTAAGAAGTGGAAAAGATTATCAGTTTTTTGTCAACAACATATTCATTTCAAATTGGTCAGAGAGAGAAAGAGAAAAGATCGGTCGCTATCGATGAACGAGGTTGCAAGATTCAAGAAGAAGATACTACGCCCGAAAGTAGAACCCTTATCCTAAAAATCCTATTGATCAAAATCCAAACCCTAATGATACAACAGACGAATCAGATGTACCGACCGAGCAGGAAGACGATTGAAATGCTGCCAGAGTTGATCCTCGAAATCAGGAAGAGTAGCTTCTTCGTAGTTAGATTCTTGGATTCGCTGTAAAATCTCACCGTAGACATCAAGTTTCATCCGGTAATGTCTAGGGTTTTCCTGGGACGGCGAAGCCACGACGGCTCTGCTGCCGCAACTCTCCGACTCATCAGTGATCGTCATGGATACCGAATCGGTAAACGAAACCTCTCAAATCCGATACACGATCTAGAAAATTGATCCCAAGAATGAGAGAGAGAGAGAAACAGAAAATCTTCAGAGATTCTTTAACGCGAAACAGAAAAGGATAGAGATTGAGAGAAATCGAGAGAGAGATCTTTGGGCTTTAGAGTGAGGAGAGAAACGTTACGGTGACACGTAGGGAATAGCCACGTCATCATGTAGGGACCACGTTTGTGTGGGTCACAAGACGCCCACTCATTTTCTTTTTATTTTTCTACTGGATAGTGGTGCCTTTCTTTTCTTTTTTTTTAATTTAGGGAACCAAAATAAAATAAAATAAAAATAAAGATGAGCTTTATGATTATTATAACTCAAATTATGTATCTATTTTATTTTCAAAAATCATAATGCAAAGTCGCAATTGAGTAACTACGTTTGTAAAGTTTTTTTCTAGATTTGTATAAAAGATTGTCCTAATCGCTTCAATGATTTTTTAAAAAGTGGTTGAAACAAAAATAACTTTTTTATTTTACTATTTAAATTCACGGTTGAATATGTCAACTATACCAACTGTTCATCATAATATTATATAAAAATGATTATTTAGGTGTATATGGTAGATTGACCAAAAAATTAGAAGTTGATTTGAAAATTAGGTGAGGAGAAAGAGAAAACCCAAAATATCCTTTTTTTTTAACAATCACAAAAATGCCATCCGGCGACACTGTTTATCTGACGGACGCACTGTTCATTTAACGGCCACTATTCATACCCAAAAAACATATCGTTATCATCGTTAACATTGTCATGTTAATCCAGTTATCATTGTTAATATCGTTAACATTGTCATGTTAACCCAGTTATCATTGTTAACATCGTTAACATTATCATGTTAACTCAGTTATCAGCGTTAACATTGTCATGTTACCCCAATTATCATTGTTAACTTCGTTAACATTATCATGTTGACTCAGTTATCATCGTTAACATTGTCATGTTAACCCATTTAACATCGTTAACATATAATTACTATCGTTAACATTGTCATGTTAACTCATGTTATCATGTTCATTTTTATGAAATTGTCATGTTAAACCAGTTATCATATCATATATTATTGTGTTAATTCAGTTATCATATGATAATCCGGCGACACTGTTCATACCACCGGTGTCACCGGCGTCGGGTTCTTTTTCGCCGGCGTCGCCGTCCTTGCCTCCGTCGCCGGCGTCGGCTTCTTTTCTTTCTTCTTCTTCTCACCGGCGTCGCCTCCATCGGAATCTTTTCCGCCGCCGCCGCCGTCCTCGCCTCCATCGTCGGCGTCCGCTTTTTCTTCTTCTTTTTCTTCTTCTTCTTCTTTTTCTTCTTTCTTCTTCTTTATTCTTCTTCTTCTTTCTTTCTTTCTTTCTTCTTCTTCTTCTGCAACCATGGATGAGAGAGAAAACAAAAACAAAAGGTAATTAGTTGGAAGAGATGGGGTGAGAAAGTCTTTTTTTAGATGAACAGTAATGGTCAAAAAGTAGACTTAATTTTGTAGTTATTAATTGTCATCTGTTGCAATTACTCTATTATATACTTGTTTTCACTTTTGGCGAATTGATTCAGTCATCCCAACTATTTGGAACTCAATCCGATTATCTCTTTAATCAGAAGTTTTTGCAATTACGATCATTTTATAAAAATATAGTTTGTGTAATAACATTTTATAAAAAAAAAAAAAAAAAATAACATTTTATGTATTGTAGACGTATTGACTTTTCAGTCGTATCCATATATACTACTGTGCGAATCAACGGTGTAAGAGCATCTATAACCCATTACTCATTTTTTCACTCTATAATAAAGTAACTCTATAATTAATAGCGTTGGCTTCTTTTCCAACCCCACTATATTTTTTACTCTAAAAAGAATATTCCAAGTATATTCTCTTTCTACTTAATTTATAGATAATTTGTAGTTATACCTTTATGTTTGTCAAATTTATGGATTTTATCCATTAACTTTATTTTGTTGATTATATTCATTAAAATTAAAATGTTATTTCAGTTCAAGTAATTTCATATAAAACAGATTACATTATACAGCATAACAAACAACAATAATAATTATAATAAAATAGTACATATAAGTTTAGTCATCATCATTAGTATATTTTTTCAACTGATGATTAATTAATGCATTTCGAAGTGAAAAATGATATGAAAAAGTTCATCCCGCATCTTCGTTTGGACAATATTTTAATGATCTTGGTGCATCCGGAAGCGGTTTACCAGATTACTAATTTAGTAGTATTATGTTGTGTTTTATCTTTATGTTTTTTACTTTTTATGTATTTTTAATTTTAAAGTTAGTTTGTCATTGTATTTTATATTTAATATATATTATGTTTGTTTTTTAAAATTTGCATAATCTATATAACTAGTTTTATTATTTATACTAAAATTTATGTGTAGAAAATAACAAAGTTTTTGTTGAATAATTAAATGATAACAGGTAATAGTTGAGGGACCAAATTATAAATAAAAAAGTTTCACTCTAAAATAGAGAGATGAACAGTGTCACGCCAAATATAGAGATAGAGGATGTAGTGGAACATGAAAATGATAAAGGGGTTTTGGAGAATACTGGTGATGATATGGTTTTAGTAGAAGATTTTGTTGCAGGAGTTGAGAGTTTGTTGGCAGATGACGTTGATGAGGAACTGATGGTAGCATCGGAGGATGCTATGGTTAATGGGGAGGGTTCTAAGAAGGATAAGGAGGAGACAACGAACGCAGGGTATGCTAAGCAAATTCAAGGGCTGAAAAAGAAGAATAAATTGTTGGGTGTTGGCTCAAAGAAGAGGCTAGTACAGGGTATCATTTCGCCAAGGAAGAAGGTGACGACAAAGAATTTGGGACGGTTCAGTTATGCTTAGTCCTGGGCATAATAACCGAACCGAATGAAACCGAACCGAACCGAACCGAAATTAATGGTTCGGTTAGGTTATGGTTACTTCACAATAACCGAATGGTTTTTATTTTTGATATCCATTGGTTCTGATAACCGAATGGTTATTAACCGATAACCAATGGGTATCCATGGATATCAAAAAAAAAAATGTTTATTTTCCCTAATTAACCGAAATATAACCGAAATAACCGAAACTAACCGAAATTTAACCGAAATAACCGAAACATTTCGAAATGTAACCGAAATATTTTGAAATTTAACCGAAACTTAACCGAAATAACCAAAACTAACCGAAAATATTTGAAATTTAACCGAAAATAACCGAAAATAACCGAAAATAACCGAAACCATTCGGTTAACCGAAAATAACCGAAAGATTTTGGTTACCAAGCGGTTATTGATTTTGATAACCATACCGAACCGAACCGAATGGTAACCGAACCGAAAACGGTTACTAACCGAATGGATAGTAAAAGACATAACCGAACGTAACCGAAAACCGAAATAACCGAGCTGAACCGAACCGAATAACCATATCCCCATCCCTGGTTATGCTCATCAGGCCGAGGGTAAGCCATCATCAAAACAGAAAACTGAGGCAGAGACTTCAAATTCAGCAGCACCTGAATGAAAACAAAGTACTGGAATTTTCTAGTTTTGAGAATTAAGGGGTCAGATTACATGCGGTTTTCTCGGACGAAGCATTTACCAGCTTTTTATTTTCGATTATCTACTCATTTGCTTTGCATATGTAATGTTTTCCAAAATTGTATGGGTTTTAATTTTTTCGTTATAGTTATGTACGATGGTTTTACTATCAATTACAATAATAAATTTAAGACATGGGGTTTATTCAAAAACAATCGAAGATCATGTGTAGATATTGTACAACTTCAAGGGGTCTTAAGATTATTTATATTAACCCAATTTAGGCTTAGATTGGAGACAAGCGACACTCATCGTAAGGATGAAAAGAGAATCTCATTACTAGTTTGTGAAATTGAGGTAACGGTGCATATTGAAAATCAGAGGTGGGTTTGTGGAAAATTAAAGGATTATTGTAGCCAATGTCGGTAAGTTATGGATGTAATGCTTGCCATGTTGTTCCCCATTGATTATGGCACATATATGATATGGAGATGGGTGGTCTTATTGGGAGTAAAAGATTCGTTCGGTTCTTTGGGGTGTAAATGGTATCGAAACACGGAATATCGCAACGGTGATTATATTCAATTTGGGAATAGGATGGACGATTCTAACCCGAGGAGGGGTAATGTAAACACATTTAAATAATGCTAATTTTGAGTTGGAATTGTCAAGGACTCGGCCGCCAGTATACAATAAGTTACCTTCGGGAGGTTTGGAAGAAACATAAGCCATAGTTTTTGTTTCTTTCCGAAACTAAACAAAATTTTTCTTTTGTGCAAAAGTTTCAACCGCATTTCGGTTATGATCAATTGTACACAGTGGAACCGTGCGGTGCGAGTGGTGGACTGGCATTATTTTATGATAATTCTTATCACGTTACTGCAATTTTTTCTAATAACCGGATTATTGATATTGAAGCGATTGTTCAAGGGAAAAAAGTTTACTTATCGTTTATCTATGGTGATCCGGTACCAAAATTACGGGATCAAGTATGGGAACGACTAACACGGACGAGTTTATCCCGATTGGATCCGTGGTTTATCACTGGTGGTTTAAATGAAATAACCGGTAATGATGAGAAAAAAGGAGGAAAATTAAGACATGCATCAACATTCGTCTCCTTTAATCTCATGATACAAACGTGCGGTTTTTTGGAATTCCCATGCTTAGGAAACACAATGTCCTGGAGAGGCAGACGAAACAGAAAAATCGTTCGTTGGCGGCTTGATCGAGCTTTAGCTAATGGAGACTGGCACATAATTTTCTCTCATTCATATGTCGAATATTTGGCAATGATTGGATCGAACCATCGACCAATTATTGCCACAATCGAGGACAAAATCCCCCAGAGACGTGCTCAATTTCGGTTTGACAAGCGTTGGATTGGGCATGATGGGTTAATGGACTCAATTACTAAGGGTTGGGAGAATAATCCAGGGGGAAACAATCTACCTTTTGTCCAAAAAATTAGAAATTGTCGGCGGGAGATATCAAAATGGCGGAAAAACAACATACCTTACGGAAAAGAGAGGATCAATGAGTTACAACGGGCACTAGAAATAATTCAAAATGATGACAATAAGACTCAAGCAGAATTGACCGATATCATAGGAAAATTGAAAGAGGCTTATCGGGATGAGGAGATTTTTTGGCAGCAGAAAAGTCGCACACTCTGGCTAACGGTAGGGGATAAAAACACAAAATTTTACCATGCACAAGTAATGCAAACGAGGGCAAGGAATCAGATTGTTGGTGTGCATAATGCTTTAGGAGTGTGGGTCACAGCAGACAAAGAGGTGGAACACGTGGCGGTAAATTATTTTGACGAATTATTTACCTTTACGTCACCGACGGATTTTGAGGAGGCTCTGGGAGAAATCCAATTGTTAGTTTCGGAGCAGGATAATAACGATCTTACGGCAAGGGCTGCCGAGGAGGAAGTACGAGCGGCGCTTTTTATGATGCACCCAGAAAAAGCCTCGGGCCCTGACGGAATGACAGCACAATTTTTCCAACGATCTTGGCAAATAGTGAAGGCAAATATAGTAGGACTGGTAAACGGTTTCTTAGAAACTATTGCTTTCGACCAACAACTGAATATGACAAATATTTGTCTAACCCCGAAGACGGAAATACCAAGCCGGATGATAGAGTTAAGGCCCATAAGCCTCTGTAATGTGGGATATAAAATCATTTCAAAGGTTTATGTCAAAGGTTAAAGCGGCTGCTACCGAATCTCATTTCGGAGACCCAATCAGCCTTTGTGCCAGGTAGATTAATTTCGGATAATATTCTGATAGCACAAAAGATGTTTCATGGCCTACGAACTAATAAGTCATGTAAAGGTAAATTTATGGCGATAAAGACGGATATGAGCAAAGCTTATGATCAGGTGGAATGGTCTTTTATTGATAATTTTTTGTGGAAGTTCGGTTTCTCGGAAAATTGGATTACATGGACGATGTGGTGTATTACCTCAGTGGAATACAAAGTCCTTATCAATGTACAACCCCAAGGACGCATAATTCCAAAGAGAGGGCTCTGTCAAGGGGACTCTTTGTCACCTTATCTGTTCATACTCTGCACGGAGGTATTAATAGCAAATATTCGGAAGGCAGAAAGAGAGAAATTACACACGGGGTTAAAGGTTGCGAGAGCAAACCCACCAGTATCACATCTTCTCTTTGCTGACGATAGCCTATTTTTCTGTAAGGCTAACAAGCAGGAATGTGAAACAATTTTGCACATACTACAACAGTACGGGTCAGTGTCGGGCCAGCAAATCAATTTTGGTAAATCATCTTTACAATTCGGTCACACAGTTGACGAGACGATACAAAATGAGGCTAAACATATACTAGGAATTTCTAGCATAGGCGGTATGGGCTCATACCTGGGCCTTCCGGAAAGTCTCGGAGGAGCCAAAACTAAGATCTTTAATTTTATCGCAGAGAGACAACACAATTGAATCAATGGGTGGACCTCAAGGTTCTTATCCAAAGGGGGCAAAGAGGTTTTAATTAAATCAATGGTATCAACAATGCCAACTTTCGTTATCTCGTGCTTTCGATTACCCAAATCCATAACTGCTAAACTTACTAGCGCGGCGGCACAATTCTGGTGGAGGTCAAATGGAGAACACAAAGGAATGCATTGGATAGCATGGAGAAAATTATATCGAAGTAAATCGGATGGGGGCATGGGCTTTCAGGCAGTTGAGGATTTCAACACAACTTTACTGGCCAAACAATTATGGAGATTAATGGATAAACCGACTTCTTTATTTGCGTGGGTTTTTAAGGGTCGATATTTTCGGAACACAGACCCTTTGGACCCTATACGATCTTACTCCCCATCGTACGGTTGGAGGAGTATTATTTCAGCTAGATCTCTGGTCACCAAAGGGCTGATTAAAAGAGTGGGATCATGTTGTTCTATATCAGTATGAAACGACAAGTGGATACCATCTTCTATGCCGAGGTCAACAACATGCAATGGGTATAATTATTACCCGAATCTAATGGTCAATCATCTGATTGACCCAGTGACACAAACGTGGAATATGGCATTGTTAAACGCCATTATTGATCAGGCAAATGTGACGATTATTCGGGGTCTGCCTATAAGTAGCATTTATAAACCAGACATTTTTGGATGGCACTTCACGAAATTGGGAAGGTATACGGTTAAATCGGGCTACCAAATAGAAAAATTAGATCATACTACCGACTACCATAGTCCATACGGTCCGACTGTGACGAATTTACAGGCTCACACATGGAAACTAAAGTGCTCTCCGAAATTAAGACACTTTATTTGGCAAGCTATATCAGGATGTCTCGCGGTCTCAACAAATTTGCGAAGTAGAGGAATTGACTGTGATACAAAATGTGCAAGGTGTGGATCGGAGAATGAAACTATCAATCAATAGGCAGACCCCGAATAATCGTCACATTTGCCTGATCAATAATGGCGTTTAACAATGCCATATTCCACGTTTGTGTCTATAAGTAGCATTTATAAACTAGACATTTTTGGATGGCACTTCACGAAATTGGGAAGGTATACGGTTAAATCGGGCTACCAAATAGAACAATTAGATCATACTACCGGCTACCATAGTCCATATGGTCCGACTGTGACGAATTTACAGGCTCACACATGGAAACTAAAGTGCTCTCCGAAATTAAGACACTTTATTTGGCAAGCTATATCAGGATGTCTCGCGGTCTCAACAAATTTGCGAAGTAGAGGAATTGACTGTGATACAAAATGTGCAAGGTGTGGATCGGAGAATGAAACTATCAATCATGTCATGTTTGAATGCCCTTCGGCATTACAAACCTGGGCACTGTCTAAGATTCCAACGCCACCGGGTGTTTTTCCAATGTCATCGGTTTTTGCTAATTTTGATCATCTATTTTGGAGACTGCCTCTAGACAATCCGGATAATAGTTTTCCTTGGATTGCGTGGTATATTTGTAAAGCGAGGAATGATAAGGTTTTTCCAAATGTGGACAGAGATCCACAAGAAATCTTGAAGCTCGCAGAATCGGAGGCAATAGCCTGGGAATCAGCACAAGTTAGTGATCCCGAGGCGATGAGCCAAAATCTTGACGTACGAAGGATGGCGATGCAACATTGATGGATCTTGGAAGGAGACCGATAGCTTCTCCGGCTTAGGTTGGCATTGCTTTCAGGAGGGTGATGAAGGGTCTATAATGGGAGCAAGGAATTTACGACGAAGTCTCTCTCCCCTTCATGCAGAATTGGAAGCACTCATCTGGGCTATGCACTGCTTGATTGCAAACCAGAAGACGGAAATATCATTTGCAACAGACTGCTCCGCGTTGGTGAAGATTGTGTCTACACCCGCGGAGTGGCCGGCTTTTGCTTTACACTTGGAAGAATTCATGAAGAGTAAGAACGCTTTTTTTTCTTCTCCATTTCACTCGTCCCACGCACAAACAACACAAAGACAGACAAGTTAGCAAAAAGTGCTCGTGTCTACCCAGTGGATATTACCTTTGTAAACTCGGTACCACCGGTTTAAATTTCCGAACCGTTCTAGGTATTTAGGTTGTCGACAAAAAAAAAAAACTCAATTTTAGAGTGAAAAATAGAGTTGGGTTGGAGAGGATTTTACTCTATAATAGCGTTTGGAGTAGAAAATAGAGTGAGGTTGAAGATGGTCTAAACAATATACAGTACATGGATCAATAATAAACAGAGAAAATCGTCTTTTTAACAGAGAAAATATTGCTTATTTTTTTCAGAATTTAGAAAATATTAAAACATAAAATATGTTTTAATTAAATAACATTGAATGCAAATATCTTTTTTAAGCATTTGTAAATAAACTAAACAGTGTCGTTGTAAAATAATATAAACTAAAATGTGTAATTCCCATTCTTTAGGTCAAAAGTAGTCTATAGAAGCGTTAAATATATTGGGTTTGATTGATAATTTTAATAGTGACTAATTGTAAAAATAATAAGAACTAGCGGTATCGAAAGCATTACTCACAGTTTTTTTGTACATTTTAAGGGGCTGCTATTTTGGTCATCCAATAAATGAGTTCAGATGTAGATATAAGATACAATTAGTTTTTGTCAAATTAAGAACTACATATGGATGTAAAAATTAGATGCAAAATGAATAGCATCTAAAATAATTGGATATTTTGTATGTACTTGAAACTAAAGTTTAGATACACCAAAATGACGTCAAAAAAAAAAAGATACATCAAAGTGTATCCAAAATTACAAAAATCTAAAATACCCTCATTTCATTTACAATCAAAACTTAAAATATTTATCCCACCAACAAATTAAATTTAAATTATTTATATTTTTTAATTTTCAAGAAAACAAATTACGCCATTATAACGGAATCACAAATTCCACTAAAACTAAAAAATAGCGTTTTCCATCAAAACCGTTAAATAGGGTTTTTCAGTAAAAACTTCAAAATAGCGGTTTCCCACAAAAATCGCAAAATAACAGTTTACCTCCAAAACCGCAAAATAGTTGTTTCCCGCTAAAATCGCAAAATAGAGTTTTCCTGTAAAAACTTCAAAATAGCGGTTTCCCGTAAAAATCATAGAATAGCTGTTTTCTGCCAATACTGAAAATAGCGGTTTCCCGTCAAAACTACGAAATAGCGATTTCTCGCCAAAACCGTAAAATAGCGGTTTCCCGCCAAAATTGCAAAATAGCGGTTTCCGGCCAAAATCGCAAAATAGCGGTTTCCCGACAAAATCGCAAAGTAGCAGTTTCCCGTCAAAATCGTAAAATATAGTTTCCCCATAAAAACTTCAAAATAGCGGTTTCCACAAAAATCGCAAAATTGCAGTTTTCCGCCAAAATTGTAAAATAACAGTTTTCCGCTAAAATCGCAAAATTGCGATTTCCCGCCAATATCGTGAAATAGCAGTTTCCCGCCAAAATCGAAAAATAGTGATTCCCCTTAAAACCACAAAATAACGATTTACCGCGAGAAACACAAATAGTTTTTCTAGTCAAAACAGCAAAACAACTATTTCACGCCAAAACCGCAAAACAACCGCCAAAACTGCAAAATCGCAGAATAGTAGTTTCCCGTATAAACCGTAAAATGGCGATTGTGCATGAAAATATCAAAAAATAGTTTTGCCATCAAAAGTGCAAAATAGTGGTTTCGTCAAAACCACAAAGTAGCTATTATACTTATAAGTATTCCATTATAGTTTACTGCTCATTCTTTCTGTTTACCGTTTTGTGTCACCCAATCAGACTTATTATTATGTAACCCAATCTTGATTCAGAATAATGGTATCAATGAATCTAAATTATGATTTGCATTATAAAAGATATATATATATATATATATATATATTTCTTTCTAATGTCCCGATCCTAATGTCCCGGATATTGATGAAGAAATATTCGGAAACAATGGAGTGTGACTTTTCGCCATCAGAATAATACAAAACGTGACAAAACAGTATATCAAAGAAACACATTTTTTTAATACCAACAGTGAAGTTACCTGTAGCTATGATGACTTGCTGGTAATAAAGACAAGATTTTGTGAGAAGAATTCACCATCAATTATGCCGACAAGTTTTGTGAGTGGGTTTCACCAAATTGTGCCACTAGTTTATGTTTTATTATTATTTTAATCTCTTGTATTTTTGTAAAACTCTTATATAATGGAGTGTGTGTTGAGTTGTAATCTCCAAGCTTTCATTCTCCATTTCCCTCTCTCTCTCTCTCTCTCTCTCTCTCTCTCTCTCTCTCTCTCTCTCTCTCTCTCTCTCTCTCTCTCTCTCTTCATTATCCTTCTCTACCCTATTCTCTTTTAAGTCTTCTTACATTGTTACAATCTCCAATAAGTTGTCATTGTAATATGGTTGGTTTAATCGCCTTTAATTTATAATAAATGTAATTTTCATCTTGTTTATAGTTTTATTTAAGCTTATATTTATATTTATGTTTATATATATTTTATATTTATGTGGCTGGTTTAACCGCACATTATACTAATTATGCTTAATATATTTTAATTTTGCAATTATATCTTAGAGGTCATATATATCTAGATGGTCAATTAGGTTTTGTCATACACCATACTATTCATGTTTGGCATTTTGATGAAATCCATTTTGAATTTAGGGTTCTATCAAAACTCACCGTTTCGACTTACTACTTGAATCCTAAATAGTTTTCCTAAAAATTTAAGATCTAGCGTCTTAGGTCTAAGTTTCTTGTGATCTGTTATTAAATTCATTGTTAGTTTCTAATGAGAAAAACTCTATATTTCTTAGTGTTTTTGCCAGTCTAAGAAGGTCATAAGTCCCATAGGTGTTGGGCTATTTCAACCTATCTAGACAGGATCGTAAGGGGTGATAGATAATTCTTGTAAATATTCTTAAAAATGAATTCATATTTTAGATCAATATCAAACAGGTCCGAATCCGCCTCTTCTTCTAGGTACAAAAGAAAATCTATTAGAGATTCAAAAAAAGTCATTACTAGTCATGAAACAACCATATATGATTCCCAAGGATCAATTGATAATTGGGAAATCCCAAAAATTCATAAAGAACAAATTTATCAAATTTCAAAAATAATTTTATTAAGAACAAATTTCTCAATCAAAACTGAAGAACGAGATATCCAGCTTACAAAACCTTCCGAAACAATTCATTTGTTTTCTGAATGTGCTTTACAAAGACATATAGAAAAGAATTTCAAATATTTACATATTGGTTTAGTGCAAGTTGGAATTAAACCACTTTCAAAAGAATGTTTAAATACTTCAATTTTAGCTATCTTAAGAGATACTCGATTCAAAATATTTGAAGATTCTTTACTAAGCTCTATTGAATCAAGTTTGTCTACTGGTCCAATTTCATTTGAATGCTATCCAAACTTTACAGTTTCCTTAAACGACAAAAATATTTTAAAATCTCTAGTTTTACAAGTTAAAATTCACAATTACGAAATGATGGAAGGATCAATTCCAATTGCAATAATTTTTAGAGTTCATTACAAAGTCATGACAAGTGCTTTCTCTTCAAAAGTAAAACTTTCAAGTAAAAAGGGTGAAACCCTTTTACTTCAAACATATCTTTCGATACCCAACTCCGTAATTCCAAGATCTATTCGATGGAAATATATAAATCTTCCAGATGAATGGGTCCTTGAAGGAGCAGTCCAGCCAAAACCTACAAAACCTCAAGAACCTTTAGAGCCAAATACACGTTTAAACCATATTGAGCAATTTCAAGATGGAAAAGTAAAACTTTCTTTCATCCGAAATACTCATGAAAACATGGATGATTATTCATGTGAATATTTCTCTCTTCCGGAAACTATTGATCTAGGAAGAGTCTCTCAATTGGCACAATATTTTTCCAGATTAGAAAAATGTCCAGAATTTCAACCAAGATTTTTGACATCCGATATTTCAAATTTTGTTTTAAGAAATGTTGATTTCCGAACACAAATTCCAAAACCTGTTTACTTAGCAGAAAATAATTTTCAACAAAATGACGTTTCCACAAAATTTGAGCTAACAAGTCCAACATTTTCAGCTACAACAGTTAATATGTTAAATGAGCTAAATTTCATAGAAAAAGATTTTCAATTTGATAAAAAATTATTGCG
This sequence comes from Eutrema yunnanense, assembly GCA_002933935.1. Lineage (NCBI taxonomy): Eukaryota > Viridiplantae > Streptophyta > Magnoliopsida > Brassicales > Brassicaceae > Eutrema > Eutrema yunnanense. The sequence goes on along the minus strand of PKML01043796.1, from coordinate 600,214 downwards.
AGATGATTTTTACTCTAAAAATAATTCCCAGAAAAGACTTTGATTTTTAAAAAACTTTTTAAAAGATATGAACGTAATCCAAGAAGAATTTTACAACTATCGCCATGAACATAAAATACAAATTTTGTTTTTCAATTGGTTTGAAGATTATGCATTCAAAAATAATATTTACTTTCCTTTTTCCAAAACTGTGAATCCTATCACAAATCGTAACAAAATCCATGAATGGGAAACACTTGAAAATGGAAAACTTATTCGTTCCAACCATCCTCCTCCACAAGGAATAAAGTTCAAACGGTTAGGTACACCAATTGAAGCGATTCCTTTTAAACGCCCACAAGATGATGATAAGACTAATGTCAACAATATCTTGTCCAAAACAATTTTTCAAACACAAAGCTTGGCACAATAAGCAAACAACTTGATATAATTGAAAAATCAATTCAAAATCAAACCATTACTCCAAAAGATTCTCCTTCTGAAAAGAAAAGCAAAAATCCCATGTTCAAACCTTTCCAAATCTCAAGTTATAGTGTCAAAACTTATCAAGATACGAATAAAGAATTCATTTGTACTCTCCAAAGTCAACTAAATAGATTAGAGACGGAGAATGAAGAGAGAGAGAGAGATGGAGAATGAAAGCTTAGAGATTACAACTCAACACTCCACTTGAAACACCAAAAAAGTGAAACCTGAATTTAATAAAAGCTTGCTCAATACAAGAAAATTTCTTTAATTCTTTAATACATAGTAAAACATTCCACTTGGAAAATTTAAAATCAGAGTTTTTACTACAAAAAACAAAAGAGGCTTTGGATACTAAAGAAATAAAAGAAAAAATTTCAAATCTAAATAAACTATTTGAAAGAAAAAAAATGTTCAGATTTGTCGACAGCCTTTTGGAATCGCAAACAACATATTGTTGATTTGCCATACGAGTGAAATTTCAATGAAAAATAAATTCTCACTAAGGCTCGCCCCATACAAATGAACTCTGAATTAGAAAAACATTGTAGAAAATAGATTTCAGATCTTCTAAACAAATGTCTAATTTCAAAATAGAGATCACCTTGGTCATGTGCTGATTTTTATGTAGATAAAAATTCCGAAATAGAAAGAGGCACTCCTAGGTTAGTAATTAATTACAAACCCTTAAACACTGCATTAAAATGGATTATATATCCAATACCAAATAAAAAAAATTTACTTTAAAGGCTTTATTTTGTCCACATATTTTCAAATTTTGATCTTAAATCAGGATTTTGGCAAATTCAAATCTCTGAAAATGATTGTTATAAAACATCATTTACAGTTCCTTTTGGTCAATACCAGTGGAATGTAATGCCGTTTGGCTTAAAAAAATGCGCCTTCGGAATTTCAAAGAATCATGAATGACATATTCTCTGAGTATTCAAAATTTTGCATTATATATATTGATGATATTTTAATATTTTCAAATACTCTTGATGAGCATTTCAAATATCTATAAACATTTTATTATGTTGCAAGAAAAAATTGTCTTATCATTTCAAAAACAAAAATATCTTTATTTCAAACTAAGATCATATTTCTAGGCCATTACATATCGCAAGCTATGATAACACCAATAGAAAGATCTTTGAAATTTGCAAATAAATTTCCCGATAAAAATTTAGATAAAACTCAATTACAAAGTTTCCTTGGAAGTCTTAATTATGTATTAGATGTATGTCCTAACATTAATAGGATTGCAAAACCATTGCATAGTCATCTAAAAAAAAACCCGGTTCCTTGGACAAAAGAGCATATTGCGTTAGTACAAAAAATTAAAAAAACAAGTCCTTGAATTCCCTTGTCTTCACATAGCGGATTCAGATTTAAAAAAAGTTGTAGAAACAGATGCGTCAGATGTAGGATATGGAGGTATTCTTAAGCAAAAGAAAATAGATGTTCGAGAGAGTATAGTCCAATTTACGTCTTCGCATTGGAATGATACCCAAATGAACTATTGTACTATTAAAAAAGAAATTTAGAGTATAATATTATGTATCCAAAAATTTCAAAGTGACATTTGAATAAAAAATTTCTTTTACGAATTGATTGCAAAAGTGTTAAAGACGTTTTACAAAAATATGTTAAAAACTTTGCCTCAAAACAGATTTTTACGCGATGGCAAGCAATTCTAAGTATTTTTGATTTCGGCATAGATTATATTAAAGGAGATTCAAACTCTTTTCCAGATTTCTTGACACGAGAATTCCTTCAAAACAGGTACGATGCCTCCGAGGAAGATTGATAAAGGCAAAGGCATATCCCTGGAAACAATCCCAAAAAAACCATACCCCCAAACACATCCCCACATATAAAAACAGAACATTGGATCTCAGTTACAAAAAAGAATGTGAAAAAAAGAAAAAAAAAATCAAATTCTCTTCAATCTCCAGAAAAAATCATGGATCAAATTCTATAATTACAAAGAGCTTTTGAGCTAAGTTTGTCAAAACAAGAGGGTGATTCTTCTAAAAAAACCCTCTTCTCAAATTATTTCAAAAATTTACGAGGTTCCTTCAAAAATGATTTCAAAATAAAATCAGACCTCTAAAATGATTTCAAAACCTTCGAATAATTCGTAAATTATTTTGAAAGAGTTATGGACCCTTATAACCTAAAATAAAATCAAAATCTAGTGACACTAGAGAACGAGTCAGTCGCTCTCTCCGATAAGACATGTTTTCCACCATATATCTAAATGTTCGTTGTCATTTTGTAGAGTACTAAAATAACACTGTAAACGAATTAGATTGTCAACGGTATCGGCATCAATAATGAAAAACAAAATTGAAAATAATGGATCACAAATTATTGGATAATTGTGATTAAGTAATCAAGAAGCAAGTAGAAGAACAGATTCGAGGAAATATTCAGAAGGAATATGCCGACATTGACATATATATATAAACAAATGCACGTGCGTGTGTGTGTGCGTATAGACATGCTAATGCTATATGCGCGCGTAGAAGACAGATCTATTTGTTCATCGATAATGTATTCAACGACTGGTCTATTTATTTTTCCTAATCTTTCTTTCTTTCAAAATTTTAAGTTTGCAAACCATGATACTATAAGATGTGATTTTGGTTCCGGTTATGACATGTACGAGCTCTTTTGAATTAGTCAAAAACAACTACGTAGAACTCTTGATATCAATCAATACACTTTTAACTTAAACAGACTATCTGATTGAGATTATCATCAAATAAAGATGAGAGATTATAATCCGAACGACTCTTAATCCAAGAAAAGGATTAAAGAAGCAAACAATATAAAAGAGTGTTTTAAGTCTTCTTTTGTCAAGCGTACAAATCCAAACCCACAACACAAGAAGAAATAGGAACAAAACGTCCGAGAGAGCAAGAACCATTTTCTGGGGTGCTAATTCTACGAATGCTCAATTACATTTGACCCTAACATACTTTGGCCAAGACCAAAATAAAATAAAATAGCTCACCTTGAACCACGGTAGTGTCTCCTCCTGTCTGGACTCCCATCAGGAGAGTAAGACAGATCTCTCCTCGACCTTTCTGGACGAGGTGGAGGTGAATTGTCACGCCTTCCTCTCAATGGAGACCGTCTTGGTGACCTACGGTGTCCATAACCATCACGCCCATAGTGTCTACCACGGTCACGGTCCCTGTCCCGATCATGACCACCTGAAAAGAGTTGGTAGTCATCTGTTTATATATTTAATATAAAGCTAAATTTCCTAATCTAAAATATTGGTAAATATCCATTTTTTTTTTATCTTCATGTTTTTCATAATCTTGATATGGTCGATCTCATCGATCTTCCAATATGATAAATTGATGAGAGTAAAAACACAAATATGTATAGGAAGAATTATTATTAGACTATCATAAGAATAATTGTACAAGTTATATTATCTTATATAAAGATGAGATATACTTAAGTTTCCTAAATTAAGATAAACATAAATGTAAATAATATATTTAGAGATAAGGTAAAATTCATAAACTAAGATATTGATGTATATCATCAATCTTTTATATCTTTCTGGATCTTCATGATTTCCATAATCTTGGTATGGTCGATTTCATCGATCTCTCAACACCATCCCGCAAACTCAAACGTGGTTACACGTGTTAGATTGGACAAATTTGGCCAATAGGCTTATTTATACAAAGAAATAACTTGTCTTAGCAAGTTCTTTACAAATATGAGAATAGGAAATCTACCTATTTAACAATAAGGAAATATACACAAATATTAACTTTCTGTTTAACTCGATCTCTCCGAGATCTCATAACACCCTCCCGCAAGCTCAAACGTAATAACACGTATGAGATTGGACAATCCTTAAAATCCATAACGCTGTATATTGCATGTATCATTGAAGTAAAGAACTTGAAATCCTCAAGTCGATTCGAACTAAAGTCACAAGTCTTGGTCGCTCTTCGAACTTCTTGTCCATGAAGAAACTTGTGTCTTAAGGTTACACAAATGATGTCAAAGACATTATCATAAACCACTGGATAAGTATTTATCCGTTGGAGTCATCATCTTCGTGGCTGATATGCTCAATTTAATACCCTAAATAGTACTAAAGCAGTTGCTGCAGTAAATCAGGGGTCGAACACAAGAACTAAATTATCTGTTTAACTTTCTGTTTAACTCGATCTCTCCGAGATCTCATAACACCCTCCCGCAAGCTCAAACGTAATAACACGTATGAGATTGGACAATCCTTAAAATCCATAACGCTGTATATTGCATGTATCATTGAAGTAAAGAACTTGAAATCCTCAAGTCGATTCGAACTAAAGTCACAACTCTTGGTCGCTCTTTGAACTTCTTGTCCATGAAGAAACTTGTGTCTTAAGGTTACACAAATGATGTCATAGACATTATCATAAACCACTGGATAAGTATTTATCCGTTGGAGTCATCATCTTCGTGGCTGATATGCTCAATTTAATACCCTAAATAGTACTAAAGCAGTTGCTGCAGTAAATCAGGGGTCGAACACAAGAACTAAATTATCTGTTTAACTTTCTGTTTAACTCGATCTCTCCGAGATCTCATAACACCCTCCCGCAAGCTCAAACGTAATAACACGTATGAGATTGGACAATCCTTAAAATCCATAACGTTGTATATTGCATGTATCATTGAAGTAAAGAACTTGAAATCCTCAAGTCGATTCGAACTAAAGTCACAAGTCTTGGTCGCTCTTCGAACTTCTTGTCCATGAAGAAACTTGTGTCTTAAGGTTACACAAATGATGTCATAGACATTATCATAAACCACTGGATATGTATTTATCCGTTGGAGTCATCATCTTCGTGGCTGATATGCTCAATTTAATACCCTAAATAGTACTAAAGCAGTTGCTGCAGTAAATCAGGGGTCGAACACAAGAACTAAATTATCACTCAATAGATTATATAGATCCGAAACAAGCTAAATCAACAGATGTAATTGAAAAACAAGATTGCAAGTAAAAGTGTTGTGAATTCAGTTGGAGGCAGATAGGTTCAGGGTATTTCTCAGGAAATCAATGAATGCAGCCTAATTAACTAACATGTTTCAGATTAAGCATTGTTCTAGAACTCAAATCACTAAAATATAATTAACCAACTCTCATTGCGAAAACTATCTAAATCTAAATCTAAATCCTAGGAATTCCAAATCTCTTTGCGAATCCTAAAGTCTAAATCAGCTTTAAAGCTCAGGTTTGATATGTTCACAAATCAATTAATAAACCAAATCTCTTTGCGAATAATCAATTTGCTCACTTAAGGTTCTATCAGGTAATTAATCGCACTCTCGTGCCTAATCAATTATCCTAAGATCTAAGTTCTAGGTGATCAATCTAGAATTAGCTTTGAGAACAACCTAAGGTGAAGAACTAATTCAGATAATAAATCCTAACAGATAATCAACATAGCATTCAAAGAAATCCCTATGAGAAAACCCCAAACCTAACAGGTGATCTACTCAGACATGGAAATTGAATCAATAAACATGACTGAATAAATACTCAAATAAATAATAAGAAAGAGTAACAAGATGTTTGAGATCTGAATTTCGGACGAGGGGAAATTCAGACTTATCTCTCTTCTCACCAAGTTCTCTCTTAAACCAAAACAAAATAAAGCATAGCCTAAACAGATGGCTGAAAACCTAATTTATAAGCTAAAACACGAATTGGGGTCTTCTTGCAAATATCAAAGTCTTCTGGGCACTTTTGCAATTCTTTAAGTCTTGGAAAAAGTCGCGGCCCATGAATTCTCGATGAGTGTCGATCGATACCAGGGGGGTATCGATCGATGCTCGCTGCTCAGATCGGGCACTTAGTCATCATACTTCAGTTTCGCTCCAGAATGCTCCAGTATCTCCAATAATACTCCAATTGTGCTAAAACCTGTAAAGGACTCTAAAAGACTCCAAAATACTATAAAGACTCTATAAAAAGGACTTATATCATGGTCTAAACAGGGTAAAAACCATGATATATCAACTCCCCCAGACTTAGCCTTTACTTGCCCTCAAGCAAATAAAAGACTAAACCAGAGAAAGAGGTTTGAAAACGCGGAGACTCACCTGTTCATGAACCATTGCAGAGATCCTTTTCCCAAGCACTCAAATGTCACCAAATCAGATTTTGATCTAACCACCATGTACTTCTCCGTAGACATTCGCAGCTTTCCCAGACTCCACACATTATCACACAGCATTGTTCAAGTAAAGCCATCCTCGTCAGTTTCATCGCTGCAGCTAATATTCAAGAACCTTCTAGACTCTTTACCAGACAATATCATGACAAGGAACCAACCTTTTTCACACTTTTTGTATCAATTTCTCTCCCCCAGACTTATTTCTTATTATGTTCTTTCTTTTCTTTTATTTGCAGCTTTGCATATACATGTAAAGGTATGAGACGCGAGTATTGATGGTGTTTGCCACCAAATCCCCGGTTCTTCCCTCTCAATGTATCAAAGGATGTAGGCGAATAATGGCATCATAGGAAAATCTTAGCCTCGCTTCCAATCCTTTGTGTGATCATTCCCTCTTAAGTAGAATAATGGGATCGGAAATTTTCCTAACCCTCTACTCAGAAGAAAATCATTTCAATCTTTTATGCTCTTATTTATCAACTTATAACAGGGGAGAGAGATACTATAACTCTAAACACATGGGTTCCTTTATCAGATATGAATGATGAATCAAGCTCTAAAAACACTAACCACATTGATGAAGTGCAAAATTTTGGCTCAGGCTTCAGAAGAACTCTGCTGGAGACATGGATGTTTTCTAGTCAACTGGTCAGTCCTTGGATTTTTCATTAGTCGATCTAGAACTGATCCTGTAACACTGTGCACTCAAAAACAAAATCAAAGCAACAACTCAAGCACATGATCATTATCTCCAACAATTTTTGACTCAATAAAACAATTTTGACTCGATAAAACGACTGACTCTAAGAAAAACAAAAACAATGTCAGCAGACACCTCCCCCAGACTTGAACAACACTGTCCCCAGTGTTATCTAGCCTAGAGTAGGTAAAAGAAGACAAAAGAATAGAAGAAACAAAGAGAAACCAGCAGTTACCTTGCTGGAACGTCAATTATCGATCAACACACAGCCTGGTATCGATCGATACCAGGCTTAAATCGACTTGATGAACCGTATTTTCGCGATCGGTGTCGATCGATACCAATGGGGTATCGATCGATGCTACGGCAATTTCGAGTTGCTCTTTGTTTATCCTGACACAAACACAAAACAAACGAAAATAAAAACCAAAAATGACTCAAGGACAGACTCACCAGTGGGTTGCCTCCCACCAAGCGCTCGTTTAACGTCAATAACTTGACTGTAACGCCCTTCAAGCTGGATAAGAGTGAGAGCTTGCACCAAAACAGGCTCTACAACTTGACATTGCTATCTTCAGAGTTCTGCTCAGCATGCTGTCCACAAACTCCTGTCATTTCTCTTTCAGCTCTGAAGTAAGAAGGATTCTAGCCTTAGAGAATGGCTTCGAAGCTCCTTCGCACATTACCTTGTACTCAATCGAATCCCCGTCACTCTTCTGAGGTTTCAAAGCGACATAGGGATCCTCAACTCTTTTGCTCTTGGCCTTCTTCTTTGTTGTTGCCTTGGCTTTCTTGGCAACTTCCTTGTGGATGCTGGATGATTCAGCTGAGACGTCTGTGATAGTAGGCTTATCAGGAGGCTCTCCCAAAATATCAACTGCTAGCGACTCTCCTGTGATAACCTTTATGCTAGAGACACGTGTGGGAGCAACTCTAGGGGGAATGGCATCATAGTAGACATCTCCGTCAATGTAAGAGAAAGAGAGTCTCTTATTAGGTGTGTCTATGATCGCGCCAGCAGTAGCCATGAACGGTCGTCCCAGGAGCAGAGAAACCTCAGATCCCTTGCTCATCTCCACAACCTGAAAATCAGTGGGCACCAGACAATCTCCTACTTTAATAGGCAAAGCATGGATAGTACCGTATGGAGGTGAGGTGGAAGAGTTTGCAAACGTGAGAAGCAAAGTAGGGGGTCTTATGTCAGCCTTCAATCGTTCAGCATTTTCCTTTGATATCACATTGACGCTAGACCCTGAGTCAACGAGAGACTCTTTGAACTCGACTCCAAAGATAGAGCATGGTACCGCGAATTTCCCTGGGTCTTCCTTTTGTTTCAATTGCCGCGTCTGTAGTGACTTGCGTCTTGCCTCGCTAAAGAGTGCCTTAATTTCTTCCTCAGTTTCTCTGCAGTCTTTGAAGTGACTTAGCAGAGGCCAGTCCTCAAGAGCTTCTTCAAAAGTGTATGAGTCGGGAATCCTTCGTACCCTCTTCTCAAAGCCACGGAGCTGCTTTGGAGTGATAGGATCTCTGAGGTGTTTAGGAACATGATTCACCTTCTTGGGTTTGCGAGCTCTTTTCTCAGTTCGTTCCTTAGCTCTCTCTGCCTGATACTTGGTTTCCTGGTCTTCCCAAAATTGGGCGATATTGAATCGTTTTGCTGCTACTTGAGGCGCCTCAGTCGAAATCTCATGTATCTCCTCAGAAATTGCCACAGTATCGACCGATACCAATGGGGTATCGATCGATACACGGGTTTTTGAAGTATCCCGTTTCAGAATTGTAACCGGCATCGATTGACACTTGGGGGTATCGATCGATGCCCTGGCGATTTCAGGATCCTGCTCGAAATTTTCTGCTCTTGAGGAGATCGCATTGACGTGTGCTCTTGGATTTTCAGTTCTCCCTGGAAGAAAACCTTCTTGTCTTCTCGAACCTTCTGAAGTCTGAGCTACCTGAGTTTCCAGCTTCTTCTGACCAATACCAATAGCATCGATCCTTCCACTCAGATCTTTGTACATGGCGTCCATCTTACCATTGAAGATCACTGTGATCTGCTGCTGTCCTTGAACGAGTGTTTCAAACATGGCCTCAATCTTGTTCTCTGATGTTTTAGCAGTCACAGGCTCATAAGAAGGACTTCCGTAGTTCCTGGTGTAACCGCTGTTCTGGGCAGGTTTCTGGTTGAATCCTCCCTGCTGGAAGTTGTTGTTGAAGTTCCGATTGCTGTTGAATTGGTTCCTCTGTCCCTGAAAACCAGAACCACCAATGAACGGCAAAATGAACGGCCTTTGTTGTCTTTCCCAGCAGAAGACTGTGCATCGAATCCAGTTGAGCCTTAAACTCAGCGATCTGCGACCCGTCCTGATTACAAGCCAGTTTCTTGCGCTCGAAATCTGCACTCTTGGTGCTACTGCTAGAGGCGAAGTTCTCAATCAACACATAGGCGTCTTCAGGATACCTGGTGTTGAAATTACCATTGCTTGAAGAGTCCAGAGCCATCTGATACCTCCAATATACTCCTCTAAAGAAGATACCCAGCAGTTGCACATCAGAGTATCCATGATGTGGACAATCTCTCTGGTACGATATGAATCTTGTCCAAGCAGCCTTGAACGCCTCAGTAGGTCCTTGAGAAAAAGTGGAGATCTTATTCCTCAGATCTTCAGATCGTCCATCATCATAGAAATTAATCAGGAATGCCCCCTTAGTGTCTTCCCAATTAGTTAGCGATCCAGGAGGTAGCTGCCTCAGCCAGTAAGTAGCTTCTCCACCTAGAGAGTAGGGGAAGAGCTTGCAGAAGAGATAATCGTAGGACACTCCATTGCTCTTGATGCTAGTGACCAAGTCCTCGAATTTCTCCACATGGTCCATCGGATATTCATGAGGAAGACCATGAAAGAGATGATGTCCCACTAGAGTGTAGTAGGAAGGTTTCAGCTCAAAGTCGTTCCTCTTAAACGCAGGAGGACGAATCGCTGACCGATTGGCAAAGAACTGATCTGACCTGTTGTACTCACCAATCGTTCTTCCACGATTAACCACAGCATTCCCTGCGTTCCCAGCGGCATTCTCAGCGACAACAAGAGCAGGGTGTTGATATATCATGGTTTTTACCCCATTTAGACCATGATATAAGTCCTTTTTATAGAGTTTTTCTAGTGTTTTGTAGTCTTTTAGAGTCTTTTACAGGTCTTAGCACGTTTGGAGTATTATTGGAAGTATTGGAGCTTTCTGGAGCAGTTTGGAGCAGAAGCTGAAGTCGTGTCGCTGAGTACCTGATTTCACGTCGAGTATCAATCGATACCCCCTGGTATCGATCGACACCCATTGCAGCAAGACACGACATGCGACTTTATCCAAGAGTTGAAGAATTGCAAAAGTGCCCAGAAGTCTTTGATAATTACAAGAAGATCCCAGAACGTGTTTTAGGTTATAAATAGGATTTTACAGCCACTTGTTTAGGCTATGCCTTTCTAAGCTTTATTTTAGAATACTTTGGTTGTGAGAAACAAGTCTGAATCTCCCTTCGTCCGAGATCAGATCTCTAAACCTTTTTGATTATTTATTTGATGATTTATTCAGTTATGTCTATTGATTCAATTGCCATGTCTGAGTAGATCCACCTTAGGTTTGGGGTTTTCTCATAAAGGATTTCATTGAATGCTAGGTTAATTATCTGTCTAGGATTCACCATCTGAATTATAGTTCTTCGCTTAGGTTGTGTTCAAAGCTAATTCTAGGTTGACGAATCCAGAACTTATATCTTAGGATAATTGATTAGGCACGACAGTGCGATTAATTACCTGATAGAACCTAGGTGAGCAAATTGATTACTCGCAAAGAAATTTGGTTTAATTGATTTGTGAACATATCAAACCTGTTATTAAAGCTGATTTAGACTTTAGGATTCGCAAAGAAATTTGGAATTCCTAGGATTTAGATTTAGATAGTTTTCGCAACGACAGTTGGTTAATTATACTTTAGTGATTTGAGTTCTAGAACTGCGCTAAATCTGAATCCTGCTAGTTAGTTTATCTGCATTCCTTGATTTCCTGAGAAAAACCCTGGGCCTATATTTTCCTGATTGAATACAACTCTTTTAATTTCTGCACTGCTTTTAATTACATCTATTAGGCTTAGCTTGATTCTTAACTATATAATCTATTGCGAGTTTCTGTGAGTCTTCTGTGGTTCGACCCCTAGCTATATTACAACTACTGCTTTAGTACTGTTAGGGTACTAAATTGAGCATATCAATTTTGGCGCCGTTGCCGGGGACTCAATTCGCCATTAGATTTTAGTTTAGAATTTCGACTAAGTTCGTCGGTATCGATCGATACTCTGTAGTATCGGTCGATACTCGTCGTCTTCTTTTGTTGGTATCGATCGACACCACTGGTATCGATCGATACTCAACGTATTTTTCTGGTTANAAGCTGCTTGGATTCGCTTCAAATCTTATCAGAGAGATTGTCCGCACCATGGGTTCAATCAAGTTCAGCTGCTGGGCATATTTTACAGAGGGATCGATTGGAGATACCAGATGGCTCTGGATACTGCGAGTAATGGGAATTTCAACACCAGATATCCATATGATGCAGTTGTGCTAATTGAGAACTTGGTGTCTAGTAATAGCACCAAGAATGCTGACTTCGACAGGAAGAAGCAGGCTGGAGGAATTGATGCATCTCAGATTGCTGAAGTTCAAGCCAAGCTAGATTTCCTGATCGGGAAGAATCAGAAAGCGGTCCACTTTGTTGATGAGGATGAAGTAGAAGATGTTAACTATGTTAGTGGTTCTGGATTTCAGGGTCAACAATTTGGGTACAACAACAACATGAACTTCAGCAACAACACTCGCAATTACGGGAACTCTTCGTACCAGCCAATCCCTCCCAAGTCTGCAGACAATAAGATGGAATCCATGCTTGAGCAGATTCTTCAGGGACAACAGAAATTGCAAGTGAATTTCAATGGGAAGCTTGACCATCTGTACTCTGATCTGAATGGGAAAATCGAGGCTCTCAATACCAATCACAGGATGCTGGCAACACAAGTGGCTCAATCTGCTGAAAACATCAAGGGAAAGACAGTTCATCCACACGACGCACACGTCAATGCCATCATCTCGAGTGCAGGAAATTTCGATGAACATCCTGAAATCGCCAGGGCATCGATCGATACCCCCAAGTGTCGATCGATGCCGGTTAAAATTCTGAAACGGGATACTTCAAAAACCCGTGTATCGATCGATACCCCAGTGGTATCGATCGATACTAAGGCGATTTCTGAGGAGGCACATGAGATTTCGACTGAGGAGCCTCAAGTAGAAGCAGCACGATTCAACATCACCCAATTTTGGGAAGACCAGGAAACCGAGTATCAGGCACAGATAGCTAAGGAACGAGCTGAGAAAAGAGCTCGCAATCCCAAGAAGGTGAATCATGTTCCTAAACACCTCAGAGATCCCATCACTCCAAAGCAGATGCGTGGCTTTGAGAAGAGAGTACGAAGGATTCCCCACTCGTTCACTTTTGAAGAAGCTCTAGAGGACTGGCCTCTGCTGAGTCACTTCAAGGATTGCAGAGAAACCGAGGAAGAGATCAAGGCACTCTTCATTAAAGCCAGAGCTACACCTACACCTCAAACAAGACAGTTGACTAAGAGAGAAGACCCAGGGATCTTCTCAGTTCCATGCTCTATCTCTGGAGTCGAATTCAAAGAGTCTCTCGTTGATTCAGGAGCCTGCGTCAATGTCATGTCCAGGGAAATCGCAGAGAGATTGGGAGCTGATATTCAACCTCCAAAGACATCTATCACGTTGCGCAAACGATACCACCTCTCTTCCATATGGGGCGATTACTGATTTGATGATCACAATAGGAGATTGCCTGGTTCCTACTGATTTTCAGGTTGTAGAGATGAATGCAAAATCTCGTACGCAGTTGATTCTCAGAAGACCGTTCATGGCTACAGTTGGTGCGATTATGGACATACCCAGCAAGCGCATCTCATTCTCATACATCGACAAGGAGGTGTACTACACAGCCATCCCTAGAGGAACTCCCACGCGTACCTCTTGCATCGATGCTGTAATAGGAGCGACGTTGATATCGTATCCTTTGGAAGAGCCTCCTGATGAGCCTACTGTCCCAGACATTCCAGCTGAACCACCCAACATCCCCAAAGAAGTTGCCAAGAAGGCCAAGGCAACAAAGAAGAAGGCCAAGAGCAACAAGGTCGAGAATCCCCATGTCACTTTGATACCTCAGAAGTGTAATGGAGATTCGATTGAGTACAAGGTGAAGTGCAAAGGAGCTTCCAAACCATTCTCCAAGGCTAGAGTCCTTCTTACTTCTGAGCTGAAAGAGAAAGGGCAGGAGTTTGTGGACAGCATGCTAAGCAGAACTCTGAAGCTAGTAATGTCAAGTGATGGAGCCTGTTTTGATGCAAGCTCTCACTCTTATCCTGCCTGAAGGGCGTTACAGTCAAGCTATTGACGTTAAACGAGCGCTTGGTGGGAGGCAACCCACTGGTGAGTCTGTCCTTGAGTCATTTTTTGGTTTTTATTTTCGTTTATTTTGAGTTTGTGTCAGGATAAACAAGGAGCAAAACTCGAAATCGCCTAGCATCGATCGATACCCCATTGGTATCGATCGACACTGATCGCGAATATACGGTTCATCAAGTCGATTTAAGCCTGGTATCGATCGATACCAGGCTGTGTGTCGATCGATACTTGACGTTCCAGCAAGGTAACTTCTTGTTTTTTCCCAATTTTGTTCTGTTATTTTGTCTTCTTTTACCTACTCTAGGCTAGATAACACTGGGGACAGTGTTGTTCAAGTCTGGGGGAGGTGTCTGCTGACATTGTTTTCGTTTTTCTTAGAGTCAGTTGTTTTATCGAGTCAAAAATTGTTTTATTGAGTCAAAACCTGTTGGAGATTATGATCCTGTGCTTGAACCTATTGATTTAATTTTGTTTTTGAGTGCACAGTGTTACAGGATCAGTTCTAGATCGACTAATGAAAAATCCAAGGACTGACCAGTTGACTAGAAAACATACATGTCTCCAGCAGAGTTCTTCTGAAGCCTGAGCCAAATTTTTGCACTTCATCAATGTGGTTAGTGTTTTTAGAGCTTGATTCATCATTCATATCTGATAAAGGAACCCGTGTGTTTAGAATATGGTATCTCTCTCCCCTGTTATAAGTTGATAGATAGGAGCATAAAAGATTGAAATGATTTTCTTCTGAGTAGAGGGTTAGGAAAATTTCCAGCGATCCCATTATTCTACTTAAGAGGGGATGATCACACAGAGGATTGAAAGCGAGGCTAGGATTTTTCTATGATGCCATTATTCGCCTACATCCTTTGATACATTTAGAGGGAAGAAACGGGGATTTGGTGGCAAACACCATCAATACTCGCGTGTCATACCATGACATGTATATGCAAAGCTGAAAAGAAAAAAATAATAAGAACATAATAAGAAATAAGTCTGGGGGAGAGAAATTGATTCAAAAAATGTGAAAAAGGGAGGTTCCTTTGTCATGATATTGTCTGGTAAAGAGTCTAGAAGGTTCTTGAATATTAACTGCAGCGATGAAACTGGCGATGAGGGCTTTACTTGAACAATGCTGTGGGATTTTGTGTGGAGTCTGGAAAAGCTGCGAATATCTACGGAGAAGTACATGGTGGTTAGATCAAAAGCTGATCAGGTGACATTTGGGTGCTTGGGAAAAGGGTCTTTTCGATGGTTCATGAACAGGTGAGTCTCCGCGTTTTCAAACCTCTTTCTCTGTTTAGTCTTTTATTTGCTTGAGGGCAAGCAAAGGCTAAGTCTGGGGGAGTTGATATATCATGGTTTTTACCCCATTTAGACCATGATATAAGTCCTTTTTATAGAGTCTTTCTAGTGTTTTGTAGTCTTTTAGAGTCTTTTACAGGTCTTAGCACGTTTGGAGTATTATTGGAAGTATTGGAGCTTTCTGGAGCAGTTTGGAGCAGAAGCTGAAGTCGTGTCGCTGAGTACCTGATTTCACGTCGAGTATCGATCGATACCCCCTGGTATCGATCGACACCCATTGCAGCAAGACACGACATGCGACTTTATCCAAGAGTTAAAGAATTGCAAAAGTGCCCAGAAGTCTTTGATAATTACAAGAAGACCCCAGAACGTGTTTTAGGTTATAAATAGGATTTTACAGCCACTTGTTTAGGCTATGCCTTTCTAAGCTTTATTTTTGAATACTTTGGTTGTGAAAAACAAGTCTGAATCTCCCTTCGTCCGAGATCAGATCTCTAAACCTTTTTGATGATTTATTTGATGATTTATTCAGTTATGTCTATTGATTCAATTGCCATGTCTGAGTAGATCCACCTTAGGTTTGGGGTTTTCTCATAAAGGATTTCATTGAATGCTAGGTTAATTATCTGTTTAGGATTCACCATCTGAATTATAGTTCTTTGCTTAGGTTGTGTTCAAAGCTAATTCTAGGTTGACGAATCCAGAACTTAGATCTTAGGATAATTGATTAGCCACGACAGTGCGATTAATTACCTGATAGAACCTAGGTGAGCAAATTGATTACTCGCAAAGAAATTTGGTTTAATTGATTTGTGAACATATCAAACCTGTTATTAAAGCTGATTTAGACTTTAGGATTCGCAAAGAAATTTGGAATTCCTAGGATTTAGATTTAGATAGTTTTCGCAACGACAGTTGGTTAATTATACTTTAGTGATTTGAGTTCTAGAACTGCGCTAAATCTGAATCCTGCTAGTTAGTTTATCTGCATTCCTTGATTTCCTGAGAAAAACCCTGGGCCTATATTTTCCTGATTGAATACAACTCTTTTAATTTCTGCACTGCTTTTAATTACATCTATTAGGCTTAGCTTGATTCTTAACTATATAATCTATTGCGCGTTTCTGTGAGTCTTCTGTGGTTCGACCCCTAGCTATATTACAACTACTGCTTTAGTACTGTTAGGGTACTAAATTGAGCATATCAGGTGTATGACTATCCCCTCTCCATCCAGACGTTGTCCTTGCTCATTGCACAACCGACCCTCTTGGTTTCTGTAAGCACCAGCTGCATCACGAACCAACTGATTGTTGTTCATCCTAGCTGATTTATTTGCTTTCCTGTTTGTTCGTTCCACTTGTGCTAGCTGTTCCAGTGATAGATCAACTAGCGGATTGCTCTTTTTGCTTCTGGTTTTTCGATTAGGCATGCACCTGAAATCCAAAAGTAAAGAGCGTAAGTAACTGAAAGTTACGACGGGTATCGATCGATACTCAAGGGTATCGATCGATACTCGGGCGATTTAGACGAATTTCTTAGCTAAAATCTAATGGCCAATTGAGTCCCCGGCAACGGCGCCAAAATTGATATGCTCAATTTAATACCCTAAATAGTACTAAAGCAGTTGTTGCAGTAAATCAGGGGCCGAACACAAGAACTCAGTTATCACTCAATAGATTATATAGATCCGAAACAAGCTAAACCAAACGATGTAATTGAAAACAAGATCGCAAGTAAAGGTGTTGTAAATTCAGTTGGAGGCAGATAGGTTCAGGGTATTTCTCAGGAAATCAATGAATGCAGTCTAATTAACTAACATGATTCAGATTAAGCACTGTTCTAGAACTCAAATCACTAAAATATAATTAACCAACTCTCGTTGCGAAAACTATCTAAATCTAAATCGTAGGAATTCCAAATCTCTTTGCGAATCCTAAAGTCTAAATCAGCTTTAAAGTTCAGGTTTGATATGTTCACAAATCAATTAAACCAAATCTCTTTGCGAATAATCAATTTGCTCACCTAAGGTTCTATCAGGTAATTAATCGCACTCTCGTGCCTAATCAATTATCCTAAGATCTAAGTTCTAGGTGATCAATCTAGAATTAGCTTTGAGAACAACCTAAGGTGAAGAACTAATTCAGATAATAAATCCTAACAGATAATCAACCTAGCATTCAAAGAAATCCCTATGAGAAAACCCCAAACCTAACAGGTGATCTACTCAGACATGGAAATTGAACCAATAAACATGACTGAATAAATACTCAAATAAATAATAAGAAAGAGTAACAAGATGTTTGAGATCTGAATCTCGGACGAGGGGAAATTCAGACTTGTCTCTCTTCTCACCAAGTTCTCTCTTAAACCAAAACAAAATAAAGCATAGCCTAAACAGATGGCTGAAAACCTAATTTATAAGCTAAAACACGAATTGGGGTCTTCTTGCAAATATCAGAGTCTTCTGGGCACTTTTGCAATTCTTTAAGTCTTGGAAAAAGTCGCGGCCCATGAATTCTCGATGAGTGTCGATCGATACCAGGGGGTATCGATCGATGCTCGCTGCTCAGATCGGGCACTTAGTCATCAGACTTCAGTTTCGCTCCAGAATGCTCCAGTATCTCCAATAATACTCCAATTGTGCTAAAACCTGTAAAGGACTCTAAAATACTCCAAAATACTATAAAGACTCTATAAAAAGGACTTATATCATGGTCTAAACAGGGTAAAAACCATGATATATCAGTGGCCACATCAAATTTGTAGTTGATGGATAACCACATGAAAACTTGAAAATAAAAGATTAAATATGAACGAACCCATCAGGTTCATGCTCATATTCGTCATAGTCACCAAACGTTTTAAAGTTTTTTTTTTGGATAATCAAATACATAATTAAGAAGAATAGGAAGAATAAAATAGAATTAAAAAGAGATGTAAAAGAAGTTGATTGAATAAGGTAGAAGAAAAAGTCAAATCAAATACGTAATCACGATCATTTTTTTTCTTCTTCCTTTTTCACTTTTTTTTCAAACGCAGAAAATAGATTGAAAACAAAACCATATATATAGGAATTGGATCTAAGGCTCTGCTACCATGATAAATTGATGTAAGTAAGAACACAAAGGTGTATAGGAAAAATTATTATTAGACTCTCATAAAAATAATTGTACAAGTTATATTCTCTTATATAAAGATGAGGTAGACCTAAGTTTCCTAAATTAAGATAAACATAAATATAAATAATATATTTTGAGATAAGGTAAATTTCTTAATCTAAGATATTGGTAAATATCCATATTTTTTTTTTATCTTCATGTTTTTCATAATCTTGATATGGTCGTTCTCATCGATCTTCCAATATGATAAATTGATGAGAGTAAAAACACAAAGGTGTATAGGAAGAATTATTATTAGACTATCATAAGAACAATTGTACAAGTTATATTCTCTTATATAAAGATGAGATAGACATAAGTTTCCTAAATTAAGATAAACATAAATGTAAATAATATATTTAGAGATAAGGTAAACTTCCTAAACTAAGATATTGATGTATATCAATAATCTTTTAGATCTTTCTGGATCTTCACGATTTCCATAATCTTGGTATGGTCGATTTCATTGATCTCTCAACACCATCCCGCAAGCTCAAACGCGGTTACACGTGTGAGATTGGACAAATTTTCAAAATATCGGCGTTATATCCGGCCGTCGGGTCATCTCGGCTATAACACCCAGGCGTTGGGTCATCAACGACGTTTATACCCAGTTGTAGGGTCAAATCGGCTACAACACCCAACCGTTGGGTCATCAACAACGTTTATACCCTGTCGTATGGTCAAATCGGCTGCAACACCTGGTCGTCGGATAATCGACGTTTATACCCGATCGTAGGGTTCTTCAACAACATATATACCCAGTTGTCGGGTCAATAGTATCAAAATAAGATGTCTTCGCGAGAGCGAAAAAAACATCATCATCACCAAAAAAATTGAACAAACATATCATAGGTTCATGTTCATTAACACCACTACTTCATCGTTAATAAGATGGTGTGAGTAAATCACTTTTTGTATTTTGATAAACTCACGGTCACAATGAAAACAGGAAGAAAAGCAAATTATTCAAATAAAACGAAAGAAGGAGTTTCGAGTCGAGCAGTATTGATCAAACCTTTTTTTTTTTTTCAAAATCCAAGTATAACGTGAATGAAACAAATTTTGTTTTTTAAAGTGAAATCAATAGAATAAAATTCAAACAAAAGAATGATTGTGGAAACGAAAAGAATATAACCCAGATAAATTGGATTTAAGGCTCTGATACCATGATAGATTTTGGAGAAAACCTTAGAAGTATAATAGTTTCTTTCAGTTTTATTGATTTGGCCAATAAACTTATTTATACAAAGACATAACTTGTCTAGCAAGTTATTTACAAATATGAGAATAGGAAATCTACCTATTTAACAATAAGGAAATATACACAAATATTAACTTTCTGTTTAACTCGATCTCTCCGAGATCTCATAACACCCTCCCGCAAGCTCATACGTGATAACACGTATGAGATTGGACAATCCTTAAAATCCATAACGCTGTATATTGCATATATCATTGAAGTAAAGAACTTGAAATCCTCAAGTCGATTCGAACTAAAGTCACAAGTCTTGGTCACTCTTCGAACTTCTTGTCCATGAAGAAACTTGTGTCTTAAGGTTACACAAATTATTTCATAGACATTATCATAAACCACTGGATCAGTATATATCCGTTGGAGTCATCATCTTCGTGGCCACATCAAATTTGTAGTTGATGGATAACCACATGAAAACTTGAAAATAAAAGATTAAATATGAACGAACCCATAAGATTCATGCTCACATTCGTCATAATCACCAAACGTTTTAAAGTTGTTTTTTTTTGGATAATCAAATACGTAATTAAGAGGAATAGGAAGAATAAAATAGAATTAAAAAGAGATGTAAAAGAAGTTGATTGAATAAGGTAGAAGAAAAAGTCAAATCAAATACGTAATCACGATCATTTTTTTTTTCTTCCTTTTCATTTTTTTTCAAACGCAGAAAATAGATTGAAAACAAAACCATATATATAGGAATTGGATCTAAGGCTCTGCTACCATGATAAATTGATGAGAGTAAGAACACAAAGGTGTATATGAAAAATTATTATTAGATTCTCATAAGAATAATTGTACAAGTTATATTCTCTTATATAAAGATGAGATAGACCTAAGTTTCCTAAATTAAGATAAACATAAATGTAAATAATATATTTAGAGATAAGATAAATTTCCTAAACTAAGATATACAATCTTTTAGATCTTTCTGGATCTTCATAATTTTCATAATCTTGCTATGGTCGATTTCATCGATCTCAACAAAATATAATAGTTTTAACATCAGCTTTTACCATGATCCATGTCGCTTTTCAAGCCAAGATAGTGCCCTGGAGTGGGAGTTCTTGGACGCTTTCTCCGCGACTGTAGAAAACAGAGTATCAAAGTATATGAACCAATACGCAATGGAGACAGTTTCAAGTTCAACAAGGAAAAAAAAACAGAGTATGTTCAAGAAACAAAATTGATATTCGACCAGGTGCACTAATGTCGAAATGAAAAAGCAAGACGAATAAGCTAACAGTGAGCATGCATAAAAAAGCTGGCAATACCATAAAATCCTTCACAAAATGTTGTTGATAATGTCCGTTGATTAGTTGAGGGTTGAGGTTGTATAGATGTTGTGCAATATTTGATTAGTTGAACATGATCATTTGAAAAAGTTGTTTAAGCTTGAGCCACTGATCAAGCTGTGTTAAGGATGATGAACTCGTCATCTTTTGATTGCTGACGCAATACATTTTCTGAATAGCCCAACCATAAACAATAATGATATCAAACCCATAGTATCTCGACACCAAGATTCAATAGTAAGACTTTTTTTTTTTTTTTTTTTATGAATGAATGTAAAATTATATTCAAGCTAAAAAAAACGTTTTTACAACAAATGTGTGACTTTGGTTTGAATTCTTAAAAGAAAATTAAAAGAAGAGTATGCTTTGGGTCGATCTTCTGGCTTCGGGTATTAAACCATATTTGAAGTGGACCTTTGAGCTTTGTGTCTCCTAGCTCGCGAATTGAGTGGAGCCTGCATCAGACTTCTTTGTCGGTGATAGTGTAAAGGCGAGTAGTGGAAGAAGGAGCTTCGCCGTGCCTCCGATTATTTTTCTCGCTCTCTCTCTCCAGATGCAATGAATTGCAGCTTGAAAGACATATCGTAGCATAAATTTGTGAGTTCGATCTAGTTGAGTGTCCACAAGGATCTGAATCAGAGAAGACCAGTCTTTTGTGAAACGATGCTTAAGAAGCCCTTTTGCTAGCTTTGTCCACACTTTCCCGGTGAATCGACATGTGAAACATAGATGAGTTCTAGATTCCATAAGGTCATTGCAGAAGATACACGAAGGATTTAACCCAACGTTCCAATGCACCATTTGATCTCATGTTGTTAAACGATTATGAATTGCAAGCCAAACAAATACCACATATTTCGGCGTATGATGTTGAAACTAGACTCCTTTGTGCCACTCGATTGGGATCGAAGCTTCCCTTGTGAGGAGCCAATTATTCTTCGAGTTGAACACTGGTTTGAAACTGTCTTTCTTGTTTTTCCAAAGGGAATTATCCATTGATGCTGGCTGAGATTGAGCTTTGACAGCCGCGATAGCATTTTCTATGTTGTTTAACACCTCAACTCAATGGCGACGTCTTCTCCGATTAAGCAACGTCGCAACCGAAGCTTGAATTGGAATACCTATATCAATTGTTCTTCTCAGGCTAGTCGAATCAATTAATCTCCCCATATCCGACCAAATGTCATACCAGAAAGACATCCTATCTCCATTTCGGACATCCACTTTGCAAAAATTATGTGCAAGATCTCAATATTTTAGAATTTTTCTCCACATTCAAGATCCCATGCTTGTGTTTTCTCTGATCGACCATACCGACTCTTTGTGAATCAAGTACGTGTGAATCCACTTAACCCATAGCGAAAGATGAGAGGAGACGATCCGCCATACCATCTTAAGGCATCATACAATATTTACCTCTTTCAAAGGACGAAGCCCAAGTCCACCCTCTTTTCTCGGTGTGCATACTTCTTCCCAGTCAATCCAATAGTAAGACTTTTTACCCTTTCAACAGTTATGTATCGACCCTCCAGAACAGACTGGTTGAGGTACTTAATGCAGCGGTCAGCATCTTCATAGCTATCCAGTATCCATTGTAACAAAGGCAAAACCACGAGACACACGAGTGCGGTGGGCTCCACCACAAGAAAGCACGAGGCAACCTGTGAGAAACCAACTCATTAAAAAGGTTAAAGATTAAAATGCCAAATATGAGAAAAGAGAATCAAGCTTAGTCATTGTTTACCTTTCCCTCCTTGAAGAAATGGGCTTCAAGCTCCCTCTCGGTAACCCTTGTGGATAAGCCGGTCACATAAAGAGTATTCCCAGGGTTTTCGGTTTCAGTCCTGCCAACCAAAATACATTCAGTTAACAAATAACCAAACATTCGAAACTACCAATCCAAATTACAGACACTGTTACTATGGTGAAGAGAAAAAAAGTAATGACTTCGACCTAGAACGGATAGGTCACCAAAACAAGATCAGCATGCAAGCATATACAAAATGTTCTTAATGAAATGCTAAAAACTGCAAAAGTAAACAAAATAACGAACCTTCCACGGCTTCTTGATCTTGATCTAGGTCTTGGGACAGCCCTCAACCTTGACCTAGACCTAGGTCTGGACCTAGATCTTGACCGAGACCTGGACAGTTCTTTCCGAGGTGAAGGAGATCGCGATTCTCTGAAACAGAAAACAAGTACAAAAAAAGAAAGAAAAAAACATATTACCCCTGCTTAAATCTAGACATTAGCTTAAATCTCAGATTATGTTCAGAAAACAAGCACAACAAAGAAAAGAAACATATAACCACTGCTTAGACTTTGAATCCTACCTTGACATTCTCTTAATTTTTGAGACAACCCGCTCTAACTTAACCGATACGGCATTGTCGAACATTGACTTAAAGCACAAGTAAACCACTCGAAAGTCATAAATGCTCCTTTATTCCCAAGGATCGAATCCAAACGTCTTACAATAAAACCAACTTAAAACCAAAGCTCAATAATAACGTTCAAAATCGAAAAACAACGAATAAATAAATATAGAAATAAAAGAATAATAAACTCCCAAAGCCTCTGCACCACACCGGAACGTCTACTCCCACACTTCCTCGAACTCACTTGAAAATAAAAGAGGGGTGAGTAATTGAGATTACTCAGTGAGTGTAGGTCCTGTAGACCCACGAACTCTTCCACAATTCAAACACATCACGACAAACGCAAGTCACAAGCTAAACCATCCAACACAGGATGTTCGAAGACAACTCAAACACATAGAATGACCCCTAGATGTATGTGTCAACACTCGCCACCAGCCGCACTGGAAACCATGATGTGTTCGACACCCCTGGGAGGTAATCGTCTCCGGCCTAGCATCAATATACCAATCCATGTATCATCCACCACCAGCCGCACGGGAACCACGGTATGACACCCTTAGCAACACCCGCCACTAGCTGCACTGGGAACCACAATATGTCACTCATCCTGGATCCATGGTCAGCCATACGCCTCCCAGGTCCATCAAACATCATTGGGTCATCCGAAAAGGCACCCACCTTTTCTATAGACCCCTTATCGCAGCTTAACCGCCTAACAAACCCTTTTTCCCTTGGCTTATGCCCACACATATAATATCCCCAGACAATATCTTTCACACACGCATTATTCATATCATCATTCAACCGTATTCCGTTTAACCACCTACATGTCTAAGTGTTTACAAACATCACCAAAACCACAAACCATATCTACTGATATATTTATATATTTACATAATATTATCAAACGTCAAACAACTACGCGTAGACTTATAGCTACATGTAGGATGCACAATTTAACAAGGGACTACTCATCATGACACGACACGAATGAAGAATAGAGAGAGTTCACGACCGGTCCTCACCTTTGCCACTTGAAGAAGAAGAACAACACATTTTCCTTTTGGACAGATTCGCTGTCTAGAGTTAACAACACATTTTCCAATGCAACTAACGCTCAAAACGGTCCTCCTTCAACCGAGAGCCAGATATATGAGTCCTGAACATCCCTGCAAAGTTTTGGGTCAAACGGACCTCGTTTGCCCAACCAAAAGACACAACTTGTCAGACTGGTTTTAGATGCGAGCTGCGAATCACAGTCCCGGTAAAACATTCATATCTCCCAAACCACAATATTAATCGGCAAGATATATCACAGAGACTTAGATGTAAGGGTTGTGAATCTCCTTACCAAAATTGAACTCGATCGGTTCACTGTAGAACCCGAAGCGCCATTTCTCTCTTCCTAGTCGCAGATTCGCACTGCACAAATCAGGCCTGAGAAAACAAGCGTACCTTTCATATCAAAATTCCAAATGATGAACCGGTTTCTGTTTTAGCTAGATATGAGAGTCAGGGAAGTCCTTACTGATTTTCAGATCCATCAAAGCAATTTTGTTCATCCGTTTCTATTCTTTACTGAAACTACTCAGATTAGATACTCAGGCAGATTGCAGTATACACAAAGAAATGACGATAACTTTTGACACATACCTTCGAACGCAACGAACTTTGTCTTCCTAGAAAGATGAGACTCGGGGATTTCCATGGATAGGTAGACCGTCGCCTGGGTCCACACAGATCGCCGAGAAATCGTCTCTCAAGGTGGCAACAACTTGGTTTATGGAGGCGGCTAGGGTTCACGGTGTGAGGAACAAAACGAGCAGGGCTTCGCCCACGCCTCTCAATTGTGCCTCTTGTCTCAGCAATTCTCTTCTTTTTATATAGAAAAGAGGTGGGAATCCCTAGGTTTTAAAATTGACTCACATGCTTACGGGCAAAATTTAAAACGGCCCGTATCATCAGGTCCAGGATGTTACAATTTTACACCTTAAATCTAGACATTAGTTAGTTATCTGTAACATCTCTCACCGAGAATTCAAACGAATTCAAAGAGCTATGCATGGTTGTATAAGGCAATCAAAATGTCAACGCACAAAAAATCAGGAGAAATCTAAGAGAACGAGTTACATTCAGTGTTTACAGACAAACGATTTTGTTCACAATAACAATGAAATTCGAAGCAACAGAAATTGAAATCTACCTTATTCTCGGAGAATTCGCCATGCAAAAAAACAAAAGCGGAAACAAAACAAAAATTCCAGAAATTAATTCAGTTACCCAGAAAGATCAAACAGGAAGAAGAAGGAAGAGCGAAACAAAAGATGAGCCCTAGAGTACCATTTCGAAAGAAACAAAAAACGTGCGACAGACGGAGAGAATTAGGGTTTTACTGTCAGAAACAACAAGAACACATTAAGTACGTGGTAATTGGTTTATAACCAGATCATATTATAATCCCATGTGGCAAGACTCATCTTCATTATTGTACACCCATGTGGATCTGAGATAGGCATGGGCATTCGGGTATTCGGTTCGGTTCCGGGTAGAAACCGATCGGGTCCGACTAGGCCTGGGTAAAATACACAGAACCGAAAAACTGAACCTGAACCGAACCGAATTAAAAGGCACCGAACCGAATAATTATAAATACTCGAATAGTTCCTCTTATAAAATATTTCGGGTACTCGAACCGAACCGAAACCGAACGGGTATCCGAAATATACGAAATACAATTATATATCTAAAAATATTATGTATCTTTAGTTTTGAAATAGTCAAAATAATAAAATTTACAATTATAAACCGGATATATTAGTTATGTTTATACCGAAATAACCAAAATACTCAAAATATTCGAAAATCTTTAGTTATATTTGTCAAAATTAAATATTTTTGCAAAATTTTACCAAATTTTATTTAAATTAAACAATTTTATAGTTTTTTAGAGAATTGGGCTAAATTTTGGGTACCCGAAACCTGACCCGAACCCGGGCGGAACCGAACCGAACCTATCCAAAAAAATGAAATACCCGAATGGGTCCTAAACTTCTAAAATTTGGGTACCCGAAATCCGAAAGAACCGAACCGAACCCGAACGGGTACCCGAATGCCCAAGCCTAGGTCCGAGTCTATCAGGTATAAGTGTTTTGGACCCATTTAGAAACCGAAAGTTTTTCGGTTCGGTTCCAGCGGTTCCGGGTAGGATCGATTCTCATTTTTCAGAACCAGTAAAAACCCAAAATAATTCGGGTAACTTTGGTTTCGTTAAATTATACCCGAAACCAAAAAAATCTTACCCGAAATGTTTTAAAATATCCGAAATTTAAACAAAATAACCGAATCCGAAACAGTATTTTAACACTGTTTTAAGTCTTACCACAAATCAAAAGTTACAAAACATGAAAACAACTCATCCAAAGTTCAAATTTGACATCCAAAATATTTGAAAATGTTGAAACTTTTAACTTTCCCTAAAAAGATTGTCATGAAAAATTCAAAATTTCAAAATGTAAAGAAGTGAATAACAATCTGAGACACTTGAATCTTTGTCCGAACCAAAGTGAAGAACCATCTTAGACCACCATCTACAAAAGTACAAAGCATTCAACCAAAGTCAAATTCAAAAATAGAGAATGAAAGACATATCCACTATTCAGTATTGAACACAAACACATAAAGTCATAAACACGTTATATGTTGAACACAAACACATAAAGTCACACAAACGTAAATATATAATTTAACACAAACACTTTATATCTCTATATCCAGTATTGAACACAAACACAAAAAGTCATAAACACTCGATCTCTATCTCCATACAAGAGATTAATACCTTACGAACATACAAATATAAGTTATAGAGATTCAATTACCTCATTCTCGGGTTCCTTTATCCTTGCAAGTTTAATCCATGTTCAAATTTATAAAGGCATAATTTTAAAAAGAGTTCAAATGAAAGAAATTACGTCTCTAAGATCATTTTGCAACTCCACATCCGCAAGCATTTGTTCAACTGTTGACACTCCTTTTTCATTGATATGAATCTCACATTTTAACCATTGCTCGGTACACATAAACACTTCTACCATGTAGTGTGTCAAACATCTCCTATATGGGATTAATATTCTACCACTAGTGCTAAATGCAGATTCTTATGCTACTAAAGACACTTGCATTGCAAGTATATCTCTAGCTATTAGTGATGACTGGGAACTTTGCATTGTTTCTCCTCCACCATGATAAGACATCATACTCTGAACCCTTCATCAGTTTTGGTTTATCTACACTCTCTTTTAAGTATAAATCCAACTCATTTGTTGAATCTTCAACTCTTATTTCTTCTACAAGCTCTGCATAGATGTTATCCATTCTCTTATAAGCAATATATACCATTACTGAGAACCCTTCTCTCAAAAACTTCACATCTCACTACAAAAAAGTAAATATTGTTACAAAATAATTGTGACTACTTTATTTGATAACAATTTTGTGACGAAATTCATACGAATCCGTGACGAAATTATTTAGTCATAAAAGCGTTACAATTTCGTCATATAATTGTGACCAAATTGAAGGTAATAAACTTCTGTCATTAATGGAGATATAATTGTTACAAAATATATTGTCATAAATATTGTTACAAAATTGTGACCAAATCGAGTAGCTAAATTATACGATTTTTGTGACTAAACTGAAGTCACTTATAGGTACACATATTTTGTAATTAAATCGTCACATTTTACCATCGTTTTAGTGGCATTTGCATTTGGTCATAGAATGTGACATAGTTGTTACGAATTTGTGACAAGAGTAAAATCACATGTAAAAACTTCTCATTGGCTAGTTCCTTGTGACGAAGATCGAGATCTTACACCGTTGATTGGTTTAATCCAACGGTGGAGGATTTAAACTGTTTTTTTTTTTATTGATTTTACTTTTCTTTCTCTCTTCCTTCGATCTTCTTCTTCCTTTTTTTGTCATGTTGTCGGATTTAAACTCTTCTTCTTAAACCCACAATATAACCTCATAGTAATCTCTCTGTCTCTGCGCATAAAATCATGGCTAATTTCAATTCTCGAAAATCCAAAAGCAACAACCTTCGTTGGTAGCCACAAAAACAAACTCTTCAAAGTTTTATTTTTTTTTCTTTTAAATCAATAACCCAGAAACTCAACCGTTAATTTCTTCACAAAGAGAGAGAAGATATAACCAAGTGAAAGTAGCGACTACAAGAGATGCAGAGAGATTTAAGACAAGGATAGATAGAATGAGGAGCGAGTCATTGGGTTGGGGTTGAAATCACCCTTTTTTTTATTGATTCTACTTCTCTTTCTCTTTCTCCTTTCTACGATCTTCTTCTTCCTTTTTTCAATCTAACTCTTTTTAATCTAACTCTTTTTTTTCAGATCTGATGCTAACAAATCTAGGTTCACCTCGTCGGGGAGATGCTCTCTTCTTCAATGGTTTCTAGCAGATCCGCCGGCGATAGGATGAAGATGAAGAGTGAAGATGAAGATGAAGGAGAGCGTGATGAAATAAGAGAGAGAGGAGAAACACCTCGCCGCAGAGAGAAGCACCTCGCCGTAGAGATAAGCTCCTCGCCGCACGCAGATCTGTTTTTTTTTTTTTTTGATTTTTTGATTTTTGATTTTTTGTAATTAATAAATTTAATAAATAAAATATATTTTTTTGGAATTTTTTTTTTGTTTAAAAATTTTTTTTTTTTACAAATAGTAACAAATCAGTTTGTAAATTAGTACTGATATTATAGTCACATATTAGTCGCAAAAGAGCGACTGTTTTGCGACCACTTTATTTAGCGACTAAATATTTGCGACTAATTTTTTAGTCACAAAATGGTTGCAAATGAATCATTTGCGACAATTTTGGGACTATTTTGGTAGTCGCAAAAACTGTGTTTTCTTGTAATGTCGTTTGTCACGAATTGTGTCGTTTCTATGACTATAAATTAGTCAAGAATTGTGATGAGATTTGTGACATTATTTTGGTCATAATTTATGACGAATCAATGACTAAAATATAGTAACAATTTGTGACAAATATGTGACAATATTTTTCGGCACAAATTGTGTCGTTTTTGTAATTATTTTAATGTCGTCACAAGTGGTGACGAAATGTTACGTTATTATTCGTAACAAAATTTTGTTACCTTTTTTGAGACGAAATTGATTTGTGACGGTTTTATTGTGATGTTTTAGAAATTGTGACATTTTCGTCACAATATAAATTTTGTGACGAAATATTTATATATTGTGACATAAAAAATTGTAACAATATTTACTTTTTTTTGTAGTGTCTAACTTGCTCTTGAGATTGAGAAAATGTTCTTGGGACTGAGAAAATGTTCCTTGTGACTGCGATCCACTAGTAGCACTAGTTTTATCCACTAAACTATTGTACTCATCAAACAAACACTTCAAGATACTATCGACTGAATCATAAAGATGAATAGCCTCGTGATTATCTTTACCATAGCGATTCAAAACATAGCTGAACAAACTTCATCTTCTTCCTTGGGTCAAAAACCCTTGCTACTATCAACAACTTGTTCATTTCAATCTTTTCCCTAAACGGATTCCAACACTTCTCTAATTTCCCAATCATAGCTAAGGCTTTACTCTTCAATTCTAGATCAGGACTTAGACTTGAGCTTAGCTCACTAATGTTTGTAGTAATAGTGACTATCTCATTCTATATTTTATGTGCAGCCACAGAAGTTGAAGGTGAAAGAATTAATGTGGAATTGTAACAATATGATAAGGAATTGAACCAACCAGTCAATTGCTTTCCAATCACTCGTAGATGGTGGTCCTGTAATGTCCGTGTTCCGGAAGAATTGATTATTGAGGAAAAATAATTAATTCTGGTTTTGTTCCGGGGGCGGTATCGATCGATACTGGCCTGTATCGATCGACACCAGCCGGGTTTTTCTCCTGGTTGTCTTCTTCTCTTATCTTCTTTCGAGTATAAAAGCATATCCTTGGAGGATAAGACCATAGTTGGTCGCGAAAGAGAGAAAGAAAGAGAGAGAGAGAGAGAAGGAGGGAGAGAGAGAGGAAGAAAAACTTGGCGAAGCTTAGATCTTGCGAGATCGAGAGAGTTTGAGCTTGAGAGAAGCTTGAAGAAGAGCTTGGAAGAGTTGGTTTTGGCGGGAACTTGTGAGAAGAGAGGGAGATCGATCTTGAGCTCGGGAAGTTGTTTTAGAGCTCGATCCATCGTATTTAAAGGTGAGTTGTGACCAAAGGTTAGCGATTAAGCGTGCGTGGTGCTTGTTAAGCTTGATTGATGCATGCTTGTGGCTTGTATGGCGATTCCTGTGTTTAGGTCTCGTGGGCATCGATCGATACCACGTGTGTATCGATCGATACTAGTCCCTTGGCGGTGGTCTTGAGTTGTGGTTGTATCGATCGATACCAGGTGTTGATTTTAGTATCGATCGATACCAGTCCCTTGTCGGGAGTTGTGTGTTGTTTGGGCATCGATCGACACTATGGGAGTATCGATCGATACCAGTTGCTTTGTGCTGAAAGTTTTAATTGTTGTTAATTAATCGGTTATTGTGCTTATTGGTAGCATGTTGTTGGGGTGATCAATCTCACTCAGTATTTGGTTAGCCAAATGTTGATGCATCACTTTTGTCGATGCAGGTAAAGATAAGGCGTGATCGTGGGATCGAGGCAGTGAAGAGGGGATGATTAGGACCCGGAGCTGTTGCCTTTTGTTGTCGTAGAACTTGTGCTGTTCTTGGATGTGTAATTATTAGTGTGTAATAATTAATGTTTAATTAATTGTTGTTTAATTATTTATGCAAAAAAAAAAAATGCGGTCCTTTCAATTTTGGTATCAGAGCCCATACGGTTCTAGGAGCCTAGGTGGTTCTAGAATTAATTGGGTGTTGTGTGGGGTCGTAGAATCATCCTCTTTGAGCCTTGTGAGATTCCACGGTGAGTATCTTTATTGTGATGATTGATTTTAGTTCTCTTAGCTTGTGCTTCTGCACGTGTGCAGATGGCTAGAGGGCGTGGTAGAGGTCGTGGCCGTGGTAGAGGTCGTGGCCGTGTGCCGGAGGAGCAGGTTGAGGAGTCGCGTGCGAGTCAGGTGGGGTCTGAGGGTGTGGTTGGAGTGAGTGCCAGTGTGGCTGGTGTTCCAGCGGGTGCTGCGGGTGTAGCAGCGGGTGATGCTCGGGCCCGAGATGATTGCATAGCGGATCTGTTGACGAGGTTGTTGGAGCGGTTACCAGAGAGAGTACCGGCTCAGGCTCATGTGGTTCCGGTGGTTGTGGAGGTTCAGCCTCAGGTGGCAGCTGCGGTTGCTGAGGAAATCCCATCCTATCTTAGGATGATGGAGCGGATGCAGAGGATTGGCACGGGGTTCTTCTCTGGAGGTGCTAATCCTGAAGACGCGGATGCGTGGTTGAGGAGGATAGAGCGGAATTTCCTCTCAAGTAGGTGTCCCGTGGGATACCGAGTGGACATCGCGGTCCATTATCTGGAGGGTGATGCACATCTCTGGTGGAGGGGTGTGGCAGCACGGAGAGTTCAGGCCGCGATGGCTTGGGCGGATTTTGTGGAGGAGTTTAACTCCAAGTATTTCCCTCAGGAGGCGTTCAACCGGATCGAGTCGAGGCTTGCGAGTTTGACTCAGGGGGATCGGTCGGTACGCGAGTATGAGGTGGAGTTCAACCGGCTCGGGTCTTATGTTAGACAAGCGGTTGAGAGTGAGTCGGCCCGTGTGCAGAGATTCCTGATGGGTCTTCGGGATGACTTGAGGAACCGTTGCATGGTGAGGGATTTTTGCACGGTTGATGAGTTGGTTGAGACTGCAGCTTTGCTTGAGGAGGGTCTGAAGGACGAGGTGGTAGCGGTTACACCGAGTTTTCAGGCGAGATCTGTGCAGCAGCAGTCCGGTCCGGGCAGAGGCGGTAGGCCGATGCAAGGACAGAAGCGGAAGCGGGAAAGCGCTTCGAGAGGTAGTCGGAGTGGTCCAGGTTGCTTTGGTTGTGGGAGCATGGATCACCGAGTGGCGAGACCTTTGAGAGTTCTCGAGCGGAGGGTCAAGGAGCTTCGTCGGAAGAAGATTCCGATGATGCATGTTCTGTGGGACTGTGGCGGGGTGCAGGAGGAAATTTGGGAGCCAGAGGCTAGGATGGAAGCGAGGTTCCAGAAGTGGTTCCAGAAGCAAGCTGCGGCTTGAGTTCCATCGAGAGGTTCCAGTTTCGGTTATAGCTGTATGCTATGTGTTTCATTTTGTATTTCCGTTGTGTAGAACGATGTTACATTATGATATGTAATAAGATGAGTATTTCTTATTATTGGTGACTTTGGGAGTCACGGCTTTGCATTACGTTTGAGGTGAAAAGCGTTAATGCAAGAGAGTGATAAGATGGATGTTCTTATTGCTGTTATGAGAGTTGCGTGTTTCAGTTAAGCTTGTTCGGAGAAATGAGTCGAGTGACGAGACCGGGTTATTTCACTTAGCGGTTCTATGTGGTAGATCGGATTGCAGGCGTATGGTACTTGTTTGTTTTATTACGTTTGTATTGATGACCTACTGCAAAGAGTTGTTGGGTGTTAAAGGTAGCCTAGTCATAATTGTCTTGACAAGTTTTTCTAAAGCGAGCCGACACTGGAGGGTGCGCAAGGGCGGTGCGATGACCGGGGTATTGGTTATGCACGCCAGATATTCCGGGTATGGAATATGGGTGATGCCGGTGTTGCCTTGCGAGGATTTACACGGATCACGGGAGGTAGTTCAGTCGAGATGCTTAGAGATATATGACTTATTGCTCGTTGAGAGGACTGGTTCCTCTGGTGCCGATAGCTCGCAGGACGGTGTGTCTTGAGAGTGTGACTGGCGATGTATCCAGACTCGGGAGGTTTATAGCCTAGAGTGATACGTGATACCGTGGATTCGTAAGGAGTATGTCCTAGACGTAGGATATATTCCCTAGAATTGAGTGGTATGGGGTATCTAGACTCGTCAGGTTATATTACCGAGTGGAGTGGTACGGCAGATACCCAGAACTCGGAGATGCTGCGGTGTCTTGGGTGATGTGGTATGGTTGATACCTTGCGAGGTATGGTGGATATCCTGCGGGATATGGCTGACGCTCGGAACTCGGAGATGCTGCGGTGTCTTGAGTGATTGGGTTGGCGTGTGTTTGAGCAATAAGTACATATGATGCCGCGGTGTCATAAGCATAGGGACTGAGTGGGAAACCTCGGAGGTTGGTTTTGGACCTCGTGTGAGTGTTGAGTGGCTGGGTTGGCCAATGTTTATGTAATCGTTGCGGCGATTAAGGTTCATTGGAGGTGAACGGTTCATTGGAGATGGACGGTAACGAAGATTCGAGGTCGAATCTAAGTTAGTGGGGGAGAATTGTAATGCCCGTGTTCCGGAAGAATTGATTATTGAGGAAAAATAATTAATTCTGGTTTTGTTCCGGGGGCGGTATCGATCGATACTGGCCTGTATCGATCGACACCAGCCGGGTTTTTCTCCTGGTTGTCTTCTTCTCTTATCTTCTTTCGAGTATAAAAGCATATCCTTGGAGGATAAGACCATAGTTGGTCGCGAAAGAGAGAAAGAAAGAGAGAGAGAGAGAAGGAGGGAGAGAGAGAGGAAGAAAAGCTTGGCGAAGCTTAGATCTTGCGAGATCGAGAGAGTTTGAGCTTGAGAGAAGCTTGAAGAAGAGCTTGGAAGAGTTGGTTTTGGCGGGAACTTGTGAGAAGAGAGGGAGATCGATCTTGAGCTCGGGAAGTTGTTTTAGAGCTCGATCCATCGTATTTAAAGGTGAGTTGTGACCAAAGATTAGCGATTAAGCGTGCGTGGTGCTTGTTAAGCTTGATTGATGCATGCTTGTGGCTTGTATGGCGATTCCTGTGTTTAGGTCTCGTGGGCATCGATCGATACCACGTGTGTATCGATCGATACTAGTCCCTTGGCGGTGGTCTTGAGTTGTGGTTGTATCGATCGATACCAGGTGTTGGTTTTAGTATCGATCGATACCAGTCCCTTGTCGGGAGTTGTGTGTTGTTTGGGCATCGATCGACACTATGGGAGTATCGATCGATACCAGTTGCTTTGTGCTGAAAGTTTTAATTGTTGTTAATTAATCGTTGATTGTGCTTATTGGTAGCCTGTTGTTGGGGTGATCAATCTCACTCAGCATTTGGTTAGCCAAATGTTGATGCATCACTTTTGTCGATGCAGGTAAAGATAAGGCGTGATCGTGGGATCGAGGCAGTGAAGAGAGGATGATTAGGACCCGGGGCTGTTGCCTTTTGTTGTCGTAGAACTTGTGCTGTTCTTGGATGTGCAATTATTAGTGTGTAATAATTAATGTTTAATTAATTGTTGTTTAATTATTTATGCAAAAAAAAAAAATGCGGTCCTTTCAGGTCCAATCCTTTTTTTCCCCTCCACATGTTCCAGAAAGTAGTCATTATACGGTTTATCTTCGGCCTGCATCTTCTCAAATGCCAATCTGAACTTCAAAGCTTGTTCTAGCATGAGATAAGTGGAATTCCATATGGTATTGACATCTAGAGGTAGGCTTCCTCTTGTCATCTCTCTTACTTCTACACGAAACTCAAATGACTTGAGTCTGTTTGTTGAAGACATCGCGTAATGAATAGCATTACTAATAGCAACCACACTATTATCTATCTCATGCAAACCATCTTTCACAATCAAGTTCAATATGTGAGTAGCACACCTTAAATACATATATTCTCCTTTAAGAACCAATGCAACATCTCCAAGTTGCTTAAATTCTTCCTTGAATCTCCTCATAGTTGAACTGTTAGATGTGGCATTATCTTCGGTGATGTAGAAGACTCTCTTTATCTCCCACTCTGCCAAAACTCAAGTAAAACATCAGAGATCGTTGCACCTTTATGATCACAAATATTTTTGAAACCTATGATCATTTTCCTTAACTGCCAATTAACATCAATAAAATGAGCTGTTATGACCATATAACTAGCTCCAGTATGGAGAGTAACCCATATATCCGTTGTCAATGACAACCTCTGCTTGTTATGCCCAAGAATCATCTTCATATATGCATTCCTTGTAACATACATCTCTACAATGTCTCTTGTGGCTGTTCTCCGAGAATGAGGACTATGCAGTTTAACTTTTGAGGTGAAATGTTTTCAAGCTAAGCTTTATATGAAAGCTAATGGCAATTCTGCTAAAACCAGCATCTCATTTGCAGCTTCCCTAAAGACAAGTTCAGAGACCTTACCTAAACCTAGATTCCCATTGACCAGTAGGAGTTAACACAGTTTGGTTACTATATTTGTTAGCAGCCTTCCATGCCATGTATGTCTTGCAGTCAAAATTTATATGTTTATTCAGATTGGATGTGCCATACTTGGTTGGACAAGCCATTTCTCTACCACAATAATGACAATTACATTTGTCATAATTGTTTTTGTGTCTGGTGTAGTGTTCCCATACCCAAGACATTGTCTTCTTCCTTGTCTTAGAACCATGACCACTCACTCATGCAGTTTCTTTCCACTTCCATGACTTAGTGTTTCAACATCCACGTCTGTTACATCAAGTTCATCATCTTCATCCATTGGAACATTATTGTTTGGTGGATGATCATAAGACGCCGTCTGCATAAAAATGTACAACACTAAAAGATTCAATCTCAAAGCTTATGCCTTCTAGATATTCAATGATACAATCCTAAAGCTTCTAGACCGTAGTCACTAGTCACCTAATACATAGAGTCATTGATGAAAAAGACAGTAGTCACCTAGTAGGCTAATACATATCAAACAGAGTGAAAGACGAAGAAAGACAGTACACAGTAGTCACCTAATACATAACAAACATAGTGAAAGACAAAGAAACAATTCTCTTCATTTATTCCCAAACAGAGTAAATGAGTAAGTAAACAAAGTGAAAGACAAAGAAAAGATCATTCAATCCCAATCAGAGTGCAAATCATTCAATAATCCAACTTTGTCATCAATCTTATAGATTTTTTTTTGTTGGATTAAGACCATACGCTAAAGAAGAAGAAAACATAAATTGAAGACAAAAGAACCCATACAAAATGATCAATGTATAATGACAAGCTATTGGAGATTGAAGAGATGACAAAATAAAGATCGGATCGAGACTGCTTCAATTACAGAAATAAGAAATAAGAACTAGATGGGTAAGGTCGACACATACCTCTGATTTGTTTCTCGACGAAGTTGTTGACGGCGATGGCGAAATGGAGGTGGCGTTCTTAGCTAGGGATTCCAATGTTATAGTTGGGGTTTTTGTCTACTTGAATTTGATAAATGAGAAGAATAGATCATCTCAACTCGGGGAGTGGAATCGACAAAAGATAAGAAATAAGAACCCTAGGTCTAATACTCAAACCCAAAGTAAATAAGTGTTGTTATATGTTTCGGTATTACTCGGGTATTACCCGGAACCGAACTGATACCCACTGGTCTCAGCTATAGAATCCATCGGGTAAAATTGACATATCCGAATCCGATCAGAACCGGTTATTTTGGGTCAGTTCCGGTTCCATTTTTTGGGTTCAGGTTTTATGCCCAACCTACTATGAGAAGCAAATTTTCGGAAAATGTTGACCGTTGACTTTAAAAATCTGATGTGTTAACTTCTCAACCATTCTCAACGACAATCAGACGTGTCAACCTCACAACATTTTATGGAGAAAATTCTAACGTGTCTAGCTTATGTGGCAACTTTACATTAATATATGAATAATCAAATTTTAATGTTTATGTATTTAAATAAATTAACGTTACTATATTCTTATAATTTTTTAATTCTATATGTTTTAATATAAACTGTTTATAATTTTGTATACTATATTCTTATAATTATTTTTTTAAATATAATTTTAAAAACTTAGTTTTTGAATAATTACAATAATTTTTAAAAACTTAGTTTTTGAATAATTACAATAATTTTTAAAAACTTACTTAAAAAAAAACAATTACAATAAGTTTTGGCTCTAAATCTCAAAACCAAAACTTTTCTGTTAGATCTTGAGTTTGTGGTTTAGTGCCGAAACAATTCTACAGCTTTAAATCTTGATTTTTCTATTTCAACTTAAAGTTGTAAGTCTACATGAATAAAATATTAAGATTTTTGGTATATAAAATATCAGAAAATAATTATATGAATAATTTTGCAGCTGAACACAGTATCCTGACACAAACATTAAACTTGCTAGAAGATTGTTAATCAACTCAACAGTCCATTTATTTATTTGGCTTAGAAAGTGTATGAGCTAGACGCAGAACCGTCTTAAAGTAATGATAGTCCTTGTTCAAATTTTTATTAAACGTATATTAATTGGTAAAATAGTTTTTTTTTAAACATATGGCCTTTAATTTATATATATCGTTAAAATTTTCTTAAAGAAATTTGGATACTTAAATCGGAGCTATGTTTGACTGATTCATTTGCATGTAGTAAAAGATGGTCCTAGGCTCCTAGTTAGTTAGAAGAACGCAACAAGATAACATGTATTTTTCGACGACAGTTTCTGTCGGAAACGGCATTTTTCGATGGATTTTTGACAGATTTAAGCCATTGTAATATTTTCGACGGACTATCGACGAAACATTTCCGACGGTTTTCTGACGGATATTTGAACGGAACTACGCGTCGGGACGTTGTCGGAAACGGTTCCGACAACACTCCGACGGACTGTTTCCAACGGATATTCTGACGGATCGTTGTCGGAAAAGTCAGTCGGGAATCCGTTAGATAGCCGTCGGAAACATTTCCGACAACACTCCGACAGATTGTTTCCGACGGATCGTTGTCGGAAAAGTCAGTCGGGAATCCGTCGGATAGCTGTCAGAAACATTTCCGAAAACACTCCGACGGATTTCCGACTGACTTTTCCGACGGATTTAATAATTAATTATATAATTTTTATTTAATTAATTAATTAATTTGAAATTTTTATTAAATATAAATATTAAAAAAAAATTGAAAAAAGAAATTAATTATTAAAATTCATTAAACATAAAAATAAATTCATTAAACATAATTAAAATTGTTCAAAAAAAATATAAAACATTTAATTCAAACGGTCGGCGAGTTGTCGGGGTCGTCGGGGTTGTTTTCCCGAAACAGATAGGGGAAGGCACCATGCATGATGGTATTTCACCGTTTGGCTGAGCCTCGCGAGTTCTTCCCTATACTCTAAAGGATACCGAGGAACCGAAGAAGAAGATTCATGGGTCGGAAGTCCGCCTAACCCAGCGAATCGACATTTGACTTGACGAGTTTCCTACAAAATATTATAAATATTAGTAATAAAATTACGAAAAAAAATTTGAAAACAAATTAAAACTTACTGAGAGAACAATTTGGTTGATCTCTTCCCGGGATAACTCGTACTCGTTCGAGTCCGACGATCCGTCAAGAGTGAGCTGCGACATCGAAACTTCATGTTCTGTCTTCTTCTTCTTGCAGGTCTCGCCAAGCTGACGCATGTCTGGGTCCTGGATCACACCTGTTTTTTTGTTAGTGTGCCTCCTCTCGATCACTTTAAGGTAGTCGGGAGCTTTGCCGTCTGCCTTCGCTTGTACATTTTTGTTAAGTACTTCTCGTACGGTTTGTCCAACATGTTGTAGAGCATCCGCAAAATCGCATTTGTAATCTCAGGCGATAACTTAAACCTGAAAACATTTCAAAAAAAAAATAAGTTCGTTAAAATTCAAAATCTAAATAAATTGAAATAATAATCAAAATTTCACTTACCAAGTCCCGCCCTCGAACTTCGGTTCGAGACGGATGCAATGGTCCCGGTTAGGTTGTTGGACAAGATCCTCGATCCTAATGTTGCTCCGAGCAGCGGAGTGCTGGGACTCCGGGACTTGAGTTCCCGAGCTCGATGGTGCAGAAGGTGGAGCCCGAGAACCCCGAGAACGGCGTCCTTGGGAATCGCCCAAATGGAGAGAGTCCTCGTCAGCCCAGCGGGAAAAACATAAAAACGTTAGTACACCGAAAGCTAAACTTAACGGTTTTTAAGTTTTTTTTAAAAAAAAATCTTAATTCCCGTCTAAGTTTAAAATTCTCAAAAATTCTCGTCTAAGTTCAAAATTCCTGAAAAGTACAAAATTCCCGTCTAAGTACAAAATTTCCGAAAAATTCAAAATTCCCGAAAAGTTTAAAATTCCCGAGAAGTTCAAAATTCCCGTGTAGTTCAAAATTTCCGATATTTTCAAAATTTCCGATATTTTCAAAATTTCCGAAAAATTACAAAATGATCACAAAAATTTCAAAATTCCCAAAATTTTTAAAATTCCCAAAAATTTTCAAAATTCCCAAAAACTTCAAAATTCCCAAAAATTGTAATATATTTTCAAATAACATTTTATAAAAATTATATATATGTTTTTTATTAGTAATAATTCTAAAAATGTTTTTTATAATTTTTTAATTTTTCAAAAACATTTTTATATAATTTTTATATTTACACAAAATGTTTTTTATTTTAATAATTCCAAAAACGTTTTATAAAATTAGAAAAAAAAAACTTACAACCTAAAAAAAAAATTACAAATTACTAAATCTAAAATAACAAAAATTAAAAAAACGTTTTTACAACCTAAATCTAAAATTAAAATTATAAATGTTTGAAATTTCATTCCACTAATCTAACAAATTCTAAATACTAATCTAACTAATTTTGAATAATTAATAATCTAAATACTAATCTAACAGGATTGAGGGACTTACATTTAGAGGAGCAAAAGGAAAAGTCGGCGGCGGACGGTGGTGGCGGACGCTGGCAAGCTCTGGCCGCGGTCGGCGGCAAGATCCTGCACGAAAAAGAAGAAACAAGTGAGGAGAAGAGGAAGAGAAGAAAAAGAGAGAAAAACTTACCGTCGAAAGAAGAGGAAGAGGAAGAGGAGAAGAGAGAAGTTGTCGGTGAAGAAAAGAGAGAAATGAGAATAGAAACCGTCATTCCCGATTAAATATCAATTTTCCATGGGTATTGTCGTCGGATATCCGTCGGTTACTTAAAAAAACTTTCATTATGGCGGTCAATATTCCCGCGGTCTCGAAAAAACCTATGTCCGTCGAAAATTTCCAACATATATGGAAATATATTGTATATTTCGTGCACGTGGCCAGTCAGGCGAGACCTGGCATGGACCCTAGATCCGTCGGAAATTAGTGGGAAATTTCCGACATATTTCCGAAAGACTTAGGGTAAAATTGGGGTTTAGGGTATTGTGATATGATTTAACAATCCCTAATCTACATGTCTTATACAAAAAATAGTAAATCCATCAATGTTAGGAAATTTTTTTATGAGTTTATAACTTTTAGAACATCAAAACCTATACATTTTACATAAATCAACTATACCTTATACATTAACTTATACAAACACTTCCATCAAATTTTATAAATTCTATATAACACGTTTATTTTAAAATTTGACAAGTTCAAGGTAATGTATATACATCATACAAGTGTTTGTTTACAATTCCTAAAAAAAACATAAACCCTATACCCTAAACCACATTTTTGTTTATCCGTCGGAAATTTCTCACGGATTTCCGACGGATTTAATATCCCGGCTAAAACTGAACCCCGGCTAAAAATTCCCCCGATTCAACTAAATCATAAAACTGAACCCCGGCTAAAATTTCCTTCGGCTAAACTGAATTCATCGGAAATCCGTCAGAAATTTCCAACGGATTTTCGACGGATTCAGTATGCCCGGCTAAAACTAAACCTCGGCTAAAATTTTCCTCGGCTAAACTCAATCTGTCAGAAATCCGTCGGAAATTTCCAACAGATTACCGACGGATTCAGTTTAGCCGAGGGAAATTTTAGCCGAGGGAAATTTTAGCCGGGGTTTAACTGACGGATTCAGTTTTAGCCGGGGATTCATTTAAACCCCGACTAAAATTTCCTTTGGCTAAACTGAATCCCCGGCTAAAATATCCCTCGGCTAAACAGAATCCGTCGGAAATCCCTATCGCGGCTTATCCGCTATGCGTGCCCTTAGCACACTATATACACACANAGATAACATAGGAAATGAAAGAAAACGGAAGTAGAGATAATAAAATATATAAAAATTAAAATTATATAAAATATATATTATATTACACAACTAGTATCACATCATTCGTTTTATTTCATTTCCTATGTTATCTCATATTCGTTTACACTTATATACATACATATATATATATACAATATAACAATCATCACCAAACATATGACATTTCACATGTAGCATAACATATTCTCGACTTTACGCTAGACTAAGTAATAAAACGAAGAAGCAACGTGTATGGAGAATGTAAGACCAGAAATTCGCACAATAACAGGATAGCGATTTAATCATGAATACATAAATAAACGTTAAGGAAAGACGA
This sequence comes from Eutrema yunnanense, assembly GCA_002933935.1. Lineage (NCBI taxonomy): Eukaryota > Viridiplantae > Streptophyta > Magnoliopsida > Brassicales > Brassicaceae > Eutrema > Eutrema yunnanense. The sequence continues at coordinate 558,504 of PKML01043796.1, read as the reverse complement.
GTTTAAAACCGATATAAGAAACGATGAAATAAAACGAAACAATGGAGGCGAGAGAACTATCTTTCCTTAACTCAAAGAATCTCTCGTACTGCGACGGTATAATATTAGATTCACGAGTCCCATAATACAACTAAGTGAATCTGTTATCGCAAACACTCGATAACAGATCTGTCGAACGTTATACTACGATACTCTCGAAATAAAACTTACTCTTAGCAGTAGGGAATTGAAGGAACTTTTGATTAGAAATTTCGGATGTGTTTTTATTGTGTGATCGGATGCCTTTCTCTCAAGAGAGGCGATCGTATATATAGGAGAAGAGAGGGCTAGGGTTCGGCCTTGCTAATCAAGTTTCGCCGACTTGATTAACACGCACAGAATATTCTCGCAGAATATTCTAGAAGGGCGGTTGATTAACAGGCACAAAATATTCTCGCAAAATATTCTAGAAGGGCGGCGATCCAAAAAATTAATTTCTCGAAGGCCCAGCGACCATCAACACATAAGAGCCCAAGAGCCCTAAGAGTAATTTAAAAATGCAACGAGCAACGAGCAACGAGCCACGAGCCACGAGCAGCGAGCCACGAGCCAAGGCCAGGCGGCGGCGGCGCGCGTGTTGTCTTTTCTTCTCTCTCTCTCCAACTCCTTTTGAAACACAAATAATAGGTGGTCTTATTTATACTATTGAAAAAGTTTTGAAACTTCCAATGTGGGATAATTTACACTCCCACTCACTTAAGTTAGCCAATTCACTAGGCTTTTACACTTAGCCCATAGGCCTCATTTCTATTCATACTTACACATTTTATAAAGCCCACAAGCTTTGATAAAAATTGTTCCAACAATCCCCCACATGAATAGAAATGACTCTAAACATATGAAGATTGAACAGACTAGACTTAACTAGACAGACTTGACTAGACTAGACTTGACTCGACTAGAGTAGACAGACTTTTCGAGAGTATACGAAAATGTAACTGTATCTGAGAGGTAGCGTTTTTCAGCTTTCAACCAATCATTTTTAATATATGTCAGGTTTACACGGCCAGGAGGTTAACATGATGTCTTGAACCACCCGAACTTTGATGTAAACCGAGACAACAAGTATTGCGCAGCGACATTTTCTCGTAGAACTTTGTTTTCTATTGTGTTCATTTTGGCTTTGAACATTCCTGGTTCTTCGTGAGTGAACTTGGAGAATATAGCCTCTCTTTCATTCTCCTAGAAACGGCCCTCATTTCACACCCACTAGGTGATCTGCCATCAAAATTGTTTTCAGAAGTATCCTGTCATACTCCACTATTACCAAGCTATGGAATCATTAAAAGTCAACACTTATCCTCAATATTCACATGTAGCACTGTTTTATCATCCTAGGAACTGGGCAGAGACATAGTCTCACAGTGCTCAATTTTGAATCGGCTCAACTTTGTTTTCCCTTTGAACCTAGATCTTGCGATCTCCAGTCACATAGGTGGGGTGTCCGTCAAACGTCATCTTTGTCTATAGGCTTTAAACCCATTCCTTTTGATGATTTTAGGATTTGATCTCGCGGCAAACTTTTGGTGAACGGATCTGCTAAGTTCTCAGCCGACTTGATGTAATCTATCGTAAGTACACCAGTGGAGATCAATTGTCTAATGGTCTTATGTCGTCTTCTTATGTGACGAGATTTACCATTATATAAGTTACTCAGTGCCCGAGAAATAGCCGACTGACTATCACAGTGTACACGTAATGCTGGCACAAGTTTTTCCCACATCGGGATATCTTCCAGAAAGTTCCGAAGCCATTCTGCTTCCTCTGCAGTTTTATCTAAAGCTATAAACTCTGACTCCATGGTTGATCTGGCCAAGAGTGTTTGTTTGGAAGATTTCCAGGATACTGCTGCACCAGCAAGAGTAAAGACATATCCACTCGTGGATTTAGAGTTTCTGGAATCTGAAATCCAGTTGGCACCACTATACCCTTCCAGAACTGCTGGTTCTTTACCGAAGTGAAGCCCATAACTTTTAGTGTATCGTAAATAATTTAATATCCTAGTTATGGCCCTCCAATGAGTATGACATGGATTACTCGTATAACGACTTAATACGTTTACTGAGTGCGCTAAATCTGGTCTAGTACAATTCGTCAACTACATAAGACTTCCGATGACTCTTGCATACTCCCCTTGTGACATGGCTTCACCTAAATTCTTTGTCAAATGAAGTTGAGGATCAAGCAGAGTTTTTGCAGTCCCATTTGAGTAGGTCTTAAACCGTTCTAGGATTTTTTTAGCGTAATGGTCTTGAGACAAAATTATTCCTTTTGAATTTCGAATAATCTTAATCCCTAGAATTACATCTGCTAATCCCATGTCTTTCATATCAAACTTCCCACTGAGCATGTTCTTCGTTTGTTTGATTATGTCTTTATTGCTTCCCATGATGAGCATATCATCCACATACAAACACAACAACACGTATCCATGTGGAGTACTTTTGATGTAGATGCACTTATCACATTCATTAATGTGAAAGCCATTTGACATCATTACATTGTCAAACTTTTCATGCCATTGTTTCGGAGCTTGCTTGAGTCCATATAATGACTTCACAAGTCTACACACTTTCTTCTCTTGTCCAGGAACAACATAATCCTCAGGTTGATTCATATATATTTCTTCCTCTAAATCTCCATTTAGGAAGGCAGTCTTGACATCCATTTGATGTATTTCAAGGTCTCTTAATGATGCAATTCCAATCAACATACGAATCAAAGTTATTCTCGTCACTGGAGAATAAGTGTCAAAGAAATCCAGTCATTTCTTTTGACGAAATCCTTGTACCTCAAGTCTGGCCTTATACTTATCTATAGAACCATCAATTTTTAACATTGTGGTGAAGACCTATTTGCACCCAAGAGGTTTACAGCCTTGCGGTAGATCTACCAACTCGTAGGTATGATTTTGCATAATGGAGTTGATTTCACTGTTAGAAGCCTCCTTCCAGAAAGGTGCATCGGGTGTAGACATTGCTTCCATGAAAGTTCTTGGACCACTTTCTGTGAGAAATGCCATTATGAACTCAGAGCCGAATGTCTTTTCCTTACGAGCTCTCTTGCTTCGTCTAGGTTCAACTTCTTCTTCTTCTTCTTCTTCTTCCTCTTCTTCTGCTTCTTTGTTTGTAGAAGTGCATGAAGTGCTTGCATCATTGCTAGCATCTCGTTCATCACGAGTTTATTTAGGATTTCCTCTATCCTTACACGGAAACACATTTTCGAAGAAGGACGCATTTCTTGACTCCATTATCGTGTTTACATGAATGTCTGGTATATCTGATTTATGTACCAGAAAACGATATGCACTACTATTGTGCGCATATCCGATGAAAATGCAGTCTACCGTCTTAGGTCCGATGGTGACCTTTTTGGAAGTGGAACTGCAACTTTTGCCAGGCACCCCCCACACTTTCAGGTATTTATACGAAGGTACATTACCTTTCCAAAGTTCATAGGGAGTTTTCCCAGTGACTTTGTGTGGTATTTTGTTTAGGATATAATTTGAGGTAAGCAGCGCTTCCCCCCCCACATGTTCTGGGCTAACCCAGATTCATGCAACATTGCATTCATTATTTCCTTGAGAGTTCTGTTCTTTCTTTCAGCAACTCCATTGGACTCCGGTGAATAGGGAGCAGTCGTTTGATGAATAATGCCATGTGCTCTGCAGAACGCATCAAATGGTTCATTATATTCTCCTCCTCTATCTCTTCTAACCATTTTGACAGTCTTATAAAGTTGATTTTCGACTTCCATCTTGTACTCTTTAAATTTCTCCAAGGCTTCATCTTTACTGCGTAATAGATATATGTAGCAGTATCTCGTGCAATCGTCTATGAAGGTCACAAAGTATTTATTTCCACCTCTAGTTTGAATGTATTTTAAATCACATAAATCCGTGTGAATTAAACCTAGAGGCTCGATTGTTCTTTGAACGCTAGGTGATGGCGTTTTAGTGAGTTTGACTTGGACACAAACTTCACATTTGTCTTTGCTTATTTTGAAATTAGGAATTAAATTCATGTTCATCAATCTACTCATAGACTTGAAATTAACATGTCCTAAACGTTCATGCCAAATATTAAAAGACTCCACGAGATAAACAATTGGTTTCTTATCATTCATCTTAAGATTCTTCGAGGTGGAAGCCTCGGTTACATTATCCTTACAAATTACTGCCTCAACAGACATCTTAAACAACCCATCACATACAAAACCCTTTCCCAAAAACATCCCATTCTTTGATAGGATCAGCTTGTCTCCTTCCTGCTTGATGGTAAATCCATGCTTGCTCATGAGAGATCCTGAGATCAAATTCTTTCGCATGTCTGGCACATGGACGGCATTCGTGAGAACGAGCTCCTGTCCATAAGTGAAGGAACCAGAATTCGCACATATCGTAGATCGGCGAATTCAGTTTAGAGTTTAGGAGAATTATTTTTATTAGATTTATAGCTGTGCCGTTGAAGGCTGCCTACGTACCCTTCAAATAGGGATCAAGCCAAAACGTAGTTCTTGTTACAAAGGATGTTGTATGATTTTTTGATGATTAAGAATGAGGCGATGGCCTCCTTATTTATAAGTCTTGAAGTCCTTAGCTCTTCCTTTTCCTTCTTGACTTTGTATTGGCAATTATCCTTTTTCCTTGAAGCTGATAAGGATAATCTCCTTTCTTTCCGGGATTTGCCTTTATCCAAATAAAGGAAATCTTCTCTTTATTAATTAAAGGAAATTTCCCTTTAATTACGTAGATCGGTCTCGATGGGCCTTGAAGTTGATTGTTGGGCTGATTTCTATTCAAACCGGGTTAAACCGGGGGAGTGCTAAATCCCCCTCTAACA
>PKML01043796.1:481657-553216 GCA_002933935.1 Eutrema yunnanense | reverse complement strand
TTTTTTTTTTTTTTTTTTTTTTTTTTTTTTTAACCGAATTTGACTACGTTGGAGCTGCATCGTTGAGAATGACGTCTTTGGGCTTTTAAATCCTTGCATTATTTTGGGCCGAAATTTGGGTCTAATATCTTGTGATATTTGAATGGGCCAAAAACTTTACCAAGCCCAACAAAAAAGAGAAATCTGATCTTCTTTCATGTCGGCGGTGATGGTGAGTGAGGTCAGCATCGGGTGCTTCCTGGTCGGCATGCAAGTTACATCTTCTCTGGTCATGGTGGTTTTCATGCTCGGCAAGTGAGTTCGTCACGTTGAGTTCGAGATCGGCGGTACGATAAGTTTGCCTCCGCGAGTTCGGCGTGTTCCATGGCTGCGGTCTGATGAGTTCGGTGTGTTTGCCGAGGTCGGCATGTGCGGCGAGGTCGGCGTGTTCCGCAAGGTCGTCTCGTCATGTGCGAACTCGGCGTTTGTAAGCTCGTGGGAGTGAGCTCGGCGTGTCGTGCTCGGCCAGAGCCATCTTTGTTGAGCTCGTTCTTCTTCTTCGGCGAGCTCGTTCATGGTGAGTTTGAGATCGGCGGGTTCATCATGGCGAGAATCAGATCGTGAGTTCGTCATTGTTTGTCGTTTCCCTCGCGTACTCCTCCTTGTCACGATCACGTTACTTGGCACGTCTTCTTCATACCATGTTGCTTGGCATGCACGTCACGCTTGTTTCCTCATCTTGCTCATGGCGTTGAGCTCGTTGTTATTGTTTTTATCTCGGATTAAAAATTGTGGGAAGCCCATATCGGTGATCGGAGAATTGTTGAACATGACGAGAAGAGTCGGAGGCTTTGTCGGATTTCTAGGGTTTTAAAATAATTCTCCATAAACACCAGATTTTTCTTGGCCCCTCCTTCTAGCGCCAATTGAAGGAACCAGAATTCGCACATATCGTAGATCGGCGAATTCAGTTTAGAGTTTAGGAGAATTATTTTTATTAGATTTATAGCTGTGCCGTTGAAGGCTGCCTACGTACCCTTCAAATAGGGATCAAGCCAAAACGTAGTTCTTGTTACAAAGGATGTTGTATGATTTTTTGATGATTAAGAATGAGGTGATGGCCTCCTTATTTATAAGTCTTGAAGTCCTTAGCTCTTCCTTTTCCTTCTTGACTTTGTATTGGCAATTATCCTTTTTCCTTGAAGCTGATAAGGATAATCTCCTTTCTTTCCGGAATTTGCCTTTATCCAAATTAAGGAAATCTTCTCTTTATTAATTAAAGGAAATTTCCCTTTAATTACGTAGATCGGTCTCGATGGGCCTTGAAGTTGATTGTTGGGCTGATTTCTATTCAAACCGGGTTAAACCGGGGGAGTGCTAAATCCCCCTCTAACAATAAGTGAGCTTCAGAACAACCTTTCCGTGACCTTCAATCTTTGTCGACGCGGAATTCCCCATCAAGAGCTTATCACCACTCTTGTTCTTCGTGTACGTCGAGAACATCTCTCGATCCATGTAGATGTGCCTGGTTGCACCAGTATCGAACCACCAAGTCTTCGGATGGCTTTCAGCAACATTGGCCTCAGTGACCACATCACACATGTCAGCTTCAGTCAAGTTTGCTTGAGCTTTCTTGCTACGACACTCGAAAGATTTGTGCCCTAGCTTTCCACAGAAGTTACATGTTCCTGAGAACTTTTGAAAAGTTTGACTGATATATCATGGTTTTTACCCCTTTTAAGCCATGTTATAAGTCCGTTTTATAGAGTCTTTCTATTGTTTTGTAGTCTTTTAGAGTCTTTTACAGGTTATAGCACGTTTGGAGCATAATTGGAGATATTAGAGCTTTCTGGAACATTCTGGAGCTGAGACGTCGAAATCACATGAGTATCGATCGATACCCACTGGTATCGATCGATACCCGTCGAGGAAACAGAAGGATCGCGACTTATTGAAGAATTGAAGAATTGCAGAATTGGCCCAGAAGACTTTGATATTTACAAGATGGCCCAGAACGTGTTTTAGCTATATAATTAGGTTTTACAACCACATGTTTAGGCTATGCTTTAATTCTAGGCTTTATTTTTTACTTTGGTTTTGTGAGGAAGACAAATCTGAAACTCCCTTCATCCGAGATCATATTTGGAACCCTCTTGTTACTCTTTCTATTTTATTTGATGATCTATTCAATCATGTTGCTTTCAATCTCCATGTATGAGTAGATCCACTTTAGGTGTAGGGTTTTCTCATCGGGTTTTCTTTGAATGCTAGGTTGATTTATTATTAGGATTCACCATTTGTATTAGTTCTTCACCTTAGGTTGTTCTAAAAGCTAATTCTGGATTGATCACCTAGAACTTAGATCTTAGGATAATTGATTAGGCACGAGAGTGCGATTAATTACCTGGTAGAACCTTAGGTGAGCAAATTGATTATTCGCAAAGAGATTTGGTTTAATTGATTTGTGAACATATCAAACCTGAACTTTAAAGCTGATTTAGACTTTAGGATTCGCAAAGAGATTTGGAATTCCTAGGATTTAGATTTAGATAGTTTTCGCAACGAGAGTTGGTTAGCTATATTTTAGTGATTTGAGTTCAAGAACCGTGCGTAATCTGAATCATGTTAGTTAATTTAGATGCATTCATTGATCTCCTAAGAAAAACCATGGGCCTATATTTTCCTCCATTGATTTACAACACTTTTAATTGCGTACTTGTTTTCGTTTACATCTTTTGATTTAGAGTATTTTGGATCTATATAATCTATTGTGTGATATCTTGAGTTCTTGTGTTCTACCCCTGATTTACTGCAGCAACTGCTTTAGTACTATTTAGGGTATTAATTTGAGCATATCACTGACCATTCTGACCATTCTTGTTCTTGAACTTCTTGAAGTTCCTTTGTGGCATCTTCCCTTTGCCTTTGTCTTGACGTCCTTTGTTCTGCCACTTGCATTGATTGTTGTTTTGGTGTTCAACCATATTCGCATTGTGTTCGCGAATCTTTACACCTACGCCAATCTGTTGTTCTCGATTCGTAGACTCTACGCGAAGTTTAACAACCAAGTCTTCAAGGCTCATCTTCTTTTTCTTCAACCTGAAGTAATATTTGAAGCCTGTCTAACCAGGAGGAAGCTTCTCAATGATGCAGCATCCCTGATAGGTTTCACACAACCGCATTCCCTCAGCATGAATGTCGTGAAGGAGTCTCTGCACCTCATCGACTTGTTCCATCAACGGTTTTGAATCCACCATATGGTACTGCATAAATTTTGCCACAGTGAATTTCTGAGTACCAGAATTTTCAATGCGATACTTCTTGTCCAAGGAATCCCACAGTTCCTTAGAAGTTTCACCTTTTTCGTACACCCCGAACAGAGAGTCCGAAAGGCTATTCTGAATGTAGCCCTTGCACAAGAAGTCGCCGTGTTCCCAAGCGTGAACACTCGCAAGCGCACGCGGATCAGTGTTATCTTCTGGGAGAATAGGTTTCACTTCGCTGGTGTATTTCTGTAGATTCAGCGTCGTCAGGTAGAAGAACATCTTCTTCTTCCACATCTTAAATGATGTCCCATCAAACTTGTTTGGAGGAGAGACATGATTCCCAGATGGAACTTTGACCGTTTCGATCAGACTCGCAGCCGTTTCTTCGACTTTGTCATTGGTTTTCTCCACCTTATCAGAGTTGTTATCGATGTCGATTGTCATCCTGCGAGGACAAAATAAACACAACCTCTAATCAATAATGATTTAATTAAATCACAAGAGTTACGATACGAAATTAAATCACAATTTATAAACCGCTATCGAACTAATTAGAACTGCTAAAAGCGCGTTCTGAATCGAACCTCCTCAGAGTGTTTTGATTCGAACCTCCGCAGAGCATTCGTCAAAGCGTTTCAAGAAACGCATTTGATAATCGTTTTGGAAAACACGATTTGTTAATTGACGATTCCCGAGACGTTTATAGAACGTTCGCAAATCTCAACAATGTTTATTAATCCCAATTAATAATATTTGTAAAAGACGTTAAAGTAATACTGCTTCTACTACACTTTTGAGAGTCGCTAGATTAGCGTATAATAACGTTTGAGTATCACAAGCGGTAGAACGTCTTTTTATAAAATCGTAAAAATAAAGTTGCTTCTACTACACGTTTGAGAGTCGCTAGATTAGCGTTTGATAACGTTTGAGTATCATAAGCAGTAGAAGAATCGTTTTAAAAAATCGTTTGAAAACGTTTATTTACTCGCGATTAAAATCCGTTTGATGTTTATAAAACATAAAACGGATTTCTTTGAGTTAAGATTGTAAAACCAGAAATTCGCACAATAACAAGATAGCGATTTAATCACGAATACATAAATAAACGTTAAGAAAAGACGAGTTTAAAACCGATATAAGAAACGACGAAATAAAACGAAACAATGGAGGCGAGAGAACTATCTTTCCTTAACTCAAAGAATCTCCCGTAGTGCGACAGTATAATATTAGATTCACGAGTCCCAGGATACAACCAAGTGAATCTGTTATCGCGAACACTCGATAACAGATCTGTCGAACGTTATACTACGATACTCTCGAAATAAAACTTACTCTTAGCAGTAGGGAATTGAAGAAACTTTTGATTAGAAATTTCGGATGTGTTTTTATTGTGTGATCGGATGCCTTTCTCTCGCAGAATATTCTTGAAGGGTGGTTGATTAACAGGCAGAGCCCTAAGAGTAATTTAAAAATGCAACGAGCCACGGCTAGGCGGCGGCGGCGCGCGTGTGGTCTTTTCTTCTCTCTCTCCAACTCCTTTTGAAACACAAATAAGAGATGGTCTTATTTATACTATTGAAAAAGTTTTGAAACTTCCAATGTTGGATAATTTACACTCCCACTCACATAAGTTAGTCAATTTACTAGGTTTTTACACTTAGCCCATAGGCCTCATTTCTATTCATATTTACACATTTTATAAAGCTCACAAGCTTTGATAAAAATTGTTCCACCAGAGAAAACACGATCTCGTTCCTCACCTTAGCCTTAACGACGAACGAAGACGATAGAGATGTGGATCAGCATCTAGCGGAGCAGATCGGGAACAGTGGTCATCGACGATGGTCACGTACGGTGGAGTTACAGCAGAAGCTTGTGGCGCAAGGAACGTCTTAAACTTGACCGTGATTGCTTCTCATTGCCTAGATGGTGATGCGACGGCTCTCCAATGACGGCGGCGTCTTCTCTGGTGCACGGCGGTGGCTTGGCGGCGAAGAACAAAGGTGGTGGTTGTGACTCGGCTTGCACCTCCCCTTCACATACGGAGATGTTATAGGAAACCAGAGATGGGAGATCACGACACGTGGACATTGCAGAATGAAAGATGGAATCGACGGAGGAGATTCATTTGGAATCAACAGAGAGTAAAGAAGCCTTAAAAAGGAAACGGAAAGAGAAGATTGATTCATTCATGAAATTTGTTAGATTGTTTTTCCTTCTTCTTCGATTATTTCTGGGTTTTGGGAGAGTTCCTCATTATTAGCTTGAATCGGTTTCTTCTTTTTAAGATTCTAGCAGATGAGATGTGGTTTGTTGTTTCATGAAGGGTGATTCATTGTTACAGTTTCAATAAAGTGTGTTGTCCTTTATAAGGAGATGACACGACCGGAGGAGACGAAGAGAAGAACAGAGAAGAAGATGACGCGGAGGAGCAGCGGCGGTGACAACGACAAGGAGGCGAGGTGGCAGCAACGAAGCCCTCTCTCTCCCTCACTCACGCGGCGCAGCTCTTGGTTAGAACCAAGAGGGAGACGCTTACTATTGGGCCAATTCTTACGGGCCGGGATGTTACAATTAATGTTGTCTCTTCTTCATCGCTGGCATAAAAAGATCTGTTTGGTATATTAGAACAAAACATGACAGCTCGTAGTAGAAACTTAAACTAGAAATTTTGCATCTTATCTTCCTTTACAAATAATTTTTAATCATGCAGAAAAATGGGTGTAGGACCTAGAATCACAACATTGAAATACCACATAGTATTTTAAGTATTATGCCTAATTTGTTACATACTGTTTTATGAAGAACATGCATTTTTTTGACGTCAAAAAAAAGAAGAAGAAAATGCATTTATCCCAAGAGCTGCAATGGTCTAATGACAAAACTTCATTAAACCTGCATTGTATTTTAAGTATTATGCCAAATCAAGTCTCTAGAAATATCATATTTTAAGTTAATAATATTTTTTTTGCATATCAAAGGTCTAATAATCGTAGCTGTTAAAACACAATCACAAAATAATCACGCGCAAAATGCAAAAACAAAACACACACATAGACATCAACATGCATAGCCATTGAATGTAGCTAAACAAGATTCAGGGAAAGCTAGGAACAAACATTTGGAAACAACTCTGCTCAGGTGCCGTGATTCTTGTGATACTGCCATCATCTAGCTTGAACACCCGAATCTCACATTCTTCATTGGTGAAGTATATAGAATTTCCCAGGCAACCGTATAACTCATGAACAAAAACAACCGTCTCGTTTTTATACGAAAAACCAATGTATAAAAAATATATTGCCCCACACACAACACCTATTAAAAAATATAGAACTGAAATATATTTAATAGGTGCTGTGTGCGGGACAATATATTTTTTATACATTATTTTTTATATAAAACATCTGAATGGATAATTTAGATATTAAAAATATATTTGAAATAAAATATGAAACTAAAAATATATATAACAAAATGGGTCGGAAATTTTGGTTAGCTAAAATCACTAATTTTGAATCGTACATGTCATAGCAAAAATATATTTTTCCATACAAAATAGAAAACATACAAAAAAAACAAATAAAAAATAAAAATTACCCCATGCCCTTATTGTGGATTAAATTTTTAGAAAACTATATAATATATTCTTTTTTTAACGACTTATATTATATTAATCAGCAAATGTACGAATGATACAAAAAGAAAAAGTTACATAAACAAACATAAAACATAAAATAGAAAATTACAAACAATAAAACAAAGAAAATTAGATTTGGCGACCCTTTTCTCCGGGAAGTTTTACTCGCTGAAAGAGTGTCCACACCTCCTTTCCTTATATTCGCATTCGATTTTATGCGATATTTGGCTATTATCCAATCTTTCTCATGTTGTATTACATTGACACATCCCCAAGTAAGAACTAAAAATATTTTTCGAATAAGAACTCAATTTATTGATTTTTTCGATAGAAATAATACCTGAGATTGCCAATTTTCAACGACTGTACGAATGTCACCATACAACAAAGAAATTACGTCTTCCGCTCCAAACCCTCGTACCTTCCATGGTGGTTTCCATGGTTGTTGCTTCTATAGAAATGCCATATATATAGCAGAGTAAAAACACCAAGAAAAATCGAACTAAAATCCCAAATTCGCCGAACAACATCTTCAAACCGTCGTCTCCTCCATGGCAATGCCAATTTTTCAGGATCCCATATTCGGCGACCAAGGCGCCAAAGCAGTCGCTGGATTTTATAATCAATCCCTTCACCTAATTCGTATCGGGGATGTCGGGCTTCATGGAGGGTCATATAACCCTTCACGGAAATAATGTGTTTGACTAGGGAAACGTAAGGGAAACGATCCACTCCGACGAACAATGAATAATTTGTCTCCATTAACGGAGAACGTTGCCACTCACAAACCGGTACGATGACGAAGCGGTTTGTGATTAAGAACCCTGATTTTATGGATTGAATCTTTTGTGAATCTAATCCTAAACAGGGAAAACACCATATAATTAGTGCCCAAAGAAGAAGAAGGAGAAAAATAAGATCATTCTTTTCAGATCTGATTTGCAAAATCTCTTTTTTCTTCACTCTTAAAACACGATGAGAATGAAAAAGAGACAAGCCCAACATCAGGAGAATCATCGGACATTGAACAAGATTCTAGATCCTCTCTGAAATGTATTCATCTCGCCTTCTCCATCTCAGGAGAGAAGAGAGCAAAACGATTTCATGTGTTTTACTATATAATATATTCTATACCAAAAATAAATTTTTTAACAAATTATATCTAAACATAAAATAAATATGTCTCATATTATGAAAATTAAATATAAAAAAACAAATTATATATAAACACAAAATAATTATGTGTCTCATATTACAAAAATAAAGTATATCTAAACACAAAATAAATATTTGTCTCATATTACAAAAATTAATTATACAAAAACAAATTATATATAATCAAAACAATAAACACAAATTATATTACAAAATTTCATAAACAAAAACAAACAAAAAATTCTCTTGCGGGTGCACGGGTTAGAGTCTAGTATATATGAAAGGAGGTGAACCCTCTCCCACTACTCTCCACGCCAGCACGCCATATAGTGACACGTGGCATCTAAAAACTTTTGAAGAGTTGCGGTCACCTCGTCTTCCCGGCTACAGTTCAATAAATTGGCATTATCCACTCATTGCCTCTTCCTTCGTGGTAATTAAAACCTAATATCAAGCGTTTTGATAAACAAATTCCACTCATGGATCCAGCAGAGAAGCTGAAACATTTGGTCGTTCAAACCTTATAATTTAATTGTCGTTCTTGTTTCATTCGGTCGCGACGGTTCTATCAGATGATGTGTGAGGAGATTCTTTCTTTGTTTGTGAATGTGTCAAATGGAAGACCAATACAAATCTCCCGGAAGTCAAAATCAAGAGTCTCTTCGCATATGTTTTTACGAGTTCGTAGTTTTGATTCTCGTGGGAAAATGCTCGAGGTCCATAGAAATCTTATTTAGATTAAGTCTACTTTTGATTTGAGTGGAATGTGAAGATCTAATATTGTTTGATTCAATACTGTTCTTAGATTAAAGGTGTATACAGTATAGGTTATTCATGGATTCTTTGGTTTGACCTTATTTGAAAAGTTTGTTTCTCTTTATGTTCATCGTTTTTTTTAAACGGATTAATTTAATTATGGAAAATGTTATGATTTTTATTTTTACGATTTCCTATTTTGATAAGTCACTTGCAACCTTTTTTTTAAAGATGATAAGATATTCTAGAAATCGATTACGACGCAACCGAGGACCTAGAGCTTCAATCAAGGCTCTTGTTTCGTTCGATCATGTAGTTTTTAGTCAGATGATATGTGAGGAGATTCATCATGTATGTTTCTGGGTTAGAGGTAAAAGTCTGCTCCAAGGTAAAATATTAAAATCGAATCCTTAGTTAGATTTTTTTTTCCTGGAAAAATTTGTGAGGTATATATAAATCTGGGATAGAGTACGTATGGTTTTAATTGTAAGAAATATTTCATTTTACTATTATGTGGTTTTATAGTCATTCGTTTTCTATTGAAATATTGCTATTCCTTAATATATTTGATAACCAATTAAATTGGAAATAATGGAATTAATCCCTAATCAATCTCTACTTTGATGGACGGTTGAGATTAATCATAAGAAAACCTAAAGAAGAATTATGTCCTCTCTCCACCTATAAATATATGCCTTTAGTCCATCATAAAGGCATCCCAAAAACACAACATCTAAAGTTAGGCAAGGGGAGATAAACCGAAACCCCTATCTCATAGATCAGTTTCTACGTCTTCCATTCAGGATACCGTTCAGGAAAACCTAACATCAACAATGAATGGAGGTACTCCGCTGACTCTCTTTATGATTCTATTATGTGATTAATCTAGATGTTTGAAAATCTTAGGGTTCATGTAAAATTATGCTTACATTAATTTCAGGAGAATATGAAGATCTTATATTTTTCCGAGTATTGTTCTTAGATTCAAGTATTGTAGGTTATTTATGGATTCTTATGTGTGTTCTTATTTATAAAAGTTTGTTTGTTTTCACGTTTTTCAATGGAAGCGTCCACTTTTTGCTAAGCAATAATTACTTTAACATTCTGGAAATGGATAGATCAATTTAGTAGCATTGACTCAATTTTTAAAAAATGATTCCACCTTTGCAGGAGATGCAAAGACAACTAAGAGGAGCTTGAAGCAAATCCTAAGAACGAGCTATGTATAATACAAATTTTCACAAGCATCTAAGTAAATCATTTACTCAGGTATCTAACATATAAAAAAAAATTGTCAAAAAAACAAAAAATCTCTAGATATTTTTGTCATTTTCTTTAATAGTTTTAGTTCAGAAGCATCTAATCTAAATAAATTGATGATAATAAAATAATGGAAGAATGGTATGACTCTCTCGTAATGAGTTTATGAGGATCTATATACACATAAAACATATGGATTGATTTTCACAATGTTCCTCCCCATTTCTACTATGAAGAAGGACTTGAACACATTGCTGGACTTGTAGGAGATCCGGCGGTGCTTCACCCAAACACAGCGAGCATGACCAATTTGGAAGTCGCTCGCGTTTTCACTATTATCGATCCGACAAAACCTCTCCCTGGAGCGGTGAATGTCAGATTCGAATCAGGACACACTCACCGTGTTCTGGTCTCAAGTCCGTGGTTGCCTCCTACTTGCGAGCATTGTCAAGCAATTGGGTACATCATTAAAAGATGCCCAACTGCTCCAATTACGTGTTCAGACTGTAAGTCATCAGGTCACAAAGCTGAAGATTGCACTAGAGCTCCTAAGAAAACTGGTGTTAAGGATGTCCCAGCCACATCCAAGGCAAAAAAGAAGAAACTTAAACCCAAAAGAAAGAAGAAGGAGGATATAATCTCGTCAGCTGGTGATGGTTCATTAGAGATTGATATTGGTCTGGATACACTTCACAATCAGGCCCAAACTTCAGAGGGAAAGAAGCGCTCCACCAGAAAGACAAGACCTCCGGCATCTTCCTCAGAGTCGTCTGAATCATCGGATCTAGAGGATTCAGCTACCTCTGAAGCAGAAACCTCAGATCGGAACTCAGAGGAGGATCCCCCTTCTCCTAATGCAGAAAATTTTACTCCAGTGATCTCTAGAAGGAAACAAAAAGCGCATGCTCAGTTGCGGACTCAGGAGGGGAAGACAAAGGGGATTCTTAACCGGAGCAAATGCTCCAAAACCCACTAATTTTTATGATAGACAGCTTTTGTTGGAACGTTAGAGGCTTCAATAAATCAGTTTGGCGAAGGAATTTCAAGAGATGGTTTAGGCTTAACAAATCAATTTTTGGTAGTCTTATCGAAACAAGGGTGAAAGTTCTTAGATCTCAGAAGTTTATGCAATCCACTTTTCCGGGTTGGAACTTTGTTACTAACTACGAGTTTACAGATTTGGGGAGAATTTGGGTGGTCTCAGATCCATCAGTTTCAGTCTCTGTCTTGTCCAAGTCGAAGCAGATGATATCTTGTGTGATCAAGCTGCCTCACATGGAACATGATTTTATGATTTATTTTGTCTATGCGGTAAATTGTAAATATGGAAGAAGAGAGCTTAATTTGGGATGAGATGTCTCTGCTGGCGGCAAATCCTCTAGTTGGTAGTAAACTGTGGGTCTTAATGGGGGATTTCAACCAATCCCTCAATCCAGGTGACGCTTCCTCTGGAGGCTCTCGTATCACTAGCGGTATGGAAGAGTTTCGCCAATGCCTGGGTATTGCAAATCTGTCTGATTTAACATACAAGGGTCATCATTTTACTTGGTGGAACAAGCAGGAATCCAACCATATAGCCAAGAAGATTGATAGAGTCCTTGTTAATGACAATTGGCTCCTTACCTTTCCTCTCTCCTACAACGAATTCAAGGATCCAGATTTTTCTGACCATTGTCCTAGCTGCGTCAGTTTAGGGCTGCATGCTCAAGAGAAGAGAAGACCTTTTAAGTTTGCAAACTTCCTTCTTCAAAACCAGAACTTCCTTGGAATTATTGCAGAGGCATGGCAGAACCTGCACATCCAAGGTACCTCAATGTTTATTCTTTCTAGGAAGCTCAAGCTCCTAAAAAGAATTATAAGGTCCTTCCACTAGGATAACTATTCTGGTCTTGAAAAAAGAGTTTTGGAAGCAGTAAAATCTCTCTCAATATGTCAAAGCAATTTTTTCCAGGATCCTTCTCCTCAGTTAGCAGAGTTAGAAAAGTTGCTCATGCGAATTGGTTGGAGTTAGCGCTAGCTGAAGAAAGGTTCTTATGTCAATGGTCTCGGATCAACTGGCTGGCTCTTGGTGACTGTAACTCGGCTTTTTTCTACCGAATGGTAGCCTCTAGAAGAGCTTCCAATCAGATTCACTTCCTCCTAGATGGGACAGGCATGAGAATTGAGAAGCAGGAAGATTTGGTAAACCATTGTGTTGACTTCTACTCTAGGCTTATTGGAGGTAACCCCTTCATCTCTCATAGGCTGAAGCAGATCTCATTGAATCTTTGTCTCCTTTTCAATGTAATGAGGAGACTCGGAATCTTCTGGCTGATGCGATTTCTCCTGAAGAAGTTAAAGCAGAGATTTTTGCACTTCCCTGCAACAAATCCCCTGGCCCAGATGGATACAACTCAGAGTTTCTTAAAGCTGCGTGGCCTTTCATTGGCAATGAGGTCATTGCTGCAATCATGGAATTTTTTTCTTCTGGTCAGATCTTGAAACAGTGGAACTGCACCGCTATAACTCTTATCCCAAAGAAGGTAAATGCTGATAGGATTTCTGATTTCAGACATATCTCCCTCTGCAATGTTCTCTACAAGGTCATTTCTAAAATCCTAGCCAGGTGATTAGAAAAAATTCTGCCCAACAAGATCTCCCCAACGCAATCCGCTTTTGTGAAAGGCCGTCTTCTCATTGAGAATGTTCTTCTTGCCACTGAGCTAGTGCAGAACTTCAACCAGAAAAATGTTTCCAAAAGAGGTGTTTTGAAGGTTGATCTCAGAAAAGCCTTTGACTCCCTTAGATGGGACTTCATCATTACGGTTCTTTTAGCAGCAAACATGCCTCCCATCTTTGTTAATTGGATCAAGCAGTGTATAACCACTACAAGCTTCTCTATAAACGTCAATGGGGATCTCTGTGGGTTCTTCAAAGGTACTCAAGGGGTAAGACAGGGAGACCCTCTCTCTCCTTATCTATTTGTTATTGCCATGGAAGTGTTTGCTAGGCTCCTTGAATCTCAGTTCAATGCAGGTTGTATTGGCTATCATCCAAAGGCTAAAAATCCTACCATATCTCACCTTGCTTTCGCAGATGATGTTATGATATTCTTTGATGGATCTAGTTGTTCTTTGGAAGGTATTACAAAAGCCTTGGATATATTTCACAAACTTTCAGGCCCGGAAATGAACAGAGAAAAATCAGCCTTATACCATGCGAGTCTTTCTTCTGAGGAAGCAGAGATCTTATCAGGTTTTGGATTCACGATCGGGTCTTTCCCTTTCAGATACTTGGGTCTCCTACTGATGCATAGGAAGCTCCGCAAATCTGAGTATTCTCCTTTGATGGATGCTATCTCTGCGAGGTTCAATCATTGGGCAACTAAGACGCTTTCTTTCGCTGGCAGGTTACAACTCATCTCTTCGGTTATTTAAAGCACGGTAAACTTCTGGATCTCTGCATTTATTCCGCCTAAGGCTTGCATCAAGGCCATTGAGTGATTGTGCAATCATTTTTTATGGTCTGGTGATATCTCGAAGAGAGGTGGTATAAAAGTGGCTTGGAAAATTGTCTGCTTACCCAGAGAAGAAGAGGGCTTAGGCCTTCGTAGTTTTGAGATGTGGAACAAGACTCTCAAGTTGAAGCTGATCTGGATATTATTCTCGAAATCAGGCTCATTGTGGGTTGCTTGGATGAAGAAGCACTTGCTCAAGAATGGAAGCTTTTGGAATTTGGTCCCGGATACAAATGCTTCTTGGATCTCAAAGTCTCTCCTTAGCTTGAGACATGTAACAAAAAGATTTATGCGCTGCTATGTTTCAGACGGTGCTGGATTTGGGTCCTCTGATTGAACTTGTTGGCACAGATGGACCGCGGTTACTAGGAATCCCTATCTCAAGTATCGTGGCGGATGCTTCCTCTACCTCTGGTTGGCGGTTACCTTCTTCCCGGTCTAGAAATACAGAGCTTACTACACTGAGGGCTAAGCTGTTTCAGACGCCTATTCCAGATTTTTTCTTGGGTCCATATTCTTACTATTGGGATATTGATGGTACGTCAAAGGATACCTTCTCTGCGAGTCAAACTTGGGAGCAACTAAGACCTCGAGCTCAACCGCTTCCTTGGACGAAACATGTTTGGTTCAAAGGTTTTACCCCCAAGCATGCTTTCACTTTCTGGGTTATGCATCTTGATAGGCTTCCTGTGCGAGATCGACTTGTCTCTTGGGGCTTGAACAGCCCTAGTTACTGTTGTATTTGCAACCAACATATCGAAACTCGTGATCACCTGATTTTACAATGTGAGTTCAGCAAGAAAGTGTGGGACGATGTCCTTAGACGTCTCGGCCATCCGACACTGGCCTTTCCGATCTGGTCTAGTCTTATTACCTGGTTAGCCAGCCCATCTCCCAAGCCGATTGCTACTCTTCGCCGGCTCGTGATCCAAACTACAGCTTTCTATCTTTGGAAGGAGAGAAAATCTCGGCTCCACAACGGTACCACCCTCTCTCACCAGATGCTCTTCAAACAAATTGACAGGTGCATCAATGATACTATCCTAGCTCGGCTTAACCGGAAGACATTCCGGAATCTTCTCTCCATCTGGTTCTCGTTTGAGTAATTTGTTGGTTTCGTTAAATTTCTTTCACCCTGTTTCGATCAGGCTTTTTTACTCTCTTTTTGGGCCTCTTGAAACTTTCTAGATCTCTTTCAAATTGTTCCATTGGTAATTATATTAACATTTTATCACCCAAAAAAAAAAAAAAACATATGGATGCCAAAATGAGAAGGGAATACATACCAAAAAACGAAAACATAGGCGATGATCATATTGTTTGTGTTTGTTCATGTATGGTGATTACTAATTAGTCAATATTAAGACAAGTACTTACTTCAAAACTGATATTAAAATATATATAATATATATATAGGAGAACATAAATTCGCGCATATGCGCGGATATTGACCTAGTAAGAGATGAAAGAAGGAAGAATGTATTGCTTATATAAATTCAGGTTTTGTAATGTCACGTTACAAATATAATGTCAGATTTTGGCTCATTCTTTCTCTCTCAATGCAACTTCTAAAAACTTTTCACCCTTCTTGAAACCACTTATAAAACTCACCAAATAACAATTGGGGCCTCAGATCCCTTTTAAACAAGTTCCAATTAATTATTATCCTCCATTACAAAAAAAAAGCCTTGTTACAAAAAAAAACTAATACGGCTTCTCGAATAGCCACATAGTGAAGAGATGAATAAAGGAGAGAGGATTAGACGAAAGTTTGAAAACTCAACACACTCAGACGTCTAATTACTTCACGGTAAATCAAGTACTTCTAGAGAGATGATGGCATAAAAACCCTAAACATATATCAGTCTTTGAGGAAATCATAGAAATGCTTTCAACAGATAATGAAAGAGCTAGGTAAACTATGTAGTGTGATCCGAGTAAAAAACCCTTACGACACGAGATTCTCAGAGCAAAATATTGTGAAAACAAGCAAGTTTAGAGATGGGGACTCATGCAAGGACAAGCAATTATTGAGAGAGATGTGGCCTAATTATGTAATTAGTTAATTACTTATGTATAGTTGCAATTATGTCATCTATTGTGTATATAAAGCAAAGCCTTAACAGGTTAATGAATAAAAAAACCTTTACATCAAACTAGATCTCTTGACATGGTATCAGAGACACGTTAACCTAGTTTCAGTCAAAGTTTCTTTCAAGCACTAATTAAGAAAGCGACGTTACATATTTGTTTTATTTTTCTTTTAGTTGGTGTGGCTAAAACATATGGATGCCAAAATGAGAAGGGAATACATACCAAAAAACGAAAACATAGGCGATGATCATATTGTTTGTGTTTGTTCATGTATGGTGATTACTCATTAGTCAATATTAAGAGATAAGTACTTACTTCAAAACTGATATAAAAATATATATATATAGGAGAACATAAATTCGCACATATGCGCGGATATTGACCTAGTAAGAGATAAAAGAAGGAAGAATGTATTACTAATATAAATTCAGGTTTTGTAATGTCACATTACAAATATAATGTCAGATTTTGGCTCATTCTTTCTCTCTCAATGCAACTTCTAAAAACTTTTCACCCTTCTTGAAACCACTTATAAAACTCACCAAATAACAATTGGGGCCTCAGATCCCTTTTAAACAAGTTCCAATTAATTATTATCCTCCATTACAAAAAAAAAGCCTTGTTACAAAAAAAAACTAATACGGCTTCTCGAATAGCCACATAGTGAAGAGATGAATAAAGGAGAGAGGATTAGACGAAAGTTTGAAAACTCAACACACTCAGACGTCTAATTACTTCACTGTAAATCTAGTACTTCTAGAGAGATGATGGCATCAAAACCCTAAACATATATAAGTCTTTGAGGAAATCATAGAAATGCTTTCAACAGATAATGAATGAGCTAGGTAAACTACGTAGTGTGATCCGAGTAAAAAACCCTTACGACACGAGATTGTCAGAGCAAAATGTTGTGAAAACAAGCAAGTTTGGAGATGGGGACTCATGCAAGGAAGCAATTATTGAGAGAGATGTGGCCTAATTATGTAATTAGTTAATTACTTATGTATAGTTGCAATTATGTCATCTATTGTGTATATAAAGCAAAGCCTTAACATGTTAATGAATAAGAAAACCTTTACATCAAACTAGATCTTTAACCTTAGGTTATTAAAGTATTTCAAAAAAATGTTGTAGAGAATTTGACTTTAAAATAATGGGTAGCGATTTTAAAAAAATTATGTCTTATTTTGTTGGCATTTAAAAAATAAACCACCGCAAGAACTTAAAGACGAAGTTAGACTGTGTGAATTTTTACTTATTATTTTTAAGAGTTTTAACAGTGTTAAACTTTAGTTTGATAAATTAAAACTGTAAAGATTTTAAAATAAAATAAAACTCTTCAAAGTGTCACACGGAAAAACAATAAAGATAGCAAGTTAGATATGGAATTACAAATAACAAAATCGATAAGATTGAGTTTGAATTTAAATTCAAATTCTCGCACGAAAAAACAGTAAAAATAGCGATAAAGGAGCGACTTAGATATGAGATTACAAATAACAAAATCAATAACATTGAGTTTGAATTTAAACTCGAGTATAAGAAGGAGACGGATCGGATGACGATAGTTGAGTTAAAATTTTGAACGGTTCTAATGTATCACAAAACGGGTAAAGGTCTTAGCGATTAGTTTGAGTTTCATTTTTTTTGTGTGCTGATGTGTCTCTTCCACAATTATTCTCAGCTGGACGTTCCTCAATCTGATAGAGATGAGATTGGTAAGGAATATAACTTTAGACTGTTAATGTACTTTAAGAAATTGTTGTAGAGAATTTGACTTTAAAATAATGTGTAGCAATTTAAAAGAAAAAATTAAAGTTTTATTTTGTTGGTTTTAAAAAATTAACCATCGGAGGAACAAAAAAAGCTAAGTTAGGATATGTGAATTTTTAGAAGAATTTTACGGGTTTTAAAAGTGTTAAACATTGACTTGGTCAGTTAGAACTTTAACGATAATTTAAAATAAATTAATAGTTTATAAAGTTTCACAATTAAAGTAAAATAAGTATTCAAAGTCACAAGAAAAAGCAGTAAAGATAGCGAGAAATGAACGATTTAGATATAAGAGGGAGAGGGATGACAAAGTTGAGTTGAGATTTTGAACGATTCAAATGTATAATAACAATACAGATAAAATTCTAAGCGAAAATTTTGAGCTTGATTCAAAAATGTTTTGATGATGTGTCATTACCACAATTATTCTCAGCTGGATGTTCCTCGATCTGATAGAGAGGTGATTAGTATGGACTTTAATTTTATATTATTAATGTATTTCAAAAAAAATATTGAAGATAATTTGACTTTAAATTAATAGGTAGCGATTTAAAAGAAAAAAATAAGGTTGGATTTTGTTGGTTCTTTAAAAATTAACCATGGTAGGAACAAAAAGACAAAGTTAAACTTGTGAATTTTTAGGAAAATTTAACGGGTTTTAAATGTGTTAAACATTAACTGGATTAATTAGAACTTTAACGATAATTTAAAATAAAATAAGAGTTTATAAAATCTCACAATTAAAGTAAAATAAAAGTTTTCAAAGTTTCACATTGAAAAAGCAGTAAAGATAGCAAGAAATGAACGATTTAGATATGAGATTACTAATGAAAAACCAATAAGATTGAGTTTTAAACCCGAGTATAAGAGGGAGAGGGATGACAAAAGTTGAGTTGAGATTTTGAACGATTCGAATGTATAATCAAAATACGGATAAAAGTTTAAGCGATAATTTTGAGCTTGATTCAAAAATGTTTTGCTGATGTGTCATTCCCACAATTATTCTCAGCTGGATGTTCCTCGATATGATAGAGAAGTGATTAGTATGAACTTTAATTTTAGGTTATTAATATATTTGAAACAAGATGTTGTAGATAATTTGATTTTAAATTAATATGTAGCGATTTAAAATAAAAAAATAAGGTTTATTTTGTTGGTTTTTTTAAAATTAACCATGGTAGGAAGAAAAAGACAAATTTAAACTGTGTGAATTTTTATTAGAACTTTTAAGATTTTATAAGTGTTAAACTTTGATTGGATAAATTAAATCTTTAAAAATTATAAAATAAAAAAAAAATTCTAAAATCTCACACTTAAAATTAAATAAAACTTGAAAGCGAGAGACGGAAAAACAGTAAAAGATATGATATGGCTAGAAAAAAACGATTTAGATATGAGATTATAAATGATAAACTGATAAGATGGAGTTTGAGTAGAAAACCGAGTATAAGCAAAAGACGGATGACAATAGTTGAGTTGATATTTGAACGGTTCTAATGTATAATCACAATACAGTTAAAATAAAATAAAAGTTTTCAATTGTTCACATAGAAAAACAGAAAAATGAACGATTTAGACAAGAAATTACAAAGGAAAAAACCGATAAGATTGAGTTTGAGTAGAAAACCGAGTATAAGCAAGAGACGAATGACAATAGTTGAGTTGACATTTTGAACGGTTCTAATGTATAATCACAATACAGTTAAAATAAAGTAAATGTTTTTAAAGTCTCACATAGAAAAACAGTAAAGATAGCAAAATTGATCCCGCTTTAGACATGAAATTACAAATGAAAAACTGATAAAATTGAGTTTGAGTAGAAAACCGAGTATAAGCAAGAGACAGATGACAATAGCTGAGTTGAGAACATCTAATTTTATAACATAACATATTAAAAATGTTACCTACAAAAAAAATTAGATATCTAAACACCAATATTACCCGTAACCTCTAAACCCGTTACAATAAGTAAACAACTTACGAAAACTAAACCCACAAAGGATTTTTTATGTCTAAGCAGGAATTGTTGTGTTTCATATTACGGAAATTATATATACAAAAACAAAGTATTGTTAAACCCAAAATAAATTTGTCTCATATTACAACTCGTTCGTCCGCAAGACCAATTATACTAAACACAATAAAGACAATATATATTACAAAATTTCATAAACCAAATAAATAAAAAATTCTCGTGCGGGCGCACGGGTTATAATCTATTAAAATTTTAAAACTGAAACCCCAGAATCGATAATCTGTATGACAAAAAAAACTTAAATCAAACCGATATAAAAAAGACTAACCGAGTTTTACGGTTTAGAGTGAATGATAGAGCTCCATTCCGAAAATTTATTTCGCTTTTACTATATATGATTTCGTTTATTTATTTGGAATTATACTTTTTGTTGTCATAGGATGATTCTGTTGTGTTCCGGTTTTTAGTAGATAACGTCTTCACAAAGTACATAAACTTTTGTTCACTTATATATATATATATATATATATATATATATATATATATATACATAAATAAATAAAGATTCATTTTTTTGACGTAATAAAGATTCAATGTTTAAGAGTTGTAATCAATGATTTTTTATTTTATTTAATGTGATATTCAATAGTAATCGCTTTCATTCAAAAAAAAGATATTCAATAGTAATCGTAAACCGCTAAATGATTGTTTTTGTTAGTTTCTTTATGTCGATTTTAAACTGCTAGTTAAAATCTTTAATCAATGATTTTTACTCATATTTAACAAAAGCATGTTGACAAAAAAAAAAAAAGGTATACTTTTTAGATAATCAAATGCATAACTGAATTTGGCAAAAAAAAAAAAAACACGGTAGTATTTTTGTAGAACTTTAAATTCTGTAGTATGTGTGGATGGTATGATTGAGGAAAATGCAGGAAAAGTGTATAAGAGAGCTCGTAAGGAATCTGTGCTGATGGATAAGCATATCCATGGTGAAGCACAAATGAAGTATACTGAGAATGGATTAATGAAGATACAATCGGACTATTGCATCAGTATGGAGGAGTTGGATGATCCAACTTCACAAATCGGAGGCGCGGTGGGCCCGAATCCACCACAAGTTCCATGAGAGCTCAGGTGTGGAACTGTCGGGGCTTGAGACAGCGCCTCACAGTTCGACGTCTAAAGGAGATGCAACGATTGTATTTCCCGGACTTGCTGTTTCTAGTGGAGACAAAACAAAAAGATGATTATGTTAGAGACATTGGTGCTTTGTTGGGGTTCTCGGAAATGTGTATTGTTTCACCTAGGGGTTTAAGTGGAGGGTTAGTAGTTTTCTGGAAAAATCATGTTTCAGTTCAAGTTATTTCCTTTGATGCAAGACTTGTAGATCTCTATGTTGAATATAAATCTTTTCAATTTTACTTGTCTTGCATCTATGGAGATCCTGTACCTAAACTGAGACATCATTTATGGGAAAAACTACAAAGGATAGCTGTATCAAGGACAGGAGCCTGGATGATGATGGGTGATTTTAATGAAATCAAAACACAATCTGAGAAGAAAGGTGGAAGAATGAGACATGATAAGAGCTTTCATGATTTTCGTCTGATGATGAATGTATGCGATATGACATATCTGAAACATAGAGGGAATCAGTTTAGCTGGGTGGGGAAACGAAGAACTGAAGTTATTGAATGTTGCTTGGATAGGGTTTTAGTAAATACACAATGGAAAACACTCTATCCAACTTCTGAAACAGAGTATTTGGCACTAGCAGAATCAGACCATAGACCATTGCTGGTTTCAATCGACTATACAGAAAAGATAAAGAAGAGGACAATTCAGATATGACAAAAGACTCTTTAATTATGAAGATTTTGCAGAAACTGTTAGAGAAGATTGGGGATCTCGTTGGCCTCAGCAGGAAACTCTAATAAAGAAACTCAATCAATGCAGAAAAACGATGGCACAATGGAGAAGAAGGAATAAAACAAATTCAGCAGAACAGATTCAATATATCAGAGGAAAACTAGAAGAGGGATTACGAACTCCCAATGTATCTGCAGAAGAAATACATAAAATGAGGAAAGAGTTAAATCTAGCTTATCGAGACGAGGAGAATTTCTGGAAAACTAAGAGCCGAAATCAGTGGCTAGATTGTGGTGATCGTAATACCAAATTCTACCACGGGGTGACAAAAGCTCGTAAGACTAAAAATACAATCAAGGCTATAGAAGACGAACATGGTATTAGTCATTGCAAAGACGAAGCTATAGCAATGATAGCACATGAATATTTCCAACTGATGTTTTCTTCTTCAAATCCAAGGAATCTAGATGACAACTTTCAGGAATTAAATATGAAGGTAACAACTAATATGAACAACATGCTAACCAGACCAATAGAGGATGAAGAAATTAAGAAAGCTGTTTTTGCGATAGGTTCTGACAAAACACCTGGACATGATGGTTTTACGGCAGCCTTTTATAAGCAGTTTTGGAATGAGATTGGAAGCGATGTATGTCTGATGGTTCGAAAATTTTTTGATACAGGGGAAATGGAACCAAGAATCAACCATACAAACATTTGCTTGATTCCGAAAACAAAGGATTCAAAGAAAATGGGTGAGTTTCGACCAATAAGCCTATGTACGGTGAACTATAAAATTATATCTAAGGTCCTCGTATTCAGATTAAAAGGCTGCTTGAATTCTTTAATTTCAGAGTCTCAAGCTGCTTTTGTCCCTGGGAGAAATATCACAGATAATGTACTGATAGCTCATGAACTCCTTCATGGTTTAAAGACGAAACGAGACTGTGCTGAATCGTATATTGCTATAAAGACTGATATTAGCAAGGCTTATGATAGAGTAGAATGGTCTTTTTTGGAGCAGGTTATGAGGAAGATGGGATTTGCTGAGCAATGGATACAATGGATCATGTCATGTGTTACATCAGTTACTTTTTTGGTATTAATAAATGGTTCTACTTATGGTGAACTTCGACCAACTAGAGGAATACAACAAGGTGACCCTCTCTCACCTTACCTTTTCCTATTATGTGCAGAAGTCCTAAGTCAAATGTTGGATGTAGCTGAACTGAAACGTAGCTTCTGTGGTATGAAATTGGCTAGACATTGCCCAACGATTACGCATCTGTTATTTGCAGACGACTCTCTATTTTTCTGTCGGGCAAATAAAAGAGATTGTACAACATTGGCAACAATTTTCAAAACATATGAAGAAATGTCAGGGCAGAAAATCAATTATGAGAAGTCATCCATTATCTTTGGACAACGTATAGAAGAGGATTGCCGCCAAATGATACATCAAACTCTTGATATATTACAGGTTGGAGGGGAAGGAAAGTATCTGGGATTACCAGAACAATTTGGAAGAAAGAAGACAGAAAGTTTTGAAGTAATTCTTCAGAGAATCAGAGAGAAGATCGGAGGATGGTATAATCAGTTCTTATCGCCAGCGGGTAAAGTGGTGCTCATCAAATCAGTTTTACAGGTGATGCCTGTATATTCAATGACCTGCTTTCTGCTTCCGAAATCAATATGTGAGTCGATTACAAGTATTTTAACTGAATTTTGGTGGGGACATGACAATGGCAAAAGGAAAATTCCTTGGGTAGCGTGGAAAAGAATGTCATTACCAAAAATTGAAGGAGGTTTAGGCTTTTGAGATATATAACTTTTTAACAAAGCTCTTTTAGCTAAACAGGCTTGGCGTATCCTTAAGAATCCTGACTCGCTTCTTGCTCGTCTATATAAAGGTCGATATTTTAACACGTCGATATTCTTACAATCGATGTGTAATCGACAATGCTCATCTTATGGATGGAAATCCATTCATACGGGAATGGAATTACTGAAGCAAGGTTTGCGGATTCAAATAGGA
The DNA here is from genome assembly GCA_002933935.1 of Eutrema yunnanense. Classification (NCBI taxonomy): domain Eukaryota; kingdom Viridiplantae; phylum Streptophyta; class Magnoliopsida; order Brassicales; family Brassicaceae; genus Eutrema; species Eutrema yunnanense. The sequence goes on along the minus strand of PKML01043796.1, from coordinate 529,915 downwards.
AATGGTAAGTCAATCAATGTATGGAAAGATGCATGGATTCCATCATCCCCACCTCGACCAGCACACGGTAATCAAAACGATTTGGATTTATGAGTTTCTGATTTATGGAAGTATGGTAAACGTGAATGGGATGAAGAAAAACTGAGTATGCTGTTATCACAAGAGGATGCTGCTACGGTTCAGAAAATAATACTCTCTCAATTTGCTCATGATGATCAGTATATATGGCCATACACGAAGGATGCTTCCTATTCTGTAAAGTCAGGATATTGGTTTTTAACACATGACTCTTGTGATGCTGAAATAATCGATCCCCCTGATGGTTCTATGGATTTGAAATTGAAATTGTGGAATCTGAATATCATGCCAAAGATACATATATTTCTTTGGAAGGTGATTACGGGGGCATTACCTGCAGCTACAAGGCTAATATCTCGGAATGTGAAGATGTCTCCTATATGCCAGCGTTGCTGTGTTGAAGAAGAAACAATAAACCATATTTTGTTCGAATGTTTACATGCACAAGGTATATGGCGATGTACGGGTATGAATCATTTCCAAAATCCATCAATGGATCTTGAAGACAACCTTCGAAGATTGTTTCAAATACATGAAACAAAAGAACTTAATACAGAGCAACAAATTCTTCCTTTCTGGATAGTATGGACAATCTGGAAATCAAGAAATGAATTTCTTTTTCAAAAAAGAAATAATCAACCTACAGAAGATGCAAATAGAGGGATGGATGGTGCAATGGAATGGGCTGCAGTTGCTTTAAAAGATCACAGAAATAGCATTTCGACTATCTCTAAGATCAGATGCTGTCAATGGGAACCACCACAAGAAGGCTGGTTGAAATGCAATTTTGATAGCAGTTTTATAGTAAATGGTAATTCAATGGGTGTCGGTTGGATACTAAGAGACTATAATGGAAGATTTATAGGAGCAGGTCATGCAAAGCTACCTCAGGTTACAACATCTCTTCAAGCAGAAACTAGAGGATTCCTTCATGTTGTTCAAACAATTTGGACGCAAGGTTGGAGAAATGTCTGGTTTGAAGGGGATAGTTTAGAATTGACAAATCTGATAAATACAGGTGCCCCAAGTACGGATATTAATAATATCCTCTATGATATTCGTTATTGGATTACAAAGTTGCCGTTATGTTCATTGAGTCAGGTAAATCGTGAACGTAATCAGGCTGCTGATATTTTAGCCAAAAAAGTGTATGAATTTGATGTTGTTTTTTCGATTTATAATTCACCTCCAATTTGGTTGGTTGACTTTTTGTATCATCCATTTACGGTATAATAATATAATCAGATGTTAAAAAAAAAAATAAGAGGGTTGACCAAAAAAAAAACACGGTGGTATTTTTAGAAGAAAAAATATGTAAATTAATTTGTCATTAGAGGGTTGACAAAAAAAAATCATAAATAAAATAACATGTTATTTCAAAAAAAAATATGCGATAAATGAACCACCATATTGTTGACAAAACAATAAAGTAATAAACCACCGTATCATAAAAATACCATCCACCAATTTTGTAACTACAGAAAAACAAAGTATGGTTATTTAGTGCTAGTTATTTTAATATTTTATTCGAAAAAATATCAGTTATTTTGAACTTAATTTTTCTAATTTGAATAATCTTTTTTGCAGGATTAAGCTCTAAGGAAAATATAAAGTCGCAATGAACAAGAAAATTATATATGACAATGATACATAAAGCTGTTAGCTAAATTAATAAATCAAAATTATTAGCTAAATTTATAAATCAAAATTTATTATTTTGATGTTTCCATAACATGTCTATAAGCTCTCAAGTCCTCATCCTGCTCATTTGAGTAATTTTACTTGTTTTCCGTATACATCTTATAAAAACATCAAAAAATCATACATCTGTAATATATGATGATGTGGAACCAATCCATATACCTATTTGTGTAGTGATTTGCTTAGGTGTCGGCTTCTCATCGCGTTTCAGAGTCAATTGATGACGTGTCATTATTTAAAAGACTTGAGCAAAGTCACTTAAAACGAACCGATCCAAATCGACGCCTCAGCAATTTCAATTTCGGTTTCGATTGGTTTGTTTTCAAAGCTTCTAACCGATTTTTTTTTTCTTGCTTATCTTATATATGATATACTTCAATATTTTCTATATTTATCTTTACTGATTTTATTTTAAAATGGAAATTCTTTTCAAAACCCTAGCGTCTTCGTGAGGCTATATATACCCATACAATACCCGTCTGTTTTATAAAAAATCCCCACGAAAGTAAGCTCATAAGATCCCATACCCAGTCACTTTTTTTCTTTGTCTTTCGTTATTTATTCTTTGGCTTTCGTTTGATGCGTTTTTAATAACCGAAACGTTTTTTTTTTGTTAGTAACTTCGTTTGATGTTGTGTGTTTTATGTATTCTGTTTTTAGTATATTTTCGGTTTTGTTCTTTTGTTGTTAGTTTCAGTGTTCAACAACTTTAGATCTCTTTTCTTTTTCTTTAGCTTTGTTGTTAGTTTCGTAGCTTTTTGTATTATTTTTTTTTTTGTTAGTAACTTCATTTGGTTTCGTGTGTTATATGTATTCTATATTTTGTGATTGTTTATATTTTTGTCTAGGCTACGGTGATAGGTGCTGATCTTAACAAGCTCTGTTCATTTGCTATGATTGTTTATATTTTAGCTTTGTTTTTCTCTTCTATGTTATTATTACAAATCCAATTTTTTAGCTTTGTTTTTCTCTTCTTCGCGATATACAAAACTTGATATAATTGTTTGGCTAGCATCCCTCTTATTGGTTTTAGCTTTCTGTATTCTCCGTTTTGGGGACCTGTTGATTGTTTGTTTTATAATTTGGTATCGGTGTTTGTATAACATCTTCTCTTATTGGTTAATGTATTCTCGATTTTTTTGTGACCATGTTACACCGATCCCAATTGATCTGTTTTTTTTTTTTTTTTGGGGATTGGAGATGGTGTGGTGAATTATCTGAAGCGAAGGAGTTAGCTACTGATCGGTTATAAGCGATCGAGGTTCGTTCTTTTGTTTTTTTTTATATTGTCTGTATTTTTATGTTCTTGAATAATCTATTCAATTTTTCAAGTTTTCTTCTTATTATGAATAGAGTTATGGACTCTGTTGTGATTCGGATAATATTGTTGACTAACTTCACTAATAGTCATTGCGGGAAAAGATCTCGGGGGCAAAGCATACTGAGCGATAAAAGGTAACAAAAAAACTAAGGGCTCTCATTGTTATTTGTTTGGTGTTTGATTTTGTTGGGGTCGTGACATTAATCTTTTCGTTGTTTTGTTTGTTTTTGTGTAACTCATTATATTATTCATATTGGGACTAATGTTAAGTATTCTGATATTAATGTTTGCCGTTGATTGGTAGGATCTAGCGACGATGGTGTAGAACAAATTTGGGTTCTAGAAACCTCTTCCGTTGATCATGTGGCATGTGATTGTGTATATAAAACACACAAGACAAGGAATCTTAAGATTCTTGGGATCATTGCCACATACGGGTTTGAAAATTTTGATCACTGAAAATAAAGGTGAGCCGCAGAAAAAAACAAAGAATATTGTCTACAAGTTGATTTTTGAGTATCTACCGATTGCATATCGTTTTGTTTTTGTGTTTGAAACATCTTTGGGTTATTACTCTTTATTCAGTTCGATTCACATTGTAACCAATCCGGGATTATACATTTTTATTTCCAAAATTACGTTTGTAACCCACGCAAGGCGAACCATATTCGTAGAAAAAAATTCCATGTATATAGACTTTGGAACATGGGAATAATCCAATACATTATCTTCCTCCTTCGGAACACCGCTTAAATTATTAATTCAGACCAAAAATGGATCGCAAAGTTTAGTTAACAACTTTAAATCTGAGTTAGATGATGCTAGGTTTACAAATGGAAATCGAGAAGCGGAGAAACATAGGAAACTCTAGAGTAAATGCAAGCTCCGATAACAATTGGCCGATGTGGGTCTATTTCTTCCTTTTGATCCTACAAGCAGCCAATACATTATGAATTTACGTTGTCAACTCGAGGTCGCTAGGTTTCTCTCTGACTTACTTAGCAATGATTTGGTCAAAGCAGTGGTAGAGATGGAGATGGAATCAAAGATCTAAGCTAAGAAATTTGAAATCTCTCGGTTATTTAATCGTCTTCGTTGGTACGAGACTGTGAAAAGGAAATGCCCCCAACATAAACCAAAATGAAATAGGTAGAGAGAAAGAACATGGTGAATGAATTATCATACCACATAGAAGAGAAAAATGAATGGTGGGGTATTACCAAGTAAAAAATGGTAGAAATTTTTCTTATAAATAGTTAAACTTTTTCGTCCAATTTAATTACAAGTGTGCTTTAACTAAAACAAAATACCAACAATATTGAATCAAAAGTCAAAATTTTATGAATAATTAGATGTTTTAAATCATGTCGAGATTCGGTAAACGGTATAGAAAGACGTTTATTCGAGTATTGCGTTTGAATGACCTTGGTCGAGCAATTATTCTACTTAAGTGGTTAGATAAATAGCTAAATCATTTTTTTCTTTCAAATATTCCTCTTTGTATTTCCATTTTTCTTCCAGTTTGAATTGGAGACGTTTTGTGAGTTGAATTTGAGCAAAGAAAAATATTCTCACGCAGGAGGTAATTGAAATTTAAGTTGTAAGCACAACCAAATAAGCCCATACAATATTAAATCATCATCAAAAAAAGAGTAGGAGAATTGGATAAACTCGAACCATGTAGATAAGAAAGTTGTGGCATTGGAAGACTGAATATGCGGCGATTCGATGGAGCTCGATCTAAACCCGTTACTCAGTGTTTTAAAAAAAAAGATGATGTGGGAGACCGGAAAGGTGAAGACTACAATGTATGAGAAGGTGAATATGGGGAAGGAAGCTAAGAAAAACCTGAAAAATAAGAAACCAAAGAAGACAAATAGAAACAATGCAATGAATTAAGAGAAGGAGGAAGAACGAGACGGAAAAAAACCGGAAAAAGAAGAAGTCGATGAAGACGAAGATTATGAAAAAGAAGACGCCCAAGACGATGAAAAATTAAGGAAAATACGAGGAAGAAGAAAAAGCGATATATAAAGAAGAGGAAGAAGAAAAATATAAAGCAGAAGAAGTAGAAGAAGTAGAAGACGAAGAAAAACCAGAATAAGAGGATGTCAACAATACGAAGACGATGAAGAAGGATAAGGAAGAAGAAGACGAAGAAAATTGAAATAAAATAAAAATAAAAAGAAGTCGTAGACGATGAAAAAGAGGACAAACAAGGTGAATGAGCAATTTGAGTCGGGTTCAGGTTCAAGACGTTGACTTAGTCCACCTAAACCGTGTGACTGTGGAAGGGTTTGAGTTTTCTCTAAGACATGTTGCAACAGGCTCAAGAAGCTTAATTGGTTAGACGTTAGCTAGATCTCTTAGAGCATCCGATTGGCGTCTATTATAATTTTAGTTATTTTATGTATTTATTCCAAACATTTTAGATATGTGTAAAAAAATATGACTATTCGATATTCTGCAATATTTTTCATTTGTATTTTTATAGTTAATTTGTATTCTATTCAAAAATCAACTCAGTTATTTTTTTAAAAAAAGTAATAATTAATCGAAATGTGTGTTTAAAAGTAATTTCTATGGTTTCTATTATAATGTTGATCAATATATTATATTTTCGAATTTCAAAAACAATATACTATTTCCATATATTTTTTATAACTCAATTGTATTATATAATTAAGAATATCAATACGTACTTGGTCTAGGGCAGTTCGGTGTTGATATTGCTGCTACTCATTGCAAGCTTGATTCTTGGTTGCAAACTTCATTAAAGTTCTCTATGGTTAAGAGATACAACTTCTTATCAAAAAAAAAAAACTTCTTTATGTGCATGAATGCTTTGATCACAGCTGCTTCCTCCTCTGTTGCTTTTAATTTATATGGCTGCAACAATACATATTTATGTTTACGTTGGATCTCTTTGATGTGGACACTAATTTTTCTATTTTCTTAGTGTTAGGTCGCAGCCTATCTGATCCAGTGTGGGAAGATGAAGTCTAGGACGAAGTTCAACAAAAGGGTGACGATTATAGTGATGACGATGATGTAAATCAGCTCAATACAAATCACGGGTAACAACGCATAACGAAGGAAATGTGAAATCTCGATTACTGTGTGTTTTCTTAATTCTTCTATCATCTATGGAGAAGAAGAATACAAAGAAGAAGAGGGAGGTAATTCCTTATGTAGTTTTTTTTTTTAATTTTATTTTGTTTATGCTTCTCAAAAGTACTAATCGATTTATTACCGAACTGCTGCATTTTTGTATATGCTCTTATCATTAGTTATTGTTGGATTAGTCTCATACTATTCATTGAATCCTGAAACTGACTCCTCTGCATTTGGAAACAGTGATACAATCGGCAGCATAAGCATGATACATCCCTTGAGATTCGAATTCCCCCAATTTAATGAGTGAAGTATATACACATGTACGACATATATTATCCTGTATATTTGAGGTACATATTAAGTATTAGGGCTATATATAACTTCTCTGTTTCCGTGTTTGTTAGGTTCACTTTTGGCTCAGGTACTAACCAACTCTTATTCTTCTGAAAACTCAAGTTCAATGCTAGGTTTTGTGTAGGTTATGGAAGTACACACCTGTGATTTTGACAGGACTTGTGGTTCTTTTAGTAGCCATGAATCTTCATGGCAATGGCTAGGGACAGATTGTTGCCATTTTTCTATTCAGAAATTAGCCCACAAACTTAAGTACCGGTGAAAAGTACAATAGCAATTGGTGTGCTAGGCGATGCACTCTCAAAATTTCATGGATGTTTCACAGTTTTCTGAGCAGGTACGTTTATCTTTGCCTTCATTACATATTTCAATGTCCTATTGGAAGGATATTTCACGTACAATTAGTGACGAACATAAAATAGAGGTTCATTTTGAATAGTACAATATTGATATTGTTGTGGAAACTGGTGTTATATTATTGAGTTTGCATGGTGTTTTCTTTTTCTGTTTTTGCAGGATAAATGTGATATATATTTAGATTCACAAAACTTGAACACGGATTCATGTTTGAGATTCTGAAAAGCATTGATGGTTGTTATAGACGAAAATAAACAATGTTAATATTGAAAGTTATCTTTGCCCAGATTTGTACCGAAAGTAAATATTGGTTTATTGACCTATTTTAGTGACATCATACATATGAGAAATCTAACTTTTTCTTTTGTTTTCAAAGGGCGACTACTATTTGTGTAGCAATATTGAGTTTATACTTGCTTACTATACAAATTTTATTATTGTAATAATATTCATTCATTGTCTGATTCACATGATACCAAGGAAAATAGTTCGACGAATCACGGGGAGCGGATAAATTCTTTTTGTTTCAAATTGTAAAAAGAGTAATTGGGGAAGTAAGTTTTCGTGAAATTTTTCAATCGAAAAGCATTGATGGATGTTTTAAACAATGATAATCGGCTTCTACTCACCACAAATTTCGTACATGATAATTGATACTAGATACATAACAACACAACTGCTATACCAAACTATAATGTGTTGCCGAATATCATCATCGTCGTTAGCATTGAGATGAAACATATAATAATATATGTTAAAAAATAAACCTCCAATCATGTAGTTTCCTGTAATTGATAACAATTCATCTAAATTTTTCTACCATAATGGTGATCCAATCATGTGGTGTGTACGTCAATCATTCACTCATTTGATATGAACAAAATATGTTATTTATGAATTTCGTTTGTAAATAGTTCAATCTTTTGTATAAATTTTTTTGTAATATTATTTCCAATTCAAAATTTGAAAAAAAAACTATTCTTTAATTTGAGACAACATATCTGGGAATAAAGTTTTTGCCCAAATTTGTAATGAAAGTAAATGTTGGTTTATTGATTTATTGAGGCGGCAACATACAAATGAGAAATCTAACTTTTCCTTTTGTTTTCAAAGTGCAATCACAATTTGTGTATGCTATTGAACTCCTACTTGCTTAATTATACAAATTTAGCGATTGTAATAATATCCATTCATTGCATGATCCGCATGATACTAAGAAAAAGAACTCGACGAATCACGGGGAGGAGATAAATTCATTTCGTTACAATTATTGGACGAAATTATGGATTAAGTTTTCATAAAAAAAATCAATCAAAAACGTATACATCGAAAAGCATTAATGAAGTTTTTAACAATGATAATCGGCTTATGTTGCCGATATTTTTTTGAGGAAATACCCAATATGGTACGAATCTTTGATTCTATCACCCTCCAACTCAGTAGAGCCAATGAAGATGTTAAAACACCAACTTTAAAATACCGGCCATAGTTGCTAGCTCTCTTTTTCTCTATATGGTTCTTTAAAACACTATCTCCAGCATTACCTCATAAACAACAAGGAATCCCAATCGATCTGCAAGATATGTGCGTGGAGTCTGAGGGTTATGCTGGAAGAAGTGTTATAAAGATCAGATTGGTTTGTTTGCCTTAATGGGATTGCATGTATTGGATATGGTGTGAGATTGCGTTAATAAATGGCTCACTTGAACTCGGTTTGATCGACAAATCACATAGATAATTTGTGAGCAAATATCGATTTTAGATTTTTTTTTCAACGATAGATCAATTCAGATTTTTAGTTTAGTATAAATAAAAAAAAAACTGATAAACATTTAATTGGCTCAACCACTGTTAGGACCCTTATCTCCCCACACAACAGTCGCATTGACTCACACGACCGTCGTATTGATTAACACAACCGTCGTCTCCCACCACACAACCGTCGTATCGGTTAAACGATAAGCTCATTGAAAGCACGCTAGCCTCAGAATCTCAACCCATGAAAAGAGAGAAAGTAACCAGAGCTTATGAAAGACGAAGAGAAGTCTGAAAACTAGAGAGAGTTTAGAGACTCATAGAGAGAGGTTTTTAGAGAGAGGTTTTTAGAGAGAGGTTTTTAAGGGGAAAATGAGTTATTATTTCACAAGGGGGTACACACATATATATAGTGGAGGTAGAGTGCGCTGACATAAGCGCTTACCTCAGCGATTACATCATCGCTTACGTCACACCTATTACACATTATTTATTGCGATTACATCATCGCTTACATTACACCTGGTTGCGATTACATCATCGCTTATATCACACTTATTATACATTATTTATTACGATTACATCATCGCTTACACACATAATTATACATAGCTTGATATTTTTGACTTTTAAACATAGGTAGATATATATATATTGACTTTAATGACCACCTTAATGATCTGTGACCGCCTTAATGATCCATCTCGAACTCGATGATATGCTCGTCGCAACATCCGTAATAATCGTCTGGACATTTGTATTTGATTTCGGGATCGTCGAAATCGTCATGTGGTTCTTCTTTGTTTAAACCGAACTTTTGTCCAATCTCGTCGATATTCATCTCGTCGTCCGGAGACTGTGCATCCTGGAAGTATTCTTGAGTGTTAGTCGCCGGAGCTGGTGATGGGACCTGATTAGTCGCCGGGGCTGGTGCTGGGAGAACCAAATTTGATCGGAGTGGGGCTACCATATTCGGTAGGATTTGCTTTGTGGTTGGTTTTCAAAGTACTGCAGGTCTTCGTCTAGACTTATCTGGTAGTCTATGGGATAGTAATTCCAATTCAAGGTGAACGGAATGTGGAACGTCTGCCTAGCACTGTTGAGGCGAAATGCATGTGTCTGGAAGTCTTCGAATCCTTTGTTGTCGTAGACGTTGAAGTCTGGACGAACACCCTTCTTGAAGTCGTCGTGGTGGATAAGTGTTGGTAGTGCGTGCATTTTGTTTGTTTTAACGTTGACTTGAATAGGGCGATGGAAGAAGTATACCGTGTGAGGATTGAAGAACGGGTTGAGGCACCCTTGTCCTTTTAGCTTCTTGTAGGATATGTTGACCGTTTTTGCTGACTTTCTCAGCTTACCACTCCAGGCACTCAGTGGTGCGAACCATGTTAGGAACGTGGAAAGACAATCCTTGTGACCTTGGCGCGAATTGATGAATTGGTACAGCCAGTGTATATCGAAAGAGATGCCTATAGTGTACACTGAACAGATATACCAGAGGAAACAGAGGACTTCCTCAGGTATTTCGGTACTCTCGATTCTGTAGAGATGAGCGAACGGATGGTCTGGATGGATCCCTAATGGCGCGATGTACTGACATTTGACTCCATATTTTGATATGATGATCGACTGGTACCTGAAAATCCTTTCTTTGAGATGCTCATGAATGATCTTCATGTTGACAAGTTGGTGGGCATCTTCGGGCATGTTGGCACCAAAATCGTAAAATTCTTTTCCGGATGCGGAGGAGCTCGCCATCATCTGAATTTCCTTTTGAGGATTTCTACTGAGCATGTCGGCGAGGATGTTTTTCGTGCCCTTTAAATAGAAGGAAGCGAAGTCGTATTTTGAAAACCACTCGCTCCATCTTAGTAACTGTTGGTGAGGGACCATCTTCTGCTTGAACTGTAGCATCTTTGGAAAAGATGACATGTCCATCTCTATGCGAAATTTGTGTCCAATCAGATGGAACTCAAATTTCTCAATAGCTCGTTTGACAGCTAAGATTTCTTTGAATGTGGAGTGATAATGCAACTCCGAATCTTTAAAGCGTCCGCTTTTGTATCCACAGATTTGACGTTTGCCACTAATTTCTTCAAGTAGGACCGCACCCCAATACTTATCGCTTGCGTCTGTTTGGAGAACACGCGTGCCTTCGCAGGGAATCTTTAATGGTGGCAGCTTTTGTATTTCTGACTTTAGCTTTTTGACCGCCTCTGTTTGTCTGTTTGTCCATAAAGGAGGATTCTTGGACAACATCTTCTGTAGTGGACGCGTCATTTGCGAAAGTTGCGGGATAAAGTCGCTGAGGTAATTGATTACCCCAAGAAACTGTTGGACCTGTCTTTTCGAGAGGTCGCTGTCTGGAAACTCCAGAAGTGTCGTGGCTAAATGGGCCTGCGGGGCAAATTGCCCATTTGCAATATGCATTCCGAGGAATTCGATGTTGGGCCGGGTTTTGACCATTTTCCGGGCCGAGAGCATTATTCCATGCGTCTTCACTATGATTTGGAACTGTCGAAGAGCTTGTATATGATCCTCGTAGGTTGACGAGAATAGGAGGATATCGTCAATGTATATCAACGCCGTATGGAGTAGAGGCTTGAAGATGCGTAACATAGCTTGTTGGAATAATGATGGCGCTGTTTTGAGGCCGAACGGTAGGACATTCCATTGAAGATGACGATTGGGTAGACATAATGCCGTTTTATACCTTTCTTCTGGTGTAATACCGATTTGCCAGAAACCGGATTTTAGATCGAACTTTGAGAAGATCGTTGCACCCTGAAGATGTTGAAACAGTGCCTTTTTATTTGGCAATGGGAATTTGAGATCCTGTAGGTATTGGTTTAGCGGTTTGTAGTCGATGACAAGCCTCAGCTTTCCTCTTGCCTGTTCCGCCCTGTTGTTGACATAAAATGCCTTGCACGCCCACGGAGAGTTAGTCGATGAGACTACCCTTTGCCTGACCAGTTGGTCACATTCTTCGTTTGCTTGTTTAAGCAATGCGGGTGGCATTCCCGCGTGACTCGCCTTAGTCGGCGTCGAGTGGATGTCTTCTTTGAACGGTAGTGACACGAAGAAATCCTTGTTTAACCACAGTGGGTTTGTGCATATTTGAAGGAACTCGGTATGAGATTCTGCACATGATTCTGCTGTGATTTCTTCTTTGATCTTATTGAACTCTGGGGATGGAAGTTCTTCGATTGTGAATAGCCGGGGTATTGTTGTGAAGGCCTTGTATAAAGATTTCCATCTTATTCCTCTTGGCTCGATTGATATGTCAAAACTTCTTTTTAGCGCATAGTATGAATCCCATCCCAGAATTATGTCTTTTCCAGGTGCGGATGAGCCTAGAACTTCCGTGGTAATTTGACATCCTGGAAAGAGTTCAATTATGATTGGCTTCGATTTGAGCTCGATCGATAATGATCCTGAATTTGCTACCCTGAACTCTTGCTGGTACGGGCGCCACATGGATGATGGAAGTACCTTTGGATTCATTATTGTTGTGTGGGCTCCCGTGTCTATGAAAGCAATAGCATGGACCGGCTCTTTGATTTTCGCTGGATCGAAGATTGTCACCGGTAGATGTGGAGATTGTATTTCTTCCAAATGAGGAGTTTGAGTAATCTTGAAGCAACACTCTTCCTCTTCATCGTAGGATTATGAGACTTCGGAATCTGAGTAGCCGCAGATCGCATCCTCTTCATCGCTGTCATAAGACAGTACTGACTCGAGATCATGATTATCAAGATCGATGTCTTTGGCAAGGCTAGATATGGAGCTGATAAGATACTGTTTCTTCTTCTTAGAACTGTTTGGACAGTTTTTGGCGAAGTGTCCTTCTTTATGGCAGATGAAACATCTTGTTTCTTTTCTGAAGGATTGCTTCTTTCTGAAGAACCTTTTGTGTCTGAACCTTCCAAAGTGGGGTTTATTCGCCGATTTTTGGAAACGGCGAGTTCTTCTCTTTCCTTCACATGAGCAGTGTTTTTTGGACTTAGAGCACTTGATTGATAGATCTGGCCTTGCGCACACTTTGGACAAGTGTTTTGAATTATCCATAAATTCTGTCCAGAACTCCTTTTGTTTGCAAAGTTTATCGACCGTTCTGAAGACGTATTGCTGGATTTGGCCGATGGAAATTTCTTCTATCGATTGGCCTTGCTCTTTGATGTTGAGCTTCGTTTGCTGGCTCAGATAATCATCGATGGAGGAAAGGTAGACTTGCTTTAGGCTTGGATTGTTAAGGCCGTTAAGCGCATAGTACCTTCGCATTTGTCGCTCGAAATGCTTCGCAAGATCTCTTTTCTTTAGAGAACAGCATTTTGCTGCGAAGTATTCCTCTTGTAATTGATCTTTGAGGTGATTTGGGGTACCAATGAATTCTCGGTGAATTTCCCCAAGAAGTAGTGGAATAGTGGTTTGGTAGACTTGCTGCTGTCTATACTCGCCTAGTGAGTTCCACCATTCTTTAAGCGCACCCGAAAATCGTGCGGTGAACTGTTGTATGACGAGTGATAATGATGAAGTTAGAACTTCGGAGTTCATCCATGCATGAAATTCGTCTAGGCGTTCCTTCCATTTCTCGAAAGGAATATCGTCGAACGTAAACGTCACGACCTTTGAGGTGGATTGTCGTGTTGGCTTTTCTTGTTCTTGGAAAGGTGTTCTATCCATCTCGTCATTGTCAGAGAACACTTCGTACATATCGGGTTCTGTTTTTGACGTTTCTCCAATAGCGAATTGCTTCGGTAGGGATTCTTCTTCAGATTCAGTTGTATAGGAGGAGCTTGAGTCTGAGAAGCTAATGATCATCGGCGGTGGATGAGGAATCTTAGTTGATTCTTGCGTAAGAGCGTACTCTTGCTCTTTTGGTCCTTTATCTTGTTCCGCTAGATGATTCAGTACGTTGGACATTGTAAACTCCGTAGACTCGATCATGCCTATATCTTTTTCTTTTCTTTTGAGAGAATCTTGACTGGAGTGAGAGGAAGCAGATTTGTGGGTCTTTGTTGTGTTGACCTGGAATTCTGATTCCTTCTGTCTTCTCGCTCTTTCTCGTACGGGACGTGGTTTGAACTCGCTTGCAGGAGACATACCGTATCTTGACATGAATGCTTCGTCCGAGGATAAGAATTCGGGGACCGGGTGTCTTGTATTCCCGTATTGTTCTCCTGAAAGGAACCCTGAGGAGTAAGATCCTGTGGGCATTGTTGATGGTAGGCTTCCAAGTTGAGGAAAGTACGCGTTTGAGGAGTTTCGTTGTTGAACCATACTTTCAAGGTACCGTTGGAGGTCCTTTAATTGAAATCTGAGATTAATCATCTCAGCTTCTTTTCCTTGGAATTGAGATGTGTTGACCATCATATGCTGGGCCATAGTCATCATCTCTTGATGGAGGATATCGAGTCGCTTGTGAATCTCCGAGATTGAGTTCTGAAGAACGCTCAATCTTTTGGTATATCCCTCTGCAAACTGATCGATTTTTTGATTGATCGTTGTGAGCAGTTGGTTCTGAGCCATGGCGTTCTCGGATTGCCAGTTAAGAACCTTTTCTCCCTGACTTAGTTGATCGGGCCCGGTGGGGTTGATCGCCTTGGAAAGTACTTTTGGGGAGTGGGATATGTTATCAGTGATAAAGTCCTCTGCTGGAGGGAAGTTATCTGTTCCTATCATCATGATTTCTTGCTCGGATGACTCCTTTTCGTCAGAGTATTGGACTATGTATTCGTACCGTCCATTGCCTTCGCCGAGAGGACCTACTGTAGGATCTCCTTCAAGATATCTCTTGTATAAAGGATCTTTCTTCTTTCTTCGTCGTTGGCGAATTTCGTCCTCAGATTCATACGAATCTTCTAGGCAGGCTGAGCAGGAGCAGACATCAAAGTATTGATGGCCGTTTTCGTCCTTGAAAGGATATACTATTTGTCAGTGTTGGCCGAAGGAGATAGGCTTTGGATACTGTTCTTTGTATGGACCTTGGAATTCGTGTTCTTCAATTTGAATAGCAAATTGTGTGAACAGTTGTTTCCGAAACGAGGATGATCTTGGTTTGTCAAACTTGATTTCCGTTGTTCCATCATTGCGTGAGTGGAAGCTTACTTCGGATGTCTGGATCGGCGTCTCGGATGCTTGATGTAGCTTTTCGTAGCTCGTTACCCATGATTCGGATATTTTCTTGACTAACTCCTCTCGAGAGATCTGTCGAGGTATTTGAGTAGTGCTTGGTGCTTGCGATGCTGATGAGACTTCGAGGAAAAGCGCGTCGTCAGATGAGGGTAGAATAAGATCGAGAGCATGGTCTTGAACACGATAGACGATTTGGTGATGTAGCGTTGCTACAACGCTTTTCTCTTGCATAGGTGCTCCTATGATTTGTAGTTGAACCTTCATCGTCTTGAGCAGATTTGGATCTTGAAGTGAAACATTAAAGTTTGGAAACAGCGTTACGAATACTGTTCCTGCGTTTAATGTTGTTTGCTCCGTGCCGATGCAGGCTTGTTGATATGACTTTAGTCTAGAGTCGACTAAAGCGATCCGTGCTACTACCGGTAGACCTTTTCGAGCGTGTAGTGTTAGCCCGATTTGTACCACCCCAAAATGGAGGTGAGTGTATCCTTGTTGTTGCCATAGCTTCGGTAGCCCTTCTGGGATATTGAGAGAGATGAATTGTTCTTCTCCCGTGGCTGAAACTTGGCAAGATGAGAACTTGCTTGACTGAACATATTCGCGGACTCTCCGGCTTGATGATGGTTGTATAAGCTGTCGGACGTTTTTGACCGAGAATACACCATGTTTTTTGGCAAAATACTCGTAAGGATTTACAAGTGGTAGAGTGGTTTCAGGTATTTGATCTCCTGGAACATACTCGATTTCGTAAAGGGAATTTATACTAGGGAAAT
Organism: Eutrema yunnanense; assembly: GCA_002933935.1. Lineage (NCBI taxonomy): Eukaryota > Viridiplantae > Streptophyta > Magnoliopsida > Brassicales > Brassicaceae > Eutrema > Eutrema yunnanense. Next base: position 514,324 of record PKML01043796.1, on the reverse strand, counting down.
TTTTTTGGGTTTTTGATTTTTGTAAAGTAGAAATTGCAAACTGAAAATCGATTGCTAAAGGGTTTGAAATTGACATGTTTAGAAAAGCGTTTTCAGAACATTAAAATCAATCAAACATAAACAAAGGTTTATTCCCTCAAATCACAAGTTGTAGGCTCTGATACCAGATACACAGGTGCATGAGTAGTAACGCTAACCGAACGACTAATTCGTTAGACAAGATCGTATGGGTGAGACTAAGATCGTGAGAATCGTGTTGAAGATCGTGAGAGTCGTATACTTAGTTATGGGGTTCGATAATTGTCCAGGTAAAGGGAGCATAAGCGGCCCATTAACTAGTACAGAAATAGTCTCTAAGAAGGTGGAAAGACATGTTCTCGACCCAAAGAACTCGCGTAGCACAATTTAGTATAAAATCCAAGATCCAATATTCTCACAACAAAATGGTTTACCTTAGATATGGAAACCTCCATTTGGAGAACTCGTGTAGGACAAACTTTCGTTATATTAATCTCAAGACCCAATACTCTTACAACAGTATTATGAATCTTGGCAGAAATGCACCACAAATGGGGATGAATGAACCATTTGATAAGTTGGGGTTAACATGAAGATAATACGAACTGTAGGTCTAATCACCACGGACATGACACATCAATTGATCAAAAAGTTTACAAGCAACTCAAGGAGAATCACTCTCACAAGAAAATATATTTGATTAAAAAATTGGATAGTTTCTCCAATGGAGATTACAAATATTTTAAAATAAAAAGGGAAAGTGTTAGTGTTAAGTTTTATGGGCTTCTAACTCAAAACTACTTGGCAATGAGTGGATTTGCCAAAATCCCTTATATATTACTCAATATCTCTTCCCACTTATGATGTGGGACAATCTTCACACACTACCTAAAGGTCTCTACATAATCACAATACCTGAAACGACCGCATTTTTTTTTTTTTTTAAATTAAACAGAAATAATTAAACAAATAATTAAACATTAAACAATACTAATTAAACAATACAACACAAGTTATCGGTTTTACAACAGCAAAAGCAACAACAACCCCGGGTCCTAATCATCCCCTCTTCACCGCCTCAATTCCACGATCACGCCTTATCTTTACCTGCATCGACAAAAGTGATGCATCAACATTTGGCTAACCAAATGCTGAGTGAGATTGCTCATCCCAACAACAGGCTACCAATAAGCACAATCAACAATTATCAATAATTAATTAACAACAATTGAACTTCCCGCACAAAACGCAACTGGTATCGATCGATGCTCCCCTAGTGTCGATCGATACCCAAACAACACACAACTCCCGACAAGGGACTGGTATCGATCGATTCCCAAAACAACACCTGGTATCGATCGATACAAACACAATACGAGACCACCGCCAAGGGACATGTATCGATCGATACTCACATGGTATCGATCGATACTCCCCTGCGATTCACCAGCATACAAGCCACAAAATTCATCAATCAAGCTTAACAAGCACCACACAAGCTTAATTGCTAACCTTTGGTCCCAACTCACCTTAGACACGATGGATCGAGCTCTAAAACGACTTCCCGAGCTCAAGATCGACCTCCCTCACTTCTCACAAGTTCCCGCCAAAACAAAGCTTTCCCAATCTCTTCTTCAAGCTTCTCCCAAGCTCAAACTCTCTCGATCTCGCAAGATCTAAGCTTTCTCAAGCTCTTTCTCTCTCTCTCTCTCCTTCTCTCTCTCTCGCGACCCTTCTGATTTTTCTTCAAGGGAAGGGTTTTTATACCCGAAAGAAGATAAGAGGAGAAGACAACAAGGGGAAAACCCGGCTGGTGTCGATCGATACCGGCCAGTATCGATCGATACCACCCCCGGAACGAACCCTAATTAATTATTTTTCCTCAATAATTAATTCTTCCGGAACGCGGGCGTTACAATTCTCCCCCACTAACTTAGATTCGACCTCGAATCTTCGTTACCGTTCATCTCCCATGAACCGCTCATCTCCAATGAACCTAAATCGTCGCAACGATTACACAATCCTTGGCCAACCCGGCCATCTCAACACTCACACGAGGTCCCAAAACTAACCTCCGAGGTTTCCCATTCAGTCCCTATGCTTATGACACCGCAACATCATATGTACTTATTGCTCAAACACACGCCAACCCCATCACTCAAGACACCGTAGCATTTCCGAGTTCCGAGCGTCAGCCATATCCCGCAGGATATCCACCATACCTCGCAGGGTATCAACCATTCCCCATCACCCAAGACACCGCAGCATCTCCGAGTTCTGGGTATCTGCCGTACCACTCCACTCGGTAATATAACCTACAAGAGTCTCAATACCCCATACCACTCAATTCTAGGAAATATATCCTACGTCTAGGATATACTCCTTACGAATCCACGGTATCACGTATCACTCTAGGCTATAAACCTCCCGAGCCTGGGTACATCGCCAGTCGCACTCTCAAGACACACAGTCCTGCGAGCTATCGGCACCAGAGGAACCAGTCCTCTCAACGAGCAATAAGTCACATATCTCTAAGCATCTCGACTGAACTACCTCCTGTGATCCGTGTAAATCCTCGCAAGGCAACACCGGCATCACCCATATTCCATACCCGGAATATCTGGCGTGCATAACCAATAACCCGGTCATCGCACCGCCCTTGCGCACCCTTCAGTATCGGCTCACTTCCGAACAAGCTTAACTGAAACACGCAACGCTCACCACAGTAATAAGATCATCCATCCTATCACTCTCTTGCATTAACACTTTTTACCCCAAGCGTAATGCGAAACCGTGACTCCCAAAGTCACCAATAATAAAAAATACTCATCTTATTATACATCATAATGTAACATCGTTCTACACAACGGAAATACAAAATGAAACACACATAGCATACAGCTATAACCGAAACTGGAACATCTCGATGGAACTCAAGCCGCAGCTTGCTTCTGGAACCACTTCTGGAACCTCGCTTCCATCCTAGCCTCTGGCTCCCAAGTTTCCTCATGCACCCCGCCACAGTCCCACAGAACTCGCATCATCGGAATCTTCTTCCGACGAAGCTCTTTGACCCTCCGCTCGAGAACTCTCAAAGGTCTCGCCTCAACGGTCATATTGGGCTGGAGATCTGGCGGAATCTCAGCCAATATCTCGTCACCCCTATACAAACACTTCTTCAGCATCGACACATGGAAGACCTGATGAAATGCTTGCATAGCCGCGGGTAACTCCAACCGATACGCTACCGGTCCAACACGCTCCACAATCCGGAACGGCCCCAAATACCTCGGACTCAACTTAGTCGCAGTAATGGACCTGTTCGGACCTCTCAGTAAAGCCATCTTGAGATACACACTATCTCCCACCTCAAACACAAGCTCTTTCCGCCTCTAATCGGCATAACTCTTTTGCCGATCTTGGGCCTCTTTCATGTTCAGCTTCAAAACCCGGATCTTTTCCGTGGTTTCCTGAACAAAACTCGCACCCAAAGTGCTCCTCTCCCCCACTTGTGTCCAACACAAGGGGGTACGACATGGCCTCCCATACAGAGCCTCATATGGAGCCATCCCAATACTTGCCTGGTAGCTATTGTTATACGCAAACTCTACCAAGCTTAAGTGATCCACCCAGTGACCACCCCAATCCAGCACGCACATCCTCAACAAATCCTCCAAAGTCTGGATGGTCCGCTCGGACTGCCCATCTGTCTGAGGATGGTACGCCGTGCTCAAGTGCACTTTCGTGCCCATCTCTGCCTGAAACGCATTCCAGAACTCCGATGTGAACTTAGGATCCCGATCCGAGACAATGCTCACCGGTACTCCATACAGTCTCACAATCTCCTGCGCGTACTTCCTAGCCAAAACTGCTGCCCCATCGGTCTTCTTAATGGCCAGAAAACGCGCACACTTGGTCAATCGATCAACGATGACCCAACAGCATCCTTGGTCCGAGAAACTGGTAACCCCACCACGAAATCCATCGTGATCATATCCCACTTCCACTCTGGAATGGGTAAACTCCGCAACAAACCACTCGGAACCTGGTGCTCCGCCTTCACTAACTGGCACACGTTGCACGACGCAACCCAGTTAGCCACATCCTTCTTCATCCCGACCCAATGATAATAGCGCTTAAGATCGCGGTACATCTTAGTCGCTCCCGGATGAATCGTGAACATACTCGAATGAGCCTCTCTCAGGATCTCCCGCCGCAAATCCTCATCCAAAGGTACGCATACCCTCCCACTAACAAGGATAGTGCCGTTCGCAGATACCTGATACTCAGAACCCTCCGCTCTCGAAGCCTTAACCAAAGCCTCATCTTTCTCCTGAGCCAACCGAACTCTGCTCAAAAGATCCGCCTGGTTAGCCGCCTCTAAGCCCAAAGGTTCCTGAGATACAACACATAAGCGCAATGTGCTAATCTCGCTCACCAAAGACTCTACCTCGAGCTCCCGAGCCAAAGCCACCCGCTTCCGACTCAACGCATCCGCAACCAGATTAGCCTTACAGGGATGGTAAGCTATCTCCAGATCATAATCGGCCACTAGCTCCATCCAGCGCCTCTGCCTCAAATTCAACTCATGCTGAGTGAAAATGTACTTCAAGCTCTTATGATATGTGAACACCTGCACCTTTCCGCCATAAAGATAAGATCTCCAAATCTTTAAAGCGAAAACTACCGCAGCCATCTCCAGGTCATGGGTAGGATAGTTGCCCTCATGCTTCAGCAGCTGCCGCGAAGCATAGGCAATAACCTTCCCCCGCTGCATCAACACACAACCAAGACCCACTCCCGACGCATCGGTGTACACCACGTAAGGCTCGCCCGACTCAGACAACGCCAATACTGGAGTACTAGACAACATGGTCTTCAGCCCCACGAAACTCTCCTCACACTCCGAGGACCACACGAAAGGAACATCCTTTCCCGTCAGCTTCGTCATAGACTTAGCCAGACTCGCGAAACCCTTGACGAACCGCCGATAATACCCTGCTAACCCGAGAAAACTCCGAATCTCAGTAGCATTCCTCGGCTTCGGCCAAGTACTAATGGCCTGGATCTTCTCCGGATCTACCGACACTCCCTCCGCAGAGACAACGTGACCCAGAAAACCGATCTCCCGCTGCCAGAAACTACACTTGCTCAACGTAGCAAATAACTTATGTTCCCGCAGCCTCGAAAGAACCACACGCAGATGCACCTCATGCTCCTCCCGGCTCCTCGAAAACACCAAGATATCATCGATAAAGATAATCACGAACTCATCTAGATACTCCTGGAAAACGCTGTTCATCAATCTCATAAATGCAGCCGGTGCATTCGTCAACCCAAATGGCATTACCACAAACTCGTAGTGGCCATAACGAGATCTGAAAGCCGTCTTCCGGATATCTACCTCATCGATGGGAATCTGATGATATCCCGACGCCAAGTCAATCTTGGAGAACCAAGTAGCCCCTCTCAATTGATCCAACAACTCATCAATCTGAGGAAGAGGATACATGTTCTTCACTGTGACTCGGTTAAGTCCCCGGTAATCAATACAAAACTGAAAACTCCCGTCCTTCTTCTTCACGAACAACACCGGTGCTCCCCACGGTGAAGAACTCGGGCGAATAAACCCCTTGCTCAACAATTCCGTCAGCTGCTTCTTCAGCTCTGCCATCTCTGCTGGAGCCATCCTATAAGGAGCCCTGGATATCGGTGCCGTTCCTGGTTCCAACTCGAACGTGAAAGGATCCGGCCTAGATGGTGGCAATCCCTGCAACGACTGGAACACATCCTGGAACTCACGAACCACATGAACATCCTGAACCCTAGCCTCTCCGACGGCCTCCGGCAAGGAAATGGTAGCCAAATACGCCTCGCAACCCCTCTTGATTAGACGCTCCGCGTGCACAACCGAGATCACGAGACTCCCGGAAGTCGGTCTCACACCCTGATACACCATCTTCCCTTTCCCCTGGTCGAACTCGACTCGCCCTCGGTGACAGTCCAGATGCGCTCTGAACTTCCCGAGCCAATCCATGCCCAAGATGACATCGTACAGCTCCACGGAGCAGATAATCAAATCGGCAGGCATGGACTCTCCTGCTACCTGAACATCCACGTCTCGCACCCGACCGTGAATTCTCAGGAGCTTCCCTCCGGCAACCTCCACGAAACCCAAACTCACACCGGGCTCGCTTCGAAGGTTAGCCTTCTCGGCCAACTCCGGGGAAACGAAGCAATGCGATGCTCCCGTGTCAAACAACACATGACACTCTACACCTCCAACACACAAGGTCCCTGCACATATACATGTGCCGAGAACCTTAACACCCCGACAAGCACGACGTTCCCCAACACAGAATTAAACTTAGATGAGTCTAAGAAAATACCTGTGATCGGCCTGGAACTCGGCTCTCCGGACTCGGTGATGGAGTACACTCGAGGCGCTGATGCCACCTGCCTGACAGGCTGCACCACCGTGGTCTCACTCTGCCGCAACTGGGGACACTGAGGCCGGATGTGACCCGCCTCCTTGCAGTGATAGCATACTCGAGAATCTACTCGCACTCCGCCCTTCTGAGGACAGCTCGCCACCCGGTGATCTATGCTCCCACATCCAAAGCAACTCGGACCACCCCGGCTACTTCTCGAAGTGCTCTCCCGCTTCCGCTTCTGTCCTTGCGTCGGCTTACCGCTTCTGCTCGGACCGGACTGCTGCTGCACAGATCTCGCCTGAAAACTCGGTGTAACCGCTACCACCTCGTCCTTCAGACCCTCCTCAAGCAAGGCTGCAGTCTCAACCAACTCATCAACCGTGCAAAAAGCCCTCACCATGCAACGGTTCCTCAAGTCAACCCGAAGACCCATCAGAAATCTCTGCACACGGGCCGGCTCACTCTCAACCGCTCGTCTAGCATGAGACCCGAGCCGGTTGAACTCCACCTCATACTCGCGTACTGACCGATCCCCCTGAGTCAAACTCGCAAGCCTCGACTCTATCCGGTTGAACGCCTCCTGAGGGAAGTACTTGGAGTTAAACTCCTCCACAAAATCCGCCCAAGCCATCGCGGCCTGAACTCTCCGTGCTGCCACACCCCTCCACCAGAGATGCGCATCACCCTCCAGATAATGGACCGCAATGTCCACCTGGTATCCCGCGGGACACCTACTCGAGAGGAAATTCCTCTCCACCCTCCTCAACCACGCATCCGCGTCCTCAGGATTAGCACCTCCAGAGAAGAACCCCGTGCCAATCCTCTGCATCTGCTCCACCATCCTAAGGTAGGATGGGAGCTCCTCAGCAACCGCAGCTGCCACCTGAGGCTGAGCCTCCACAACTACCGGAACCACAGGAGCCTGAGCCGGTACCCTCTCTGGTAACCGCTCCAACAACCTCGTCAACAGATCCGCTATGCGATCATCTCGGGCCCGAGCATCACCCGCTGCTACACCCGCAGCACCCGCTGGAACACCAGCCACACTGGCACTCACGCCAGCCACACCCTCAGACCCAACCTGACTCGCACGCGACTCCTCGACCTGCTCCTCCGGCACACGGCCACGACCCCTACCACGGCCACGACCTCTACCACGCCCTCTAGCCATCTGCACACGTGCAGAAGCACAAGCTAAGAAAACTAAAAACAATCATCACAATAAAGATACTCACCGTGGAATCTCACAAGGCTCGAAGAGGATGATTCTAAGAGCTCACACAACACCCAATTTATTCTAGAACAACCTAGGCTCCTAGAACCGTATGGGCTCGGATACCAAATTTGAAACGACCGCATTTTTTTTTTTTTTTTTTAAATTAAACAGAAATAATTAAACAAATAATTAAACATTAAACAATACTAATTAAACAATACAACACAAGTTATCGGTTTTACAACAGCAAAAGCAACAACAACCCCGGGTCCTAATCATCCCCTCTTCACCGCCTCGATTCCACGATCACGCCTTATCTTTACCTGCATCGACAAAAGTGATGCATCAACATTTGGCTAACCAAATGCTGAGTGAGATTGCTCATCCCAACAACAGGCTACCAATAAGCACAATCAACAATTATCAATAATTAATTAACAACAATTGAACTTCCCGCACAAAACGCAACTGGTATCGATCGATGCTCCCCTAGTGTCGATCGATACCCAAACAACACACAACTCCCGACAAGGGACTGGTATCGATCGATTCCCAAAACAACACCTGGTATCGATCGATACAAACACAATACGAGACCACCGCCAAGGGACAGGTATCGATCGATACTCACATGGTATCGATCGATACTCCCATGCGATTCACCAGCATACAAGCCACAAAATTCATCAATCAAGCTTAACAAGCACCACACAAGCTTAATTGCTAACCTTTGGTCCCAACTCACCTTAGACACGATGGATCGAGCTCTAAAACGACTTCCCGAGCTCAAGATCGACCTCCCTCACTTCTCACAAGTTCCCGCCAAAACAAAGCTCTCCCAATCTCTTCTTCAAGCTTCTCCCAAGCTCAAACTCTCTCGATCTCGCAAGATCTAAGCTTCGCCAAGCTCTTTCTCTCTCTCTCTCTCCTTCTCTCTCCTTCTCTCTCTCTCGCAACCCTTCTGGTTTTTCTTCAAGGGAAGGGTTTTTATACCCGAAAGAAGATAAGAGGAGAAGACAACAAGGGGAAAACCCGGCTGGTGTCGATCGATACCGGCCAGTATCGATCGATACCACCCCCGGAACGAACCCTAATTAATTATTTTTCCTCAATAATTAATTCTTCCGGAACGCGGGCGTTACAATACCTCCCCTCGAGATAATGACTTTTATAGCCATTAATCTCGACAGACCATCAATCCCTGGGTCGGGGCGGTCATGCCTTCTTCTGGGCCAGATTACGGGCAATGTGTATTCGGGCTCTGATACCATGTTAAGTTTCATGGGCTTCCAACTCAAAACCAATTGGCAATGAGTGGATTGACCAAAATCCCTTATATATTAATCAATATCTCTTCTCACTTCCGATGTCAGATAATCTTCACACACTACTTAGAGGTCTCTACATAATCCCAATAGATAGTGGGAATAAAGTCCTGAACTAACAAGATTCATAATAACAACAACAAATATTATGGCAATGAAATGAATTAGAGTCTATTTTACTATGGATTTATTTACCTTTTCGTGTCTTCAAATAGAACTGAGTAATCATTGTTAGAGACCAGTATGTTTTACCCTATTTTAAGCAAGTACACATTTTGGGATTGGATATAAACATTTTAGCATACATTTTAGTTAAACTCTTTAAAACTATTGATTATTGTTTTATTTAAAATTCTTATTTTGCTGAAAATTTTGTATAATTATTTTCGGACATGCATTTAAAAAAAAATATTTCTTGCCTTCGTGTCCTACTGCTGCTTCTCCTCTCCCTCTCTCTATCGAATATTGCTCTCTCTTCGTCTCCTCTCCCTCTCTCTATTTTGTTCTCTCTCCTTCTCCCTCTCTTTTCTCTCTTTGTCTCCGGTTTTGTCACTATCGCTCTCTTCTTGCTACTCCTCTCCCGATCCCTCTCTTTATCTCTTCACAAACTACATTGTTTTACCCATCCATGCATGATCATATATTCTCCACAAACCTAATCGCCAAAAGACCAGGATATCCAGATTCTCTAATTAAATTTATCTAGTTTCACTGTCTATGACAAGCTTTGGTTTTAGCTAAGGTCGTCAACTACTCCTATTATTGATCATACAATATAAAAATCATACTTTTTTAAAGAAGTTGTGCAACTATGACTTTCAGCTCATTATTAATGATGTCAGAGAGATTAAAGAGATTTAGATCTAATAAAACCAAGGGAGCTAACCTCATTGATCTCATAGGTCCTCTTCATGCGTCTAGCATTCTTTGGATCATGCACCTCACAATTTTGTTTTTCCCTCCCATTACCATGATTTTCTCTATCGGCACATCGTTGAGGGCATTCAGAGCCGATAAACCACATAATCCAGATTACAATGTAAAACCAAAAATACAATTGGAACAAAGAAAGTCCAGAATAACACAAATAAATAAATTATTGAACATTAACCAAAATTCTTGTGCTTTGAAATCAGTTACGGATTCTATTAGCTTCTACTAAAAAGAGAATACTTTGACAATTCAGTCAACGAAAGTAGATGAAAGCCTTAAACGATTGATCTTCTTCAACAATTTTAAAACACTATTAACCAATTTATGGATGTTCAGAAGGAGGCATATCTACAAAATACCCATAATATAGAATCGTCTAAGCAATCAACCATTGAACCTATAACAAAAGACATGATGCAGTGTGAGGTAGGCAAACCTGGCCATAATAGAACTTAATGGGAGTGATACACATCATTTTTAGGGAAAATGCTCCACATCTTGACTCAGCAACCATCACTTACAACAATTTCATAAGAGAAGACCCTTCAAAATGACAATCAAACAAACGAAGGGAATAGAAGTTAAGTGATTATAAGCACATAACTACGAAAATCAATAAGCACATAACTACGAAAATCAATAAGGAACATGATCTAAGTGAGTCAATCTTGAACACTTTATTCAATCGAGGTAGAAACACAAACCATTAAACAAAGTAAAAATGCATGTTTTTCAAAACCTTTGATGGAATCTGAAGCAGAGTTCCCAATATGTCTAAGAACATAATTCAATGCTTTAATTGGAACCAGGAAAAATGTAAAGAATATATTTATATGACTTTCTATTCGACATCTAGCATTCTTTAACCTAAACCCAAAACCATATAAACGTAATGAGCCATAAAACTTCACAAACCTGAAACCTTATAATTCCCAAGTCTAACATAACTTAGAAAACAAAATCAAACTTACAGATTTAACAGAAGAAACAAACGAATTGGAGTTGTAGAGCTTACATCTTCCAATTTCGCAAATGCACCTTTAAGAGAAGCAAAAGCCCTTTGAATATTCTGGGACATACTCCTCATTCTCGCCATTCTCCTCCGCTGACGCACCCAATGGCTCTGATTTCATCGTACACTGTGTAACATCGGCGGAGAACAATCGGATTGTCAGACAGCGATAACGCGAAAGGGAACCCATGAAGAGACACCGAAACATTAGTCGTGATGATGGCGTCTTCTTCAGGGTGCACTACAAGAAAATATCCCGATTTCCGACCAACTTTCCGACCAATTTAAAATGTTCGGGAATTTCCGACCACATACCGACGACATTCCGATGAAAACACACCCGTCGGAAATTGGTCGTTATTTCCCGACCATTTTAAGTTGGTCGGAAATCCCGACGGATTGGAGACCGAATAACAATCGTCGGAAATTGGTCGGTATTCCAGACCAATTTCTGACTGTTTTCCGACGAGATATATACGTTAATATACCTGTTGCATTAGCCGTTGGCGAATATTAGTATGGTCAGAAATTGGTCAGAAATTGGATTAAATTTCCGACCAATTTCCGACCAGTAAGGAATCCGACTAACCCCCGACGAAATATATATGTTAATCTGCCCGTTGCACTAGCCGTTCCATAGCCGTTTGAATTTTGTACAATGGTCAGAAATTGGTCGGGAATCCGCGGAAATTTTAATTATAAATACAACACCACCCTCATTCACAATTTACACCCAAAAAAAACATAGAAAATGTCTTCTTCAAATCCAAACACTAGAGATTATTTTCGATCGTGGATGGATAGACCACGGCAAGATCCAGCGACGAATCTACTGACGGACGAGTATGCACAAGGTGTTGAGGAATTCATGACATTTGCGACAAACAATAGCATGACGTCGAAATACGGTAAATTGTATTGTCCTTGTCCTAAATGTCGAAATCATAGATTAGTCTCTGTTGGGGAAGTATGGAAGCATCTTTATAGGAATGGGTTAATGCCGAGTTATAAGATTTGGTATACGCATGGAGAAACTGATGCAATGGTGCAAACTCATTGTAGTGGTTTTAATTATTCGGGTAGAATAGAGGAACCAACACCGGAAGTAGATGCAAACGTTCAGATGGTGAATGATGCGTATCGCGAAAACGTAGCATTGTATGTTCCATATGGTATTAGAATAGAGGAACCTAATTTAGAAGCTTGAAAGTTTTTTGATATGCTAGATGCAGCTAAGCATCCACTATACGAAGGATGTAGAGAGGGAATATCGCCTTTATCAACTGCAAGCAGGTTGATGACAATAAAGACCGATTTCAACTTGGCGGAGGATTGTGTGGATGCGATAGCTGATTTTGTGAAAGATATTTTACCTGAAGATAATCTCTCACCGGCTTCATACTACGAGGTTCAGAAACTTGTAGCTGGTCTTGGATTACCGTATCAGATGATAGATGTGTGCATCGACAATTGTATGATATACTAGAGAAAGGACGAAAACCGTCGCAAGTGTCGTTTTTGTGGGAAACCTCGGTATCAGGAAACGGGTGGAAGAGTACCAGTTCCACATAAACGGATGTGGTATTTGCCGTTAACAGATAGGTTGAAGAGGTTATATCAATCCGAGCGCACGACAGGATGCAGAACATAACTCAGATGGAGAGATTGTGCATCCCTCAGATGCAGAAGCGTGGAAACATTTTCAAGAGGTGTATCCTAGTTTTGCAACTGAGCCAAGTAACGTATACCTCGGGTTATCTACAGATGGATTCAACCCTTTTGGGAAACATGGGAGGCAATATTCATCGTGGCTAGTAATCGTCACACTTTACAATTTGCCGCCTAGTTTGTGCATGAAACGAGAGTTTTTGTTCCTCACGATTCTTGTCCCCGGACCGGAGCATCCTAAGAGATCTCTTGATATTTTCTTGCAGCCATTAATTTATGAGTTGAAAATGTTATGGAAAGATGGTGTTCAAGCATTCGATGTTTTTCTCCAACAGAATTTCACGATGCGTGCGGTACTTATGTGGACCATAAGTGATTTTCCAGCATTTGGTATGCTATCTGGATGGTCGACTCATGGAAGGTTGGCGTGCCCGTATTGTCAAGATAACACTAATGCGTTCCAATTGAAGCACGATCGAAAGACTTCTTGGTTCGATTTTCATCGACGATTTCTGCCGCATGATCATCCATATCGTCGGAGCACGACATTGTTTAAGAAGAACAAAAAAGTATTTGATGGTCCACCTCCTGAGCCGGATGGGAATAACATCATCACTCAGTTGAGAGATTTTGGTGCTGAGAAGACGGTTTCATGTGGTGGTGATGGTTGTGGCGAGTACCACAATTGGAACAAGAGGAGTATTTTTTGGGATTTGCCATATTGGAAGAACCATCTGCTGCGCCATAATCTAGATGTCATGCACATTGAAAATAACTTTTTTGACAACAACATGAATACTGTTCTAAATGTGCAAGGGAAGACGAAAGATAATTTGAAGGCCAGATTGGACTTGCCAGAAATTTGTTCTCGGAAGGAACTCCATATAATGGCGAACGGAAAATCTCTGGCCCCCGCTTTCCGTTTGGATGAGCCTTCAAAGGAGGAGTTCTTCGACTGGATTACGCATAGTGTTCAATTCCCAGACGGATACGCATCTAACCTTCGTAATTGCGTTAATATTGGAGAAGGGAAGTTCTCAGGGATGAAGAGTCATGATTGTCACGTTATCATGCAACACCTCCTTCCATTTGCCTTTGCCGGTCTTCTTCCTAGAAACGTCCATGGAGCTATTGCAGGTACATTTATAATTTACAAAATTATATCTAAATTTTACTAAATTTATCTAAATTGTCTAAATTTTACTAATTTTATTTATCATTTATGCAGGGATCGGTGCTTTCTTCCGGGATTAATGCACGAGATCACTTACAACAGACGGTATCCGAAATTTGGAGGAGAAGATACCGGCTCTCCTATGCAACCTCGAGAAAATATTTCCACCAGCATTTTTCGATGTTATGGAACATCTTCCTATTCATCTCCCTAGGGAAGCAAGACTTGGTGGGCCAGTTCAATATCGATGGATGTATCCGTTTGAGCGATATATGCTCCACCTAAAGAAGAAGGTGAAAAATCTTGCAAGAGTCGAGGGTTCTATTGTTGCACAGAGCGTGAATGAAGAAGCATCCAACTTTGCTAGCTACTACTTTCCATCTTCGGTGAAGACTAAAAGTAGATGACATGCACGTCATGATGATGGAGGAGAAAAAACCGATGTATCCGGTCTATGTCCCAAATATTTTTGCAGAAATTGGAAGGCTTAATGGAAAAGGGAGGTATAGACGACTAACAAAGGAGGAACAAAGGCATTTGCATACATATCTTCTGACAAACTGCGAAGACGTTTTCGAATATGAGAGGTACGTCACTTGATTTTGAATAATGTATTTGTTTAGTAATTACCAAAAATTAATCTTTGAGTGTTTTTTGAATAATGTATTTATTTTATTCACAGGATACATGGAGCAAATAAGGAATTGGTTTCCAAATTGCACAGAGGATGAGCTTATGGTCCGTAAACAGAATGAATTCGCGGATTGGTTGAAATATTACGTAAGTGCTCGATTTCCCTCAATTAAACTAAATTTTACATGCTTACACATATTGTTTATGAGTGTCCACAAATTGTACAGGTTGATCAGATGAATACTACCGGGATATCGATTCCCACATGGTTAGTTGAGATGGTGTGTGGCCCTACTTTTGTTCCAAGTGTTTATCCGATGTATTGCACTCGGGGGTATGCTTTTAAGGCTTTTCGTGAAGGGAGTTCAAGGACAACATGCAACTACGGTATTTCGTCTGCATCCGGAGAATTTGTCTACTACGGAATACTCCGCGAAATATTAGAAGTCAAATATCCAGGAATGATTGGTTTGAAGTGCATTGTGTTCTATTGCAATTGGTATGATCCAGTGGAAGGTCTTCGTCAGGACGAATTCGGTGTGACATCTGTTCACGGAGGCAAGCGACATCGGAAATACGATCCATTTATTCTTGCTTCACAAGCAGACCAGGTTTCCTACATTCGATACCCCCGGGTTAGGAACAAGCAAGATCCGTGGATTGCAGTAACATCGATACAACCAAGAGGAATGATATCTGGTGTTTCCGAGCATGACCCTTTACAGGAAATGCCAATTGGTAATTTAGGTGAAATCGAGCATTCTCTAGAGGTTGACCTTGTGGTTGACTTCATTGGCATGGGCGAACTATTTGAGGATTCTGAAGAAGATAGAGGAGAATTTGATGAGGATTCCGATTCAGCTACTTCGGATTATTCATCGGACTCGGAATAGTTTTTTGTAAACAATATTTTATATGCATTTATTTTTAAGTAACAAATTTATGAAACTTTTTTCACATGCTTTAATTATTTGTACGATTATTTTTAATTAATAAGGATTCTGATACATCTATTTTATTTTATTCATCAGTTTCAGAATAAATTTGTAACAATGTTTTTTCATATGCATCTATTTTAAATCAACAAATTTTTCAAATGCTTAAATATGGTGTACGGATTTTTTAATACATTTAATTCGATATTCCGACCATTTTCCGACCGGACAGGAGGATCGGTCGGAAAATGGTCGGAATTCCCCCCGACTATTTTCCGACCATTTAACCTCATACTCACAATAAATGTGCTAAAATTATCAAAGAACGTGTGGTTTATTAGTTGGTCTGAATGTGGTCGGAATTCCTCGTAAATTCCGACCAAATTCCGACCATTTGAGGTTCCGAAACCTCAAACGGCATAAATTTGATTTGAACTATGTTTAATATGGTTAGATATGATCTTTTGAAAGAATTCAATGTCCATATAGCTTAAGTAAAACAATTTTGGGGCATATAATAAAAAACCTACAAGAAACCGAAAAGTATAATTATAAGGTCAATGTTTCATTATGAAAGGTTTAACTCAATCAACTTTCAATTTATAAAAACATCATATACTCTATTAAATGTTTATTTTGCCATATTTTTGTTAGACATAAGATGTTTACATGTTTTTTAAACACTATACAGTTTGTAAATTAAGAATTTTAAACCGTAAACCCTATATGGTCAGAAATTGGTCGGTAATTCTAGAAATTTCTGACCAATTTCCGACCAATATGAATAAATGGTCGGAAATTGGTCGAAAATTACAAGGAAATTCTAAAGTTTTATGTTGGATTTATAAACCCTAAATCCCATATGAAATACTAATTTTTATAAATTTCAAAGTTTAATGTTGCATTTATAAACACTTAGCAAAGTGTTTATAAATCCAACACCCAATCGAAAAAATGCAAAGTGTTTAAAATTTTTTGTAAATTTCAAATAGGGGTTAGTGTTTATAATTTCAAATGCTAAGTGTTTAGAATTTTAAACCCTAAACCCTATATGGTCAGAATTTAGTCGGAAAAGATTAGGAATTTCCGACCAATATGAATAAATGGTCGGAAATTTAGAAATTCTAAAGTTTTCTTGGATTTATAAACCCTAAACCCTATATGAAATACTAATTTTTATAAATTTCAAAGTTTTATGTTGGATTTATAAATATTTAGCAAATTATACACTCTAAACCCTATATGGTCGGAAATTGGTCGGAAATTTTTAAAAATTACCGACCAATTTCCGACCAACCCAAAAAAAAAACCGGGAAATCTTACCGCGAAATGAAAAGTGAGGCGGTTTATTTTTTTTTATAAACCGACCGATTTCCGACTGTATGGGTTGGTCGGAAATAAATAGATCTAAAATCCACCGATTTTTCTTCTTCTTCCTCACTTCTCGTCTCTTCGTCTCTTCTCTTCGTCTCTCTCTCTCTCCGGCCGATTCTCCCTCCGCCGTCTGCTCTCACCGCCGCCGGTCTCTTGTCACGGTAAGTCTTCTCTCCCTCTTCTCTCCCTCTTCTCTTCCTCTTCTCTTCCTCTTCTCCTCTTCTCTTCCTCTCTTCTCTTGTACTCACTGTAATTTTTTTTTTTTTTGTAAATTAGGTCTTCACAGCCGCTGGAGCCGCCGCAATCCGCCGGAGAATTCTGTCCTCCTCTGCCGCCTCCTTCATCTATCACCATGAAATCCATGCATAAGGATGTTAGTTGTTAGGATTTGTTGGATTTGTTGGTTTTGTGAGATTTGTAGTTAGATGAGTTAGATTAGTTAGATTTGTTGTTAGATTTGAGTTGAGATTTGAGTTTAGCTTAGATTTGTTTATGTTTTCTAAGATTTGTTTAATTTTAATTTTTGTTTTGAATAGTTATATAAAACTTGATTTTTAGATTAAAAAACCATTTTTTAGATTAAAAAAACCAAAAATATATTTTTTAAATTTTATAAAAATCGTTTTTAGCATTTTTTAAAAAGAATAATTTTTCCTTTATTAGATTTGTTTAATTATAATTTTTGTTATGAATAAAAAACTTTAATAAATAATTTTTAGATTAAAAATACAAAAAGATAATTTTTAAATTGTATAAAAATTATGTATATAAAACGNTTTTTTTAATATTTTGCTAAGTATTTTTATTTATGTTTTCGTAGCAAGAGTTTACATGGCATCACTCTCACACTGTCACGGTGGAGAAGTTATTTATGAAGGAAGCGCGTACGCAGTTCAAGAGACACATGAACGAGTGGAAGCAAAAGTGGAGGAAAGGAGCAGACAAGCCGAAAGGCTTGAATTTGGATGTTTGGAATAACTACAGACCATATTTGGGACAGTCGGAGACAGAGAAACTCTCAAAGACTAATTCGGGAAACCGAAAGAGTGAGCGCAACGGGAAAGGACAATACATCCACAACTCCGGTTCGAGCAGATTCCAGACCCGAGAAATTCAAATGGTAATCTTTTATTGTTGACATTGTTTTTTCTCTTTAATTAATTATTAAATTATTTATTCATATTTAAATTTATTCGTTTTTATAGACTAATGAGGCCGGAGGTGTGCGTCCGAATCACTTGGACTTAATGAAGAGGTGCCACACGAACAAGACAACCGGGATTATTCAGGATCCCCTCATAAGGGAGATCTACGAGAACGTGACGAAGTAGAAGACCGAGATCGAGCTGACCCAACGTCACAAGGTGACTCCTCCTCCTCCTTCGAGATGTCGCGGGAAGCGGTCAACCGTCTCGTTATGAACGTAAGTTTTTTTTTCTTATAGTTTTACATTATAATTTTATAATGTTCTAATTTATTTATATTTTATACAGGAATTTCCCCTTGATAAAAAAGGGCGGCGTCGCGGGGGTTTGGGTACGATCCCGTTTATGGAAGACGGGTCTTCTTCTGGTTCTTTTTTCTCTGAAGATCTCATCCAGCAGAATGAAGAGCTCAAGTCTAAAGTAAATGCTTTGGAGGCGGCGAAAACGGAAACCGAATTCAAGTTAGGTGCCACGCAAGATGAGCTTTCGGAGGCGAGGTCAGATATTGCTAGCATGTCATCTTGGATGAGAGCGAAGTTCCCGGATTACCCGGGAAATGGAACGGGATCCGGATCCGCAAATGTTTAATAATGTTAATGTTTAATGTTTTAAAAACACTTTCTCTTATTTCTAAACTATTTTATTTTCAAATATTTTAATGTTTAATATTCATTTTCATTTTCGAATAAATTTATTTTCAATTAAATTAAATTAATCAATATTTATTATTTTAAAAATAATTTCAAAATAATATATTTTGTCGGAATTTGGTCGGAAATTAGAAAGGTCGGAATTTGGTCGGAAATTAGAAACGTCGGCATTTGGTCGGAAATGAGGTCATCGGACTTTTGTCGGTAAATCGTCGGGTATTATTATGGTCGGAATTTGGTCGGGACTTAGTCTGGTCAGTATTTAGTCGGTAATGGACGCATCAGACTTTTGTCGGCAAATCGTCGGGTATTATTATGGTCGGAATCTGGTCGGGACTTAGTCCGGTCGGTATTTGGTCGGGAATGGGCACATCGGACTTTTGTCGGTAAATCGTCGGGTTTTACCCGACGATATTTAGCGTCGGTAAATGGTCGGGAATGCGCTGGTCGGGAATCCGTTGGGAATTACCGACCAATTTCTGACCATTTCTGATTTCCGACGCGATAGTTTCGACGGGCCAAATTGGTCGGAAATTCGTCCGGAAAGACGTTTTCTGACCGTTTCCCGACCAATATGTCCGTCGGAAATCGAGTGCATTCTTGTAGTGGTGGCGGAGATACGAAACATATTTTCTTTGCGCCGCTATATAATCGAAAGATTCGTGGTTTTATGTTCTGTTTTGACTAACAACAGATTCAAACGTTCCGAAAATAAAAAATCGAGTAAGAGAAAGACCAATCGGTGTAGAAAGTTTCGTGAGATTAACGTGTTTCCTGGAAAACTATCACATCTTGGTAATCTGATTTCCCCTGGAATATATTTTTCTCTATCTTCACAGAGTGTGCCTCTCCTACAACCATTTAGCGGAAAAAAAAACTCAGATATAAAAAAACCAGCTTCACAAAAGATTACCATAATCCAAACAAAGAATTCGAAGAATAATTCTTGCACTGTGCCAAAGGTAATGAATCATTCAACTAAGGACTAAAGAAACAGAGCAATCGAGTAGATTCAAACAATGGCGAGGTTTGGAATATTTAACGGGTAAGATCAAAAAGTGAAACTTCGGGCACAACTTGAAAACCCAAAGAGTGTTTAGGAAATTCAAATTTCCATTTCCAAAGAATGTGCGTTTATCCATCTGACCAAACATCATAAAAGGAAACAACATCGAAATTTAAAGGAGGAAGACGAAACATGGCCACATGGGACTCATTTCGGAGAACCATCCATGAATTACAGAAGACATGCAAGAAGGCTCCTTGGTCTCTCCTCCCCTGTTATCGGGTGCCGGCGGCGGAGGTATTCTCCATTTCCATCGCGGCGCCGTTATCCTCCTCCTCTCTGGATCTCTTTAGGGGTAAATCAGTAGCGGAAGCTTCTTGTATCAACATGGATGCTCACAGAGAGATGATTTCGAAGAGAGAGAGAGAATGAGAGGGATTAGGATTTAGTCTCTCTCTGCCTTGCTCATGTGATTCGTGAGATGATTTACACAAAAACTAAGCAATTACAACGCGCAGATGAAAAGGCAAAAAACATATTTCAGAAACCTGAATCGTTTTTTTTTTTTAATTCTTGAAAGCTGAGGTGTCATAAGGGGGAGAGCTGATGTGTCGTCTTCTTGTGAGACTTACTGAGTCTTTATATATTAGATTTCAGGATTAGGTGGAACAAAACAATTGGAAAGGTTTTGGGTCCGCAAGAACTTTAAAAGGTTAAATTAGTGACGTGAGTTTACGACCAAATAATTGGAGTTAGTAGTCTTAAGGAAGAAATGCGTGACGTTAGTTTAAGAAGAAATGCATTATGTCATTATACCATTAAAACAACTAATAAATGCTAAGTTGATGACTCGGTGCTCACGTATACCGACTTTTCCACCGTCCATCGAACGAATATGGTTCTTTGTGTTGTGGGGATCTTCTCTTCATCTGTTTCCTTGTGTGCATTAATAAGGCTCCACTATGCTGACTATAAATAATAGGACATTAATGTGAAATTTTCATCATAATATTATTCTCGTCCAAACGTAATCAATTCAAAAACTTTGATAGGATCTGGTGCATTAGTGATAGCATGAACACATTAGTATTTTTAACAAAATTGATCGCATTATATTTATGTAAATATTAGTTGTTGTGATATGTGTGATGCTGATTCAATTTTCTGGTTTGAGCATGAACCGGAGAAAATGATGAAGACCAAAGGGTTAAGTTGGTTTGATTAAACCGGATGGGTGGAAGAAAGGTTTTACTCTTAAAGAAGGACCTAAATGCAAATTCTGCATAGTTCTATCTTCGTCTTCGTTATAACGGAAGAAACGGTATAATCTTGGATTATCACCATTGTTGTAAAAGCTCTGAGTTTGAGCTGAGATACTTCTCTGATAGTGGATTGCCGGATTGAATCGGCCCCAGACGTAGGCTTAATCACATCGATTAAGTTGAACTGGGTGAACATTGTGTTTGTGTTCTTTCTTTCGTTCTTGCTTTCGATTTCAGAAATTGTTAGATTTGAAATTCGATTGCGTGAGAGATTGTGAGCATTTGAGGTCAGGATTCGTTTGATACAGGGGCGAATCGTAACAGAGTGGTATCAGAGCCAGGTTTATGGCTAAAGATCTCATGACGAATGCTCGAATCGAAGTCGACAGGTTCGACGGCACTGGCGATTTCTCCTTATGGAAGATTCGCATGACGTCACATTTTGGGATTCTTGGATTGAAAAGTATCCTGACGGATCACAAGCTGGAGAAGGAAGTTCCATTGACAAAGAATGAAGAGAAACAACCAGAATCTGGAGAAGGAAAAGACTCGATGGCACCATTGACGAAGGTAATCCCTGATCCTGATAAGATTGAACGGAATGAAAAGGCTATGGGATTGATCATTACAAATGTTGGAAACCAAGTCCTTCGGAAGATTAAGAACTGCGTAACTGCAGCTGAAATGTGGTCTATGCTTGATCGCTTGTATATGGAAAGTTCTTTGCCTAATAGGATTCATCTACAACTGAAGTTTTACACCTTCAAGATGGTTGAAACTAAGAATGTTGATGTGAATGTGGATGAGTTCTTGAAGATTGTAGCGGAGCTGAGCAGTCTTGATGTGAATGTTTCATATGAAGTTCAGGCTATATTGTTCTTGACATCACTTTCACAGAGCTTCGATCAGCTGAAACATACCCTCAAGTATGGAAGGGACTCTCTAACATTAGAAGAAGTCATCTCTGCTGCACGGTCAAAAGAAAGGGAAAACTCTGAGACTAGATCTGAAAGAGGGTGCAGCAGCTAGCTTATACGTCAAAGAGAGAGGCAGACCAGCTACAAGAGGGGGTTCTAAGGATAAGAATGACAGAAGCAGGTCAAACTCTAAAACCAGAATGACTTGTTGGTTTTGCAAAAAGCAAGGACATCTCAAGTAGGACTGTTATGCAAGGAAAAGAAAGTATGAAAATGAAGACCAAGGAGAAGCTGGTGTGATCACAGAAAAACTTGTGTTCTCAGAAGCTCTAAGTATGAATGATCATGAATCAAAGGAGACTTGGGTGATTGATTCTGGCTGCACCTATCACATGACTTCCAGAATAGATTGGTTCTCTGAATTTCAAGAAAATACAGGATCTATGATTCTACTTGGAGATGATCACACTGTTGAGTCAAAAGGGAGTGGATCAATTAGATTGGACACTCATGGAGGCACTATCAAAGTCTTGAACAATGTGAGATATGTTCCAAATCTGAGGAGAAACCTGATTTCAACGGGTACTCTTGACAAGCTTGGGTACACTCATGAAGGTGGAGATGGTGTAGTAAGTTTCTACAAGAATAAGAAGTTAACTCTGCGTGGTCACTTAAAGAATGCACTATACGGGTTGAATGGTAAGACAGTAGTAGAAGAAAGATGTAATGCAGAAGGAACTAAAGATAAGACAGCCCTGTGGCACAGTAGACTTAGCCACATGAGCTTGAACAATTTGAAAGTCCTCACAGGAAAAGGTTTGCTGGAGAAGTCAGACATCAAAGACCTTTCGTTTTGTGAACATTGTGTGATGGGTAAATCAAAGATGCTGAGCTTCAATGTGGGTAGGCACAAAACAGAAGATGTGCTTGGGTACATACATGCAGACCTTTGGGGGTCACCAAATGTGACACCATCACTCTCAGGTAAACAGTACTTTCTCTCCATCATTGATGATAAAACGAGGAAGGTTTGGTTAATGTTTCTCAGGTCGAAAGATGAGACATTTGAAAAGTTTTGTGAGTGGAAGGATCTGGTAGAAAATCAGATGGGCAAGAAGGTGAAAGTGTTGAGGACTGATAATGGGTTAGAGTTCTGTAACTCAAGGTTTAATGACTACTGTAAGAAGCTTGGGATTGAAAGGCATAGGACGTGTACATACACTCCTCAGCAGAACGGTGTGGCTGAAAGAATGAATAGGACATTGATGGAGAAAGTCAGATGTTTGCTTAATGAATCAGGCCTTGGTGAGTCGTTCTGGGCTGAAGCAGCTGCAACAGCAGCCTACTTGATCAACCGGTCACCAGCTTCTGCAGTAGACCACAACGTTCCAGAACAGCTATGGCTAGACAGAAAGCCAGGATACAAACACTTGAGGAGATTTGGGTCTGTTGCATACGTTCATCAAAATCAAGGAAAGCTAAAGCCAAGGGCATTGAAAGGAGTGTTCTTAGGTTATCCTCAAGGAACCAAAGGTTACAAAATATGGTTATTGGATGATGAAAAGTGTGTGATCAGCAGAAATGTTATATTTCAAGAAGATAAAGTCTATAAAGACTTGGAGTCAAATGCTAAACAAGATCAGAATAATGGGGCTCAGTCAACTGCAAGAGTGTTTACGGAGTTAGTTGCTGATGACAGAAGCTTAATTGAGTCAAGTACTAGTGATAAACATGTTGCAGAGAGTTCTAATGCAGGTGGAGAACCTTCAGTCAGTGGAAATGATTCGGAAACAGAAGATGTTGAAACAGAAGAGACATCAGGAGTTGGTGTTGACTTAAGGGATTATCAGCTAGCTAGAGATCGAGTAAGAAGAGAGCCTGTACCACCTGCACGGTTTTCAGACTATACAGAAGTGGCTTTTGCCCTCTTAACCTCAGAAGAGATAGATATTGAAGAACCAAAGTGTTTTCATGATGCACAGAGGGATAAGAATTGGGTTAAATGGAATGGGGGAATGTCAGAAGAAATGATATCCTTGAAGAAAAATAGGACATGGGATGTAGTTGATAGACCAAAGGATAAAAAGGTCGTCAGCTGCAGGTGGCTGTACAAGAAGAAGCCAGGCATCCCTGGAGTAGAACCTGAGAGATACAAAGCACGGTTAGTGGCTAGAGGGTTCACTCAACGGGAAGGAATAGATTACCAAGAAGTGTTTGCACCTGTCGTGAAACACATTTCTATAAGAATTTTAATGTCTCTTGTAGTAAAGGAAGACTTGGAGCTTGAGAAAATGGATGTTAAGACCGCATTCTTGCATGGAGAACTTGATCAGGAGCTTTACATGGAGCAGCCGGAAGGGTTTGAAGAAAATCCAGAAAAAGATCAAGTCTGTTTATTGAGAAAGTCCCTCTATGGGTTAAAGCAAACTCCACGTCAGTGGAATAGAGATTTGATACATTCATGAAGGGTCAGAAGTTCACCAGAAGCAAGAGTGACTCATGCGTATATGTGAAGGAAATTGGTGATGAGAATTATGTCTACTTGCTACTCTATGTGGATGATATGCTTCTAGCTGCCAAGAACAAGGCAGAAATCAACAAACTTAAAGAAGTACTGAGTCTCGAGTTTGAGATGAAGGACATGGGGACAGCTAGCAGGATATTAGGCATTGACATTCAGAGAAACAGAAAAGAAGGTACTCTACATCTGTCTCAGTCAAGGTATGTTGAGAAGGTGATTCAGAGGTTCAGAATGGGTGAATCTAAGACTGTGACTACACCTATTGGAGCTCACTTCAAGTTGTCATCGGTTCAAGATGAAAATGAAGGGTTAGATGCTGAGACAGTGCCATATTCAAGTGTTGTAGGTAGCATAATGTATGCGATGGTAGGTACTCGTCCTGATGTGGCTCATGCCATTGGGTTGGTCAGCAGGTTTATGAGTAGACCAGGAGCCATTCATTGGGAAGCAGTCAAATGGTTACTGAGATACCTTAAGGGTTCTAGTGGCTTGAATTTGGTGTATACAAAGGGTGAAGACTTCAGTGTGCAGGGGTTCATCGACTCAGATTTTGCGGCTGATCTAGACAGAAGAAGGTCCATTAGTGGATATGTGTTTACTGTTGGGGGTAATACGGTTAGCTGGAAATCAAGCTTGCAACAGGTTGTAGCGTTGTCAACAACAGAAGCTGAGTATGTTGCTCTTACATAAGCTGTTAAGGAAGCAATGTGGATTCGTGGTCTTCTAAATGACATGGGTTTAAAACCAGATAAAGCTTCAGTGTGGTGTGATTCTCAATCTGCGATTTGCTTGTCAAATAATAATGCTTTCCATGAGAGGACTAAGCATGTGGCAACCAAGTATTATTTCATAAGGGATGTCATAGATGAAGGTGAAGTCGAAGTACTTAAGGTACACACGTCTATAAATCCAGCAGATATGCTTACAAAAGGCATACTTGTGAAGAAGTTCGAAGCAGCTTTAGACTTTCTGAAGTTGCTCAGGTGAAGATGAGGCTTCGTTGATGCCGAGGTTAAATCCAAGAATGTGCAGTCCACGGTAAAGTCAGAGAAGAATTGAATCAAGGTGGAGTGTTGTGATATGTGTGATGCTGATTCAATTTTCTGGTTTGAGCATGAACCGGAGAAAATGATGAAGACCAAAGGGTTAAGTTGGTTTGATTAAACCGGATGGGTGGAAGAAAGGTTTTACTCTTAAAGAAGGACCTAAATGCAAATTCTGCATAGTTCTATCTTCGTCTTCGTTATAACGGAAGAAACGGTATAATCTTGGATTATCACCATTGTTGTAAAAGCTCTGAGTTTGAGCTGAGATACTTCTCTGATAGTGGATTGCCGGATTGAATCGGCCCCAGACGTAGGCTTAATCACATCGATTAAGTTGAACTGGGTGAACATTGTGTTTGTGTTCTTTCTTTCGTTCTTGCTTTCGATTTCAGAAATTGTTAGATTTGAGATTCGATTGCGTGAGAGATTGTGAGCATTTAAGGTCAGGATTCGTTTGATACAGGGGCGAATCGTAACATTAGTTTTTCTCTATAATGAAATTGATTAACAACAATTTCATTAGACCATCAACTTGTTATATATATAGTCCGGTGATTCCGCTTTATTTGGTGGTGTCGTCACATGCGAATTCAGTATTTCGAATTACAAACAACTGTCTATCAAAGACAAAAAAAATATAGCAATAAAAATAAGTATTGTACTACTGTCTCACCTTTCTTTATTGATATAAAATAAGTGAAATATTACGTAATGCAATACGTAGAAAGGAGACCAAATAAAAAACGTGCTGATTTTTATTAGAATAATAGAGTGGGATCAATAATAAGTCAGCGTGAATCATGTGATACTTTAAAAAGACACGGTCCTATATGACTAAGTCCACTCCCATCCGGTGACGTATTTCAGCATCACCCACCGTTTGCTGTGACGCACATCCTCACGTATAACCATCGTTGACGCTAGACTTTCCTCTCTATCTTCATATATATATAACACACAAAACCTTCCCCTTCCTAATTGTCATCTTTAAAACATATTTGAAATATGCAAGGAACAATTTCATGTATAAGACATTATGATAATTATATGATCCCAACCGCACAATCTCTGCGGCCGCTACCGCTTACAACGCAGGGAAACGGCGAGAGCGTTCGGACGGTGGTGGAGGAGAACGCGGTGATCGTGATTGGACGGAGAGGATGTTGCATGTGCCACGTTGTAAATAGGCTGCTTCTTGGACTTGGAGTAAATCCGGCAGTTCTTGAGATCGATGAGGAGAGGGAAGATGAAGTTATGAGTGAGCTAGAGAAAATTGGCGTTGAAGGCGGCAGAGAAACGGTGGAATTACCGGCGGTGTATATAGGAGGGAGGTTGTTTGGAGGGTTAGATAGGGTTATGGCCACTCATATCTCCGGTGAGTTGGTTCCAATTCTTAAGGAGGTTGGAGCTTTGTGGTTGTGACTCCATTCAAATAATTTCGTTTCTTAAGTATATGGTGAATCTGTTTTTATAAGTTGATTTTTTTAAAAACCGAACTAAAACCAAACCAAACTTATTTCGGTTGAGTTTGGCTAGAGTTTTATTCAACTCGATTCAACTGAATCGAACCGAACCCAAAATTAAACCAAAATGCCCACCCCTACTTTATTCCTCGCCTGATTCTAATCCGGTTATCTATAAAATGTTCGAATATTAAGGTTGTCCTTTATAAGTTGAAAATTTTCTACACTAGATATTAGAGATTGACATTTCGGGTATCGGAACGGGAAATTATGGGTAAGGAATAAGAACGGGTAGTTCAAGAAACTAGATATACTATCCGAAGTATTCCCATAAAATAATGGGACATGAAATAAGGAACGGGTAGTTCGGGACATAAAATTTACTACCCGAATCCGATACATACCCAAAATTTTACTAAATCGGATAAGGGTTCGAATTCGGGTAATTCAGGTATTTTTAAGATTTATGATAACTATATTATTAATCAAAAACGAGATCACCATCTCCAATATAACAAAAAAAAAAGAAAGAAAGACAACAACAACACTACCTCTTCTTGCCAAAAACACTATTACATACCGGCAATTCACGGTTCACCTGCATATTGCTCAAGTTTTGATAATAACACAGCCTAGAGAAATGTGTCATTATCCAAAACAAAACAAGCTAAGTATAAAAGAGATTTAAGCCTTGAAACAAACAAAACAAAGAAGCATATTATCAAATCTTAAGCATAGGAACATAAGTGATCTCAATCATCCACCTAAGAAAATCGTCTGACACTTTATGTTGTTTGGGCTGCATTTTCCATCTCTATAAAAAAATAGATATTAAACTATGAGTAATATATACACATATTCAATATATTACAAAGATTTATAGTCAGATAGCACACTACAAAAAAACAATCGATTTGCAATAGAATTTGCGAGTATTTTGCGAGAGATTTGCGAGTGCTTTAACAGTCGTCGCAAATCCGTCGCGAATTTGCGAGAGAAAGAGTCATCGCAAATTGCGACGCCTTTGCAACCTATTTGCGACGAAATTGCAAGGGACCGTCAATCGTCGCAAATTCGTAACAAATTTACGACGGAAATGCGAGGGATTTGCTAGCGCTTGTCTATAGTTGCAAATCCCTCGCAAATTTGCGAGGGACAATGTGTCGTCGCAAATTCGTTGCAACTTTGCAAGGGATCTGCGAGGGATTAGCGAAGAATCTAAAGGTAGTCGCAAATTTGCGAGGGAAAATTGTCGTCGCAATTTGTGAGGGATTTGCTACGGCAATTTGCAAGGGATTTGCAACGCGTCTAGTTAGGTGGAGTTAGGTGAGGTAGATGGACCACATTTTAAAGGAAAAACAATTTCCATCGCAAAGTTGTTGCAAATCCCTCGCAAATTCTTTTTCCGTAGCAAATCCGTCGCAAATATTTTTGAAATCCTATAAATACGTATCACGATGAGAGCTCATAACAACAAACAACTTCGATAACAAAAAAAATAAAAAATTGAGAAATAGATTTTGAGTGGTGGGTGTTTAAAAAATGTGTTCGGGGCACGAAATATACGCATTATGATCATGGATGTACAATCAAAGAGATCCAGGGACGGGTGAAGTGACGAAAGAGTATCAGGACAGGTTGCGAGCATTCATGTACCAGGCGACAAACCAACCATGTGCGACTCGTGACGGTAAAATTTTATGTCCATGTAGAAAGTGCAAGAACACCCAATATGTGGATATTGATACTGTGAAGAGGCATATATATAATAGAGGATTTAAGTCAAACTATTATATATAGTTTTCGCATGGGGAAGGTTGTAGTGTTGATGCTGGAAGTAGTAGTACGAGTCATGGCGTTGATCAACCTAGTTATAATTATGGGCATGATCATTTATTCGGAAATATTGATGAAGGGTATCAACAGGGAAATAGGTTTCATGATATGGTTACAGATGCATTTCATGAAAGTACAACTGCATTTGCTGATGATAATACTAGGGAAGAACCCACCATAGAAGCAAAGCGTTTTTATGATATGTTAGATGCTGCGAAGCAGCCCATCTACGATGGATGTAGAGAAGTGTAGTCTAAATTGTCATTGGCATCTAGGATGATGACAATTAAAAGTGATCATAACATAAATGAGATTTGCATGGATTCATGGGCTGAACTAATTAAAGAGTATTTGCCACAAGATAATATTTCCGCTGAGAGTTACTATGAAATATAGAGGTTGGTTGCGAGTCTTGGGTTACCATCAGAAATGATTGATGTATGCATTGACAATTGCATGATTTTCTGGAAAGATGATGATAAGTTGCAGGAATGTCGATTTTGTGGGAAGCCGAGATATCAACCAACTACTGGAAGGACCCGCGTTGCATACCAACGTATGTGGTACTTGCCAATCACCGATAGATTGAAACGGTTATACCAATCAGAAAAAACATTGGCGGCAATGAGATGGCATGCACAACATACCACGGAGGATGGGGAGGTTTCGCATCCGTCAGATGCAAAGGCGTGGAAACACTTTCAGACTGTACATTCAGACTTTGCTAACGAGAGCAGGAATGTCTATCTTGGCTTATGCACCGATGGATTTAGTCCATTTGGTATGTCTGGGAGACAATATTCTCTATGGCCTGTCATATTGACGCCATACAATCTTCTTCCAAAAATGTGCATGCAACGAGAATTTTTGTTAATGAGTATTCTAGTACCCGGTCCTAAGCATCCGAAGCGATCCTTTGATGTATTCCTCCAACCTTTGATTCATGAGTTGAAACAGTTGTGGTATACAGGTGTTCGAACATTCGATTATTCGCAGCAAAGGAACTTGCTGTGCTATTGTGGACCATTAGTGACTTCCCGGCGTATGGAATGTTATCGGGGTGGACTACGCATGGAAGGCTATCTTGTCCATATTGTCTTGATCGGTTAAAGGCCTTCTAGTTGAATCATGGAAGGAAACCATGTTGGTTTGACTGTCATCGTCGGTTTCTTCCCATGCATCATCCACATCGTAAGAACAAGAAGTTGTTTAGGAAGAACAAGGTCATGCGTGGACTTAATCCTTTCGTGAAGAACCAAATTTTTAACGAGGTACGTATTTAAAAATTAAATTGTTGTATTGTATTTAAATATTTTTAGAAATATTTATAATGTTCATTTTTTATCTTTTATAGGTTGCTCCCCGCAAAAAAAGGAAGAATTTACGGAGTCGGTTTGCTTCAACCGCAAATTGAAGCTTCTTCTACATTGGCTTCACGTCCATCCCAGGACGATCTACACCGGATCATAACGAGTCAGCCCGAGATGATAACGAGTCAGTCCGAGATGCTAACGAAGAAGATTAATTTCTATGATGCCTTCATGTACTACTTTGCTGAGAAGGATCCGGCTTTTGCGAGTCTTCGCCAAATACGTAACCCTTCGGGATCCGGTCTCGGAACCGGAACTAGTCCCGGAACCGGTCCGTTGTAAACATTTTATTTTTTTGTTTTTTTTGTTTTATTGTAAAACAATTATGTACTTTTTATTTTGAATAAAAAATTAAATTAAATAAATTAAATAAATGATGTTTTATAATTTTAAAAGTAAATTAATTAAATTATTATTTATTTTTTTATTAAATTTTAAATAAATTTTAATTAAAAAATTCAACTTTCCTCGCAATCCATTTTTGCGATGGCTTTGCGACGACAAGAAACAATGCAGTCGCAAATCCATCGCAAATTTGCGATGGATTTGCGATGGCAGGAAACAATGCGACGACAAGAAACAATGCAGACGCAAATCCATCGCAAATTTGTGTGGGATTTGCCACAACCAGAAACAAATCTCTCGCAAATCCATCGCAAATATTGCGACGACTTTCGCGTTGGTATGAAGCCCTCGCAAATGTGCGACGATACGTGCACTCGCAAAAGCGTCGCAAATTTGTAACAGAAAATATTCTCTCGCAAATTTGCGACGGATATTTGCCGTCTAAAATTTGCGAGGGAATATTGTTCGTCGCAAATTTACGACGGATTTGCGAGGGAAATTGATTTGCGACGGAAAAGGGGTCCTCGCAATTCCGTCGTTATGACTGATTTGCGACGAATTTGCTACGGATTTGGCCATCTCAAATCGGTTGTTTTTTTGTAGTGAAATACCTTCTTCCCAAACATAAATAGTGTCATTATCTTGTTGATTATTGCAGAATCTTTGTTCTATCATAGCGAAGCGAGGAACGTAACCAATTATGTGTAAGAAGCAATGCCTCAACCATTTTATGGGTAAGAGAACTTCTATATTGGTCTAAGATTCGATTTGATGTACTAAATACAGATTTTGATGCTATTGTGTAGACCGGAATTGCCAAAATATATTTCGACATGAGTGCTAATATCAGATACTTTGAACTATTTTGCTTCTAATAGTCTAGAACATCATTTTCTATAGTTTTTATAAATTATAAAAAAAAAATCTCACTCTTTTTATCAAATACCACAACAACGAAAAATCTAACCAAAATTAGACCTTAAATCGGATCAGAGATCCATAATGGCCAGTGGCGAGCATAGTTTGGATCCTACTTGGAATATTCTGGATTGTGTTTGGTCTTGGACTCTTGGGTTTGTTTTGTAACTGATCTCCGGTTTGGGAATATCATTTTCTTGCTTTACTTTTTGCAACATTTTTTCGCTTTATCTCGGCACAATTTTTCTCGTTTAATGTAAATACAAAATATAATTAAAAATGAAATATCCTTTTTGTAACGTAAAAAACAAAAAGTAATTAGCTAAACAAGCTACATGGCAAGATGAGTTTCACTTCACATTCACGCCACAGTACCTCAGCACCACATGTGAGAACGTGACAGATCATATTTGTGGCTAGCTTTGTCTTTACAGATTTGCATTTTTTTTTTTTTGCAGAAATTGTAATTGTCATTTTACATCTCAATTTAACGTATCAGCACGTGGATCTGCACGTGACCAAATTGTATCTATTCTATAAAATCCAAACAAAAATGATAAAAAAAAATAAAAAAAAATTATTTTCGTTATTTTATTTATTTACCGTCCAGATGACAGATTTATCAAATAAATTGGCTTTGATTGATAACCTCATTTGAGGTGGTTTAAGAGTTAACCGTTTGTTTGGTTATCAATCGGATGACCGGAAAATAAACGTGCGGATGCAATGAGTGGTTGAAATATGTAGTTAAAAAAAATGATTTAAAGTTTAAACGATAGTGGAAATCCTTTTAGGCAAGTGGTTAATTAAAAAGATGAGAAGGTTCATAATTAGATTTCCAAATAATGCAATTTATACAGATTAATGAAAACAAATTTATAAGAGTATCTTTCGCGTGATGCAAATGGAGCTGTTTATCGTGATCGTGGATTTTTGTAGAGCGGATAGTGTTATCCGTTTGTAAAATTATCTTTGTAATAGTTGTCATAATTTGTATCAGTGTTAAAAAAATTTTTTTAACAAAACGGTTGTATACGGTCCAAAAATAAGTGAGGTTACAACCGCTTTGTTTATCAA
This sequence comes from Eutrema yunnanense, assembly GCA_002933935.1. Lineage (NCBI taxonomy): Eukaryota > Viridiplantae > Streptophyta > Magnoliopsida > Brassicales > Brassicaceae > Eutrema > Eutrema yunnanense. The sequence continues at coordinate 481,986 of PKML01043796.1, read as the reverse complement.
ACGGGATGTTGATTTATTTTAATTTATTTTAAAATTTATATTCAATGATATTATTTTATTAAAAGTTTTAAAAATGAAACTAAAACATAAAAAAAATATTTATATGTTAAATTGGATTTTGTTGTCTTTTTATAAACATTTTTAACTATTCAACCGCTTGTTACTAGGATTAGAGAAAATATCCATGATATGAGATCCGATACGAGATCTAGTCCGATCCAATCCAAAAAACATGATAGCCGGAGTTCTCGGATCCAGATAATTAAATTTAAGATCCGATCCGGATCCGTTTTCATATATATATATATATATATATATATATATATATA